>JAUPFP010000061.1:572500-947500 GCA_036925085.1 Brachycybe producta
CAAATGCTTCAAAAAGCAACCGTTTCATTTGAGTTCAATCGTCCGTCATGTTCAGTCTGTTTCGTTCTCAAACGGAACTTATTCGTCAGCTCAAAGGTTTAGACGAAGAACGTCAACATGACCGATTTAACATACGTAAACCGGGTGTTAACTATGATAAATTTCCAAGACCAATACGACCAAGAAAGAGTATCACTAACTGTAGCGAAAGGTCACTTCCTATGGGTGTTATTGGTGATGAATATACTCCTTTTGGTTGTAGTTCGGAAAGGGCAAGTCGTCGTCGTAGAAAACCATTGAGTCCTAACGGTAATGGTACCGATGAGACTGGTGATAATGGTGGTGCGATGACCACCAGTTTGTGTGGTTTAAGTGCTCTAGCTCGTGTGGCCGGTTATGAAGGTGATACGGACGGTAATGGTACCAATCAGGGTAATAATGCTGCTGTCGCGCAGGATCAACTTCAGTCAATTGCTTTTGCCTTTTCTCATCTTCATATGGAAGCTGGGGCCAAGAAAAATAGGGAAAAAAGGTAAAATTTCGTAAAAAAAAAGTTAACCAACTTGTATACTAAATTGTTGTTTATATGTCACTTATCAAATGGCATTTTATTTTACTGCACATTTTAATATAAGCACTAGAAATGTTTCATTTGTTTTCACCTCTGCTGGAAGAGTATCAGAATTTAAAAACAAAAACACTTTTTTTTTTGGAGGAAAATAAGTTCAGTCCCGGCCTTTGTGGGTGGCGAGGTCGTGCACGGCCTTAGGACGCCGAGCATGTTGGGGCGCCAAAGTTGCCCCTCTTAAAATTTTATATATAATAAGCTTTGTCTGTCGTGTATAACATTGTACAAACAAGGACAAAAACCTTTAATCACGTCGGAATTTATTTAAATTTAAATGAACCGTTTTTTTTTTTTTCTCATGGTCAACTTTATGTTGCGCTCTCCCGATCCAAGAACCCAAACAATATTAAGGTGCTTATGAAGTTTTTGAATAAAATAGTGAAATTTTAGTAGCAAAATTAAACTAGAATTTTGCTTCCATCATGTGTGACGGGTTACCCCACTAGTTCTTTTATATTATTACTAGTGGGGTAATCCGTCATAAATGACGGGAGCAAAATTCACAGGCAGTTGTGCGCATGCGTGTCGTTTGTTCCTTTTTTACTCCTTTCATTTCAATTTCAGTCACCCCCTCCCCCTTTTTTCTTCCCTCCACGTTTCTCTCTCCCCCTACTCTTTCCAACGTTTTCCCCTTCCACGTTTCTCTCTCTCCCCCTCTACACTTTCCAACCTTTTCCCCTCTCCAATTTAATATCATGGGGTTCTTGGATGGGAAGTGTGCAACATATAGTTGACCTTGAGAAAAAAAGCCGTTCATTTATTCAAATTGATATAAATTTCGACGTGCTTCAACGGTTGTACAGCGTTACTTCAAAGACAGATAGACCCACAGACCTGGGATATTATTGGGTCAAAACAGTTTCACCTTGTGAACACAACAACTCGAACCCCTTTGTCCAGGCCTACAATGTCACAAAACACACTTTCCAGTTTTAGGGAACCCTCTAGTCATTGAAAATGAAATCGCAGGAAAAAATCTCGACTTTTCTGCTTTAATTAAAGATTTTGCGGATAAAAAAACACGCCAGAACGGCCAACTTTTAATCTTCAGATATTAATTAAATTTAGATTTAAAATTTTTTTTGTGATCTTTGCATTATAGTTTTGTCATTTTTTGAAATTCTAAAAATAATATAGTTGTCTTTAGTATTTCAATTTTTTAAAAATTAATAATAAAGTCAATTTTTATTTGCTGTTCATGTTCTTAATTGGATTCCGTATAATTCACTTGAACACATTTAATTTGAATTCATTTAACACATGTGTGTACAAGGTATTACTTTGCTGAGGGTTTTAAGTGTAAAAACCGTTTATTGGTTTATTTGGCTTCCTAAGCGAATATTGTCTACTTTAAGACGATGGCACACAGACGACTTTTGAAAAAAAAAAACTTTTTGGCGACAAAAAGAAGTCGAAGCTTAGTGGGGTGTGTCGTCGCAATGTATTTGCAATGTGAAAGAAACCAACCTTGGCCTTGTTGTGCTCAAATTGGCTTTTTTTCTCTTATAGAAAAATACATTGCGTCGATAGTTCAGCGACGTTCGACTGCATTTCATCGTCGAAAAGTCTTTAAAAAACCGCCTGTGTGTTCCTCTTGACTCACTGTGTAAAAATTCAGACGGTTGAGACCAATTCAATGTTTTAGAGACACCATAAAGAGGATGGTGGAAAGTGGAAAAACTATTGAAATTTGCCAGATGTTGTTGTCCACAGTTTTTGTGGACAACAACAAAACAAGTCACATATATATTTATTTAGCGCACTTTCGATATTGATTTTTTTTTTTTAGTCTTTAATATCACATTTAATATTTGAACAGAAGTTTTTCACCTGTTTCAATAACAACAAAAATGTGTGTTGTTTCAGGTGTCACTCTTTTAAGTTTAATGGAGATATTATGTTGCATCTTGTGTCATTTTCTTTTGATTATGTTTTATACAAACAACACCCAAAGTAAACGACAAAATGTTATTTGACATCTTGGTAATAAAAAAAGGTTTGTGACAGTAGTATCTGGGGGTATTCTGCACCAATTAATCTTGCAAAATAAAATGAATCAATTCCCCCCCCCCTCCCAAAAAATGAATTCGTAGTTGAGATCGATGTTAATGAAATTTTTACTTTTTTAGAAAAAACGCAGACTGAAGATGGAACTGAAAACAGAATTTATTCAAATTAGATAATTTAATTCTGTTTTATTTATTTCAACTTTTTGTTTCAAATTAAATTCTGCTTTCAGTTGGAATTTTCTGCAATTGAGACCATATTTTAAAAGAATGGATCACACAGGCAGAAAAAAAAAATAGAAATGAAAAATGGCAATAAAATGTCAGCTTTATTTTTTCTTGTTTCTTCGTATTCAGGGGTTCTCACACATTACAACAGAAAACATGTCATGGACAATGTTGAGTTTATTGAAGAGGACAGAAAAAAATGGTAGGGGGGAGCCATAAACCAGATCTGGGCAAAACACATTTAAATTAGTAATCTTGAATACAAAATACATAAGGGTAGGTTTATATTCCCAAAGTTTACTAAGATTTTTGCAACCTTTGGAGCTTATAAAAATTAGTTTAATTACTTTAATATTTATATTACATGAAAATATGCGCAAAATGCAAAAATATACACTTTCCAGTGTGGCAGTGTCTAAAGCCTGTTATACAACATCAATTATTTCTTAAATTAATTTATAAATTAATTTATAAATGTAGAAAGCATGTGTATAATGACGTGAGTGTTACATTATTTATTCAAAATTGCGTTAATTTAGAACATGTTCTAAACTGTTTACGTTTTTAAAGAGCGATGTGCTCTACAACTCTCCAATTCTCTGTTATCCAAGGTTAGAAGGTTATAGATATGGTAAACTGTCACACTACGCAGTGTTCTGCGAACATTATCTAAGTAAAAATGTGGGAATACTTTTACATGTGTATAACCGCCGATTGACACCTATAAATTAATTTATACATTTTTTTTACCAAATCATTGTCGAAAAGATTCATCATTTAATTTACACAAGTATGCAAGAAAAAATTGTTGGTGTATAACAGGCTTTATGGTCAGTGTAGTAATTTTTTTTTATAAAAACCCGTATTTTCAAGATTCCAAAAACAGATTTAAACCCCCCCCCCCATCCCCCCCCAAAAAAACCGGGTTAATTTGGTTTTTTCCTTCAAACTAAAAAAAAACCAGCTACCCTGGTTATGAGGCCCTTGGCATTTGAGCTTCAACTTTTGAATACTCTGAACAGAATTCTTAACATAAAAACAAGCCTGTTTTATTGAGTACAATCGAACAACGGTATTTTTTTTTTGTGTTGAAATCCTTGCTTAGAGAATTCAAGTTCAAATGCCAAGTTTTCTTCTTGAATTTGGTCCTTTGATCTTTGATACAAAAAAAAGGGTTAAATTGAGGTGGTTAAATCACAGGCAATTAGAAAACGGGATAAACAGAAGTTGGCTCCGCCCTTTTCATGATGAACAGCAACTTCTAATTGGTTTGTTGTGTGGTTCGACGTTGAAAAGGGCGGACCATGTGACGTCAGACTACATAACCAACCAATTAGAAGTTGCCGTTCGTCATAAAAAGGGCGGAGCCAACTTCTGTTCATCCCGTTTTCTAATTGCCTGCGGTTAAATATAGGGCTTTTGGTACTCTTCATGAGCGAATGATGTTATCATTTTTCGGTGTTCATTCACTTCTTCTTGCTTTCTTTTCGCTTTTCTCTCTCTCTCTCTTTCACTCTCTACCTTTCAGGTTTCTTCGTTTTCATCAACATATAAATTAACTAGTTGGCTTAAGTTAGTTTACAATTCAATGATCTCTCTGTGCTTCATATTTTTTTTTTTTTGGGACAATGCTTCTTTGTGGTATTATTTCTTTGGCGTTTTTGGACAGTTCCTAAGCCCTGAAAACACCATGCTTTGTGGCTCTTTAGGGTGTTTTTTTTTTTGTAAATCTATTGGTTATTGGGGAGGAGAGGGTGCAGGAAAGAAAAAAAGATCAAATCATTTTTACTGATTATCCTTTTATTATCGACCACACACAATTACAAGCAAGTGAACCAGTGAAAGCAAGAAGAAGAAAAAATGGACACCACAAACACAAACATCATTTTGTGGCTTACATTCTTTTATTTTTTTTTTATCTAGATCTCTACAATGAGAGTGGTTCAAACCTTGCTGTCAAAATATTTAGGGTTCATGGCTTCCACATTTTTTTTTATTAATGAACCACAAAAAAAGTTGCTTATTTTGTATGGTAATTATAAATACAAAAATATTGAATATAAAAATTAACAAAAAATTCTAACATATTGTAAAAAAAAAATTGAACACTTTCGTAGTCAATTTTGTTTCGTAATTTTTGAATGTGCAGCCACGTTTTCACATACAATACAATACAATACAATATACAGAGTGGGCCATAAGTTACCGAAACAGGCATTTAGAAATCGGGACGAACACATGTTCGCTCCGCCCTTTTTTATGACGAACGCAACTTCTAATTGGTTGGTTATGTAGTCTGACGTCGCATGCTCCGCCCTTTTCAACGTCGAACCACACAACAAACCAATTGGAAGTTGTGTTCGTCTCGATTTCTAAATGCCTGTGTTACCGAACCCCTAGATATTATCATAGATATTATCATTTATGTAACTTATAATTACTTATATAATGACTTAGAATACCACCTGGGGTCCGTTTCACAAAGGTCTTGTCCATAGCAATTGTAGGTTACAAGTAGACTTGCCACCTTTCCTTCTTTGTGGAGGACAGTCCTCCAATCGGAAGAAATGTCCGTCTGGCCAGGACCGTCCTCCACGAAGGCAAACATGTCCTCCACGCACTAAATTTTATAAAGACTTAAATATGTTTGTGGAGGACGGTCTTGGCTGGAGAATATTTCTTCCGAATGGAGGCCTGTCCTCCACAGGTGGCAAGCCTAGTTACAAGTCTTTGTAATCCAGGGTTGGCAAAGTTTTTTTCTCCAGGGGTGGTATATACCGGATATTACTACGGTATTTACTGTCTGTGAATAATAGCTTTTTTTTCCCCCAGTTTTAGACAATTTCAATTTTTTAACCTATTTTTTTTTCTCGTACAGTCTGCTTTTGCCACTTACACTTTCTTTCGGTACAGTCAATTCTACACGTCCATCACAATGTTTTTCAAAGTGATCATAAATAGAATCTATTGGTCTTCCACCCCAGTTCATTTTTGTGATTTAAGTAAAAAATACATAAATAAAATACACAAACTTAAAAAAAAATTAAAAACTAGTGACCAGATTCCAGGTAGCCATATAACTGAAGATTGTCATTTAACTCATTAGACAATGTTTCATTTCTGTTACACTCTAGAGCGGGTTATTCACTAGCAGGGTAACCAAAATCAGAAGTATGGGGGGGGGGTGGAATATAGGAGCTTCCTAGTTTCTATTGCATTCAATTCTATACTTTCTATATTTCTGGTTTTCTTTGCATTGCAGTATATGATTACAAACAAGCACGCACACATTAAAATTTGCAATGACATGAATGTCACTTTTTAATAAGATAATACTAACAATAGCTTATAGTACTAGATGAAAAGAGCATAATACTAGTTTTCCCGGTTTTAGCCGTTAAAAACTAGTTGTAACCGGTATTTGCCAGTGCCCTGTCCTTTACCGGTTTTGTCCGGGATTTTGCCAACGCTGTTGTAATCACAACATGTTGGTTACATGTGTTTCACGAATAGCTTGTAAACAAAAACTACAAACATTGTGAATAACAATTGTAGCTTACAAGTGTAGGTAACAAGTTGTTGGCAACAACTTGTTGGGAACAAGTGAAATTTGACTTGTTTGTAACAAGTGTAGTGTGTCAGTATTCATTGAATGCATTTTTTTTTTCCTTTGTGTTTAATTCCATAATGCTAAAAACGTCTAAGGGTTGGTTTATACTCCCTTGCTAAGCGGCAAAGCAGCCTGCGAAGCTTCAAAAATGACGTCAGAGCTTCAGGTTTTTGCCTTCGCCAGAGCATGAAGCTAGCTTTGAAATTGTTCAACTTTTCAAAGCTTAGCAACTCAAAGCACCAATCAGGAAATGGATAGACAAAAGGGGTGAATAAGTCACACCTTTTTTCTTCCAGAAGGGGAAGGGTTCTATTGTTTTGTGTATCTGTTTTATAGGATATAAAGGTCATAAAATAGGGAAAACTTTGCAAGACCACATGTATGTGTGAACAAGCTAAGCTTTGGGGAGCTAATTTTACAGAACTTCAAAGCTTGCAGATCTTAGCAAAGTTTGGAGTATAAACCTACCCTGAAAGTGTTGCATTAGGAAATAAGCGATGTATTTAAAAAGAAATACGTGATAGAGTAGGACCATTCTGTTTAATTTCGAAACACGTGTAAAACAACCTACCTACCTTTTGAGTTAGGTAGAAAATCTTTGTTTGGTAACAAGTGTCAGTAACAAATTTGTCAACTACACTTGTTAGCTACAAGTGTTCTTTTGCGATTTACAAGTAATTCACTTGTAAAATTGTAAAAATTCACTTGTAATTACAAGTGCACACTTGTACGTTCATGAAACGCTAATAAGTGGAAATTTTACAAACTTGGCGAAAATTTTCGCCCCAATGGAAACAAGGCTTTAGCAAGGATTAAATAGTCAAAAATGGCCACACAAATCGCCGTGTAAGGCGAACGTTTTGCATTTTTTGTGTTTTTGAGGATTGCTTCGCTAACCCAGATTACAAAATCGAAACGAAATACAATATTACTTAATTTAAATAGAATAAATTTCGTTAACTTTAATTTCGTACGGAAATTCGCTAAGTTCCTAATATTGCAGAGCGATAATTTTTTTTAATATAAGGACCATCTCTCCATCTACTAGTGTTCCTGTTTGTTTGTTTTTAATTTAAAAAAGGGCGCACAGGTGTTATTGTTTCAATTGGATTTCCCTACGGAACCCTGTAAAGGACATGCAAGATTTTTTTTAAAAAAATCGTGACATGTCGACTTAATTTCTTTTATTCGGCCATGTTAATTATGCCATGTTGTGCGCACCATACTCTAATAATTTAATTATTGCTGCTACAAGAGGGCGCTTGCAATAATTTAATTATTAAAGTATGGTGCGCGCAACATGGCATAATTAACATAACCGAGTAAAAAGAGATTAAAAGTCGACATGTCGAGAATAAAGTCGACATGTCGAGAATAAAGTCGACATGTCGAGAATAAAGTCGACATGTCGAGAATAAAGTCGACATGTCGAGAATGAAGTCGACATGTCCAGAATGAAGTCGACATGTAGAGAATAAAGTCTACATGTCGAGATTAATGTCGAAATGACCAGATTAAAGCCGAATTGTCGAGATTAATGTCGAAATGACCAGATTAATGTCGAAATGACCAGATTAAAGCCGAAATGTCGAGATTGAAGTCGAAATGTCGAAGTTCTGGAAAACATCGACATGTTAAGAATAAAGTCGACATGTGGCGATTAAAGTCGAAATGTGGAGATTAAAGTCGACATGTCGAGATTAAAGTAGGCATGTCGAGATTAATGTCGGCATGTCGAGAATAAAGTCAACATTGGAGATTAAAGTCGAAATGTTGAGATTAAAGTCGACATGTCGAGATTAAAGTCGACATGTCGAGAATAAAGTCTACATGTCGAGAATAAAGTCTACATGTCGAGATTAATGTCGAAATGACCAGATTAAAGCCGAAATGTCGAGATTAAAGTCGAAATGTCGAAGTTCTGAAAACATCGACATGTTGTGAATAAAGTCGACATATCGAGAATAAAGTCGACATGCCGAGATTAAAAAAAAATTTGCAAAATTTCTTTGCAGAGCTCCATAGATTTCAACATGGAAAATATAAGAGCAATAATAAGTGGAGAATGCAAATGGGAGGCCCAATATACAGTATTTTCAACCAAGAAAGAATATCGAACAAAGTCATCAACTCACAAAACTGCAATGTCCTCAACATATGTCACATTGATTGACATTTGAATTATCTTCATTCATAGACAGTGTATATGTAGTAAGTAGGTCTTCACGCAAAAAAAAAACAGAAAAGCAGAAAATGTCAAAATGACGTAATGTTTTAATAATGTCTAAACATTTTATGTTTTTTTGCATTGTACCTAAAAAGGACATACTTTTCTATTTTTACATAAATAATTACTTCACCCTCCCCCCCCCCCCTTTAAGTCTGTTTTATTAATTGTTTAGAATATATTATTCAACCAAACTCAAAGTGTCTACATAAAAATTAATTATCAGGGACAGAAAATTGTAACTGAATTAGTTACTACATGCTATTAATAGTGACATTAACTTAATTGATTATCAATTTGTCAATAAACAAAAACACTGTTTTTTTGCTTGAATTTTGATTAGATAAAGTAAGAAAATTCTGTGTTGTCAGGCATATATTTTTTTAGAATCTTATACCTAGTACACACATGATAATTTAAATGCATTTCAATAATAAACGTGTTTTACAGAGCCCTCTGTGAAGAGCAAAAAAACAATATGTCGAATTCAATTTAGTTAATAACCTGAAAATAGTGATTTAATACTTAAATATAATACACATGTATAAACTATTGAACAAAATATTGATTTAGTATTTCTATTTTAAAATATTAATAATAAAGTCAATTTTTATTTGGTTCATGTCCTTAACTGGATTCCGTATAATTCACCTAAACACATTTAATTTGAATTTATTTAACTCATGTGTGTACAAGGTATAAGATAAGAGTGACGTGAAACTGTGATGGTGTAATGTGAAATATAATATGCATATATACATATATATATATATATATATATATATATATATATATATATATATATATATATATATATATATATATATATATATTATGCCAGGTCTGTGTGTGTGTGTGTGTCTGTCTTCTAACGCTGGACAAACACCTTTGTCGGAACTTATATAAATTTGAATAAATGAACTGCTTTTTTTTTCTCAAGGTCAACTATATGTTGCAAACTTACCATCCAAGAACCCCATGATATTAAATTGGAAAGGGGAAAAGGTTGGAAAGTGTAGAAGGGGGAGAGAGAGAGAGAAACGTGGAGGGGGAAAAAGTGGGAGGGGGTGACTGAAATTGAAATGAAAAGAGTAAAAAAGGAACAAACGACGCACATGTGCACACCAGAGAAAAAGGAGAAGGGGATAATAGTAGCAAAATTAAACTACAGTTTATCACAGGCAATTGTGCCCAGCACTAGAATTTCTTTTGCTCAACCCTTTTATGAACGTCATCAATTTCTAATTGGTTTGTTACTTGGTCTGACGTCATAAAAGGGCGGAGGAAATGTCTATATCCCATTGCATACATGTATATGATTATTTCTCATATAATGTGACTAATGATTGTAGAATAATTACATAGTTTTTGAAGTTTAAAAAAATTCAATTTATTCAAAATTGATTGAAGAAAATGAAAAATGATGCGTTTTTTCTAATCAAAAAGGCTGGTTAGAGGCTAGAACTCTGGTTACTATCAGTTGCCAACTAGACTTCTAGTCTCTAACCTGTGTTTTTGATTTTAAAAAAACCATAAGCTACCTTGAGCCACATATTGAGAAACATTTGCTTGATATTGCATAACAGTTGAAGCCCGAAATAAGACTATCATATGACAGTAAATTCTTGTCTTATCTAGCTCATAACTTTGCAAATATCACAAAAGCAAATTACAAAATATTGTCATATGACTGCCTAGTGATATGCAATTTCATAAAATTTATTTTGTTGAAATATTTCATAAAATTTATGAAAAGTTGTGAAATATATTGAAAAGTTCTAAAATTAATTGAAATCCATTGAAATAAAACAAGATAATTGCATCAGTTTACATTAACTTTAAATTCTAACTTTCTATTATATTATTTAAATACTAACAGTGTATAATTGAACACAGTGTTTGAACATTAAAACAAATTCAATTTATTCAAAAACGATTGAAGAAAATGAAATCATTCCAAAAACATTGAACAGAAAATTGACACAAAAATGCTACAAATAGTAAAATTAAACATGTTTAAAAAGAACCTATGAACCAATTACAATCACCATTTTGTTTCGTTTATGGTTTCAGTCAGGGTTGGCAAAGTTTTTCCCATAGGTGGTATTTACTGAATATTACCACGGTATTTACCATCTGGGAATAATGGCATTTTCCCAGTTTTAGACAATTACAATTTTTTAAGCCATTTTTTTGCACTTACACTTTTTTTCCGTACAGGAAATTTTCCACGTCCACCACAATGTTTATCAAAGTGGGCATGTA
This sequence comes from Brachycybe producta, assembly GCA_036925085.1. Lineage (NCBI taxonomy): Eukaryota > Metazoa > Arthropoda > Diplopoda > Playtdesmida > Andrognathidae > Brachycybe > Brachycybe producta. Next base: position 583,465 of record JAUPFP010000061.1, read on the forward strand.
TAGGATTTATTGGTCTTCCACCCCTGTTCATTTTTTTGTGAATTTAAGTAAAAATAGTTGTACATGAAATACACAAACAAACAAAAATAAATACTGGTGACCAGAATCCAGGTAGCAATATAACTGAAGCTGCGTCATTTCTGTTTACACTCTAGAAGGGGTTATTCCCTAGCAGGGTAACCAAAATCGAAAGCATGGGGTGTAATATAAGAGCTTCCTGGTTTCTATTGCATTCAATTCTATGCTTTCGGTAATGACATGAATGTCACTTTTTAATAAGATAATATTAACAAATAGCTTATTGTGACACCACCCGCGCATGTGCCGGGCATACACGGAAGACACAAGTTGCGGAAATGGAGAGTTTTTCCTCCTCAGCAGTCAAGAGACGAATCTAAGTCCAAAGTAGTCTTTTGGGACACTTAGAATATTCTAGAGTCAGTGGATACCTCTTCTTAGCGGAGTCAAGGATCCACTCACAAGTCGGCAATATATTTTATGTATCGTTTTTTGAGCATATCGCTTTTAAAATAAAAGTTATTTTTCAATCGGTGTGTCGTTACTTGTGAACACGTCTGGGAGGTGCAGCATTATCGTTTTCTCTTTAAATTGTGGGAACAGGTAGATACATAGAAATGGAAGCAAAGACACGACATGTCCGGAAGCCGGGTTCCTACCCCCCTAGAACTGGAGGTGCAGCAAGAGGCCGCGCATCCAGGTCTACGAGCAGACCTGGATCACCCGGCAGGTCGCAAAGCCCTGCTGAGGAACATACAGAGCAACGTGCGATCCTGACAGAAAAGGCTGGCAGAAGCCGGCAGAAGCAGAAGCACCAGCCATGTTACATAGTACTAGATGAAAAGGGCATAATACTATTTTTTCCCAGTTTTAGCGGTAAAAACTGGTTGTAACTGGTATTTACCAGTGTTCTGTTCTGTTTTATTTTTTTAAATATTTCAAACTTCATGTCATGTGAAATATTTCAATAGAATGAAATATTTCTCAAATATTTCACGTGAAAATATTTCAATGGCACATCCCTATGTGTGACAAACACGTAATTTCCAGAAGGAACAAAGGACAAAGACTTTCACACTTTGAAAAGAGTTATGACAAAAACACACTTTGTGACAAGTACAGTGTACACACGTGTTTCACGTCATTGCTATAGACTCTAGAGTGATATGCATAACACATGACAACAACGTGTCACAGATTAGAGAGAAAAAATGTTATAACAAACTGTGATAACAGAAAACATACGACATCACACAAATAAACACACATTTTCTGCTACACGCTGTCAGACATACTTCACAAATTGCGACATTTGTTGCAGAAAAAACCGATTGTGTCAAAGGAAACAAAACATGACACACACGCATACATACATAACTATCTGCCTGTTGCTTTATTTTCAATCAATTTTAGTGGTTAAGTGTTCATCATGTGGGTGAAGTTGAGAGAAATGTGTTTAGATCGGAGAGAGGGAGGGTTAGGGTTTATTAGTTTAGAGATTGGTGCTTTACAATTTGCTGAAAACTTTATGTGGTTTCACTAATTGATAAGCTGTTTGGTCAACTTTAGCATTAATGGTTTCAAGTATAAAAACTACATGACATATGGTACATGTATGTAGTTTTAGTAATGAAAATGAAACACTGTTTTGGACGGTGGTCATGTGGTGGTGGTGGTGGTGGTGCTGTTGTTGTTGTTGTTGATGGTTGTGGTGATGGTGGTTTCTCTCTTTTCTGCATTTTTAACAAAGTTGCTGTTTTGTCTGCTCGTAAAATTGTGTCCAAACTTTTTGGTATCTAGCACTTTTAGAAAATGTAATGAGTCTAATGGCAATCACAATAATGGCACCAAAAAAAAAGGTTAAATACATTTTTCATAAGAAAATAACATGTGGGGATGTCTGAAATGTGGATTTTTTTAATATTATTGTAAATTAAGGGTATGTATAGCTGTTAACTGGTAACGATGATTAGTTTGAAACTCTCCACTTTTTCATATTTTGCTTGAATATGAATTTGAAAATTTTTTTTCTTTCTGAACGCAGCCAAGAAGGCCTGTGGCAGAGGGACAAAAGTTCAATTGCAACATTTGAAATGCTAATATAGACATTTGCCCCTATGGACACTTGCCTTAAAGCCATTTGCCCTAAAGAGAAGTTTTCCCTAAATCCACTTGTTTTAAATAATTTGCACTAAAGGGACATTTGCCTTAAAACCATTTGCTCTAAAGGGGCATTTGCCCTAAACAGACATTTGCCCTAAAACCATTTGCTCTAAAGGGACATTTGCCCTAAAACCATTTTTCTTCTTTCTTTTTTTAGGGTTTAGTGTCTTTTGGTGGAGTATGTTAATTAGGTTCTGTGTGCCACAGGTCCACATAAAACGACAAACGACAAATTTACACTACTGATTAGGGAAAATGTCCATTTAGGACAAATTTTCCTTTAGGGCAAATGTCCCTTAAGTGCAAATGGCTTTAGGGCAAATGTCCAACACCCCTGTTGACATTGCATTGTCGAAACCCCAAGTTTTCTGTTGCAGCTGAAATACTGCATTGTAACAATAGCATTACTTTTTTTTGGACACCCTTTTAGAAATTCGTTGGTTAACAAAAAGTAAACAAATAAAACAACCAATTTAATGATATTTTAGAGTATATTAAAAAGTATAGTAAAAAAAAATGTGTGATGTAAATGTTGACAAATGATTTTTTTATAGAAAAAAAAAACTTTTATACAAAAGAAATTGTTCATTTTTTCAAATATGGTTCGCAAATACTATATATACTGTATATGTCTTCATTTTTTAATATAAAGGCTACAACCTCAAAAAGATCAATGTCTGTCTTATTGTTATGATGAGAGAAGAAAGAAAAAAAAAATCCTAGAAACAACAAGAGAATAGAGAAAAAAACGAAAAATTGGCAAATTGTATTTGTGTCCATAATGGTTACCATGGTTTCTTAGGTCCAATGATGGAAATTATTTATTACGTGAAATACCAACTCTGAGAAAACAGAAAGTAAAATGAATTCACCAAGTCACGTGATCTATGATGATGATGATGATGATGATAATGATGAGTGGCCCACCTTCTTCCAAAAAAAAAAAAATATTTACACCCATCTATTGGTAATCCTCCCACCCATGGAACCCCGGTTCAAACTTGGCATCCAATATATAGAACCCCCTCCCCCTCCCCATACCTTCCTCCCACCTTTCAGGAGAGAAATGGATCAATGATCGATCGATTTCTTACTACAATCTTAATGTATATTCACTCATCGATCGATTTTTTTCGATGTCGGTCGAATAATTATACAAGGACATTTGTTAACTGAATTATTAAAACAGTGTAATATTTATGTTTCAATCGTACAGAGTGAGTTTTTGGTGCCAGAAGTTTCAGCAGAAAATAAATGTTGTCTTTTTTTTTTAGTTTTTAGTGTACAAATTCAAACTTTAACTCTCTAAACGGGGTTTGAATTTGAATTTGAATTAATACTCTGCAAGCAGCTCAAATGGCCTATGGCAGAGGGACAACAAAGTCCAAAAGCTGCAGCGAAATTGCTTTGTCATAATAACTAACAATACCTACATTGTTGAAAAGACCTCTATGAACTCTCCAAAATCAAAAGTTCCTTATGAACTTTCCAAAATGAAAAGTTCCGCATGCACAACATCCTCTGGAAGCAAGTTCCATTGTCGTGTAACCCTAGGAACAAAGGGCAAAAAATAAAAGTCAGTTCGTGCAGAAAAATATCCCTAATTTTTTAGTGGTCAACTTTCCCTGTATACAAAGCCTTCCTCAGTGTACTAGTGGTTTGGCTTAGGACACGACTTCATTAACATTTTTTTAGAATGTTCATCATACTGAAGGCAGCCCTTCTATCTGCTAACCTTTCCGAACCCAGTTTAGAAAGAATGCCTGTCACACTTTCTGTGTAATCGTATTTCCCTGAAGCAAACTTTGCTGCCTTGCGCTGGACCATATCAGTAAAGTTCCGAGATAGAAAACGATGTTCGAGCAGCAGCACCATTGAACAGTGTTCGTTTATGTTTGAATCCTATCGAGAGAGTTTCAAGTTGACATTTCTGAAGTTTCAAGTGGCAAAGTTTGTTAGAAACTAGAATATGTATTGAATGTCCAAACAGTACCTGTACCTGATTTAGTTATTCTCCGTTTTAAGGAGCAACACTTATCAGAAATTGATAGTGAGTTAGAAACTACAACGGCAACTGAATCACATCATAGTATTTTCATGTGAATATATTTCGAAATAAACTTTGAGTCATTTTCAAACTGACATAAAAAGCTTGTTTTAAAATATCACAAGATGAAAATACCCTTAAGGTGGCTGAATAGATATTTGTTTTGTTTTCGTCCTCCTAGGTGGCACCATTGCAATGGCTATTATGTTCTATATATTGGTCTTTTTTCCCCACCCGCGCTTTTGAGAAAATTTATATTTTTCAAACGAATGTTTCTGTGACACCACCCGTACATGTGCCACTCAAGCACATGTGTATCGTTGTAGTCCTTACCATCCTGATGTATGGCACCCCCTGGTGCCCAGGGGGGGCACCTCGAAATGTCGCAAAAAGTTTTCTCATGGCCCACGACACATGTAAAAGCAATTACATGCAGAAAATTCGGATTTTCTCATGGCTTGTGACAGACAATAATTCATAAAATATTCCCCAAAATTATTTGCATAATTTCTAGACATTGTTTTCAGAAATAGTGTTTTGGAACCAGGGTCAATTATTGGTCACTTTGACCTGTGATTGAGTTCTGGTTGACAGTGAAGGGCGGAAGAAAAGAAATTCTAATGCTGAGCACAATTGCCTGTGAATTTGGCTCTCGTCATTTATGACGGGTTTCCCCACTAGTTTTATATACATTAAGCTTTGTCTGTCTATAACGCTGTACAAACAAGGACAAAAACGTTTAATTACGTCAGAATTTATTTAAATTTAAATGAACCGGTTTTTGTCTCATGGTCAACTTTATGTTGCGCTCTCCCGATCCAAGAACCCAAACAATAGTAAGGTGCTTATCAAGTATTCCAATAAAATGAAGTATTTGAATAAAATTGTTAAATCATTTTTGGTAGCAAAATTAAACTTGAATTTTGCTCCCGTTATTTATGATGGGTTATCCCAGTAGTTTTGTTAGATTTTGATTTCCACCGTATTTAAAATACACTCAATTTAAAACAATTCACAGTATTCTAGACACTGATCTTTCCCCTTGCAACTCAACCAGGAAAATGATATGTAGCGCTTAAAATTTGGCACGCTTTGAAAATTCAGGTTTGGCCCGCGAGCCAAACTAAAAAGGGCCTGAGTGTCCCACTGTTACAACTTACAAACGAGTTTGAGACCACTGCTCTAATGAGTTTCTAAGACCGTTCATTGTACCACAACGTACAAATTATTTATGGGATCTCACTTATAATATAAATAATTATGTAGTTGGATTTTTTATTATTATTGTTGTTGTTGTTGTTATTTGTTATCATTCTGAAGAAGTAGAAGAAGAAGAAGAAAAACACTGTGAGAAAATGAGATACAAATTGCAAGCTAGCCATTAAAATTGATTGAATTTCATATTGTCAATAATATGGAATAACATTTTATTATAACAAAAATTGGCACAACAAAAATACAGTATAGAAGAAAAAAATATATGTATATATAATACCAAATGTAAGAAAAATCAATGACTTTTTTTATTATCACTAAATAATAATAATAAAAAAAGTTTAAGCCTAGGATTTTTTAAAAAAAAATGATGCAAATTTTCAATAATAAAAAAAATTATGAAATGAAACAGAAATTCGCGTATTAAATAAATAGAATATATAAAAGTCCACAAGGTCCTCTTAATTTATAGTAATTTCAATTTTCTACCTCCATTGTAGTTTAGTCAACATTTACTTTGGATAAAAGCACACGCATGTAAGTAATTGATTGTGAGTTGTGTGAGTTCGTCCGCAATGACTCATGAGTCATGACATTATTCATCATTCAGGTTAATATGAAAGTTTGACAATCAGAAGTTTTTTTTTTTTGAAGCCCCCACTTCATTGAATGTCTCTAGAGTCTGTATATTTTTTTTGGGTGTGGGACATTTTCCCGAATGACATTTGCCCTAAAGGGACATTTGTGCTAAGCCATTTGCCCTATAGACACTTGCTCTAGTTCGACATTTGCCCTAAGAACATTTCCCCTAAAAGAACATTTGCCATAAAGGGACATTTGCCCTTAGACCACTTGCCCTAAAAGGACATTTGTCCTAATCAGTAGTGTAAATTTACGTCATTCAGTATTTTTTGCACGCCTGTGGCATGCAGAACCTATTTAACATACTCTACCAAAAGACACTAAACCTTATGAAAAGAGAGAACAAAAAAGTAGTTTTAGGGCAAATGTCTCTTTAGGGCAAATGGTTTTAGGGTAAACATTTTTTAAGGGCAAGTGGATTTAGGGCAAATGTCCCTTTAGGGCATATGGTTTTAGGACAAGTGGATTTAGAGCAAATTGCTTTAGGACAAGTGTCCATAAGGCAAGTGTTTTAGGGCAAATGTCTTTATCCCAGTTTTATACCATTGCTTTTTAGTGGCTAAAATATGTTGCTTGTCATGGCCAAATAGATATTTATTTTGTGTCCCCACGGATTTCGCCACGGCAGTGGCCATTCTGCTCTATGGATGGTCTCTTCCTCCAACCTGCAATTTTGAGAGAAATTTATGTTTTTTAAAGGAACGTTTTTCAGGAGCAGTGGAGCCCAACCTCCACTCCCCCCCCAAAGCAAGTGGAGAATCCTTCCCCCCCCCCCCCGAAAGTCAGTGGAGAATTCCCCCCCCCCAAAAGCCACTGGAGAATTCCCCCCTCCGGGACCAAATGCTGAAAGCGTTTTTTTATATAACTTTTCAAATATAATTTTCAGAAGTTTTAAAATGATGGAATTTTACATTGTTTGCATAATCGTGTTGTGAATGAGTTTCAATTGGTCATAAGATGTGTTTGAAACAGGGGTGCCCACAGGGAAGTTGTCTGGTGAGCATCTCGCCATTTGCCTTTTTTTTGGGGGGGGGGGAGTGATTGATATTTTGTATTAAAATATTTTTATAATAATCAGAATGGTCGATAATCCAAATTTATTATTTTGTTATTTAATTTATATTTTAAAAGAAAGTAGTGTGTTTCAGCCACTGTTATACGTAATATTATAAGTGCTGTTTTTTACGGCTGGCTGCACTCGCCAGAATTGATAGCAATAGTTTACTATAAAATAATTGCTCGCTCGCTACGCTCATAAAATAGGGAAAATGTTTATGTATTCCAAAGTTTAAAGATTTTGTTTCAAACACATTTTATGGCCAATTGAAACTCACTCACAAAACGTTTATGCAAACAATGTAAAATTCGATCGTTTTAAAACTGTTGAAAATTATACTTGAAAAACCCCTGGTTTGATACAAAGTCTGTAAATTTTGGAATACATGAACATTCTACCTATTTCGCGAACGAAGCGAGCGTAGCGAGCCATAAAAAAACAGCACTTATAATATGACGTATAACAGTGGCTGAAACACCCTACTTTCTTTTAAAATATAAATTAAATAATAAAATAATAAATTTGGATTTTCGCCCATTCTGATTATTATAAAAATACGAGTGGGGTAACCCGTCACAAATGACGGGAGCAAAATTCACAGGCAATTGTGCCCAGCATTAGAATTTCTTTTCCTCCGCCCTTTTATGACGTCAGACCAAGTAACAAACCAATTAGAAATTGATGACGTTCATAAAAGGGCGGAGGAAAAGAAATTCTACTGCAGCCCGTGATAAATTCTAGTTTAATTTTGCTACTATTATCCCCTCCCCTTTTTATATTTGAAAGAGAAAATGAGTTTTTCATTTTCTCTGGTGTGCGCATGTGCGTCGTTTGTTCCTTTTTTACTTCTTTCAGGGGGGAGAGAGAAACCCTCTCTCTCTCTTCTGCACTTTCCAACCTTTTCCCCTCTACAATTTAATATCATGGGGTTCTTGGATGGGGAGTGTGCAACATATAGTTGACCTTGAGAAAAAAAGCGGTTTATTTTTTCATTTAAATTTATATAAATTCCGACGTGCTTCAAAGTTTTTGTCCTTGTTTGTACAGCGTTAGATCACACTGTAACACCCTGTAAATCGTGATCCCGCCAAAACCATAGCCCGGGGGGTAAACAACTCTCAACCATCCCTCCCTCCTCTCTGACTCACCTTTCTGACTCATGCCCAAGCGGCGGATTGATACATAAAGGACCATGGTCACTTGGACCTGGTTACACCTTGCAGGTGTACACAGGTCCAAGGTATAAAAGGACCATGTTCCTCTTTGTTCCTCAGTTCTTTCCTTTGCCTGTTTTTGCGATACATTCCAAATCATGGGCCTGAGGATTTCCAGTTAGTATTTTACTATTCACCCTTGTATCTGTACTTCTTACAAGGAATGAATAAAAGTGTTGTAACAAGAAGTAGCGTTGTCTCTATGTTTATGTAAATAACTTCTCTTCAGAGGCCGGAGGTTTCATAGGGCAGGAGCTATACGATTCTCAGCAGCTACAACATCTTCTCTAGTCGGAATACCGATGGAGAAGATGTATATCAGCATCAACCGGAAGAGAGAGAGATGGCCGCCACTCTCCTGCATTGATTTCACCCCCATGCAGAAGAGTGACTTCAATCTATCTCCATCCAGCTCTCTCTACAGCTCGGATCTTCTCTGTGCAGGTGTCATACTGCTCAGAGAAGAAACGAAAAGTAGAAAATGTCATCTAAAGGTTGGTAATAAAATATTGGTTGATGTCAAAAGCTCACATTTGGTGGAGGTGCGGGGTATAGCTCCATCTGCCTTCTCCGACCTGTAAACAGAAGCCGTCCTTTGTCCTAAGTCTCGTGATAGTGCCTCACGAGGCTTCGTCCGTCCTTTCTATGTTGGAGCCACGTATGGAGACCCTCGATAGCGTCAAAGTCAACCGTGTGGCGCCTGTCTGTAAAACCGCGTATGGAGACCCTCGATCACGTCAAAGTCAACCGCGCGGCGTCCTTTGTGTTGGAACCACGTGTGGAGACCCTCGATAGCGTCAAAGTCGACCACGTGGCGCCTTTTGTAAAACCGCGTATGGAGGCCCTCGATCACGTCAAAGCCAACCGCGCGGCGTCCTTTGTGTTGGAACCACGTATGGAGGCCCTCGATCACGTCAAAGCCAACCGCGTGGCGCCTTTTTATGTTGGGACCATGTATGGAGGCCCTCGATAGCGTCAAAGCCAACCGCATGGCACCGTTTTTTGTGGAATCGCGGAAGAGACTTGTGGCTACACACACCACGTGTCGACCGCGCGATTCTGTGTCCTGTCCTTAGAGACACGTGGGAACGAACTTTTGTCTGCTGACCGCTTAGCACTCGGAAAGTGGACAACCGTTTGGACACACGTGTTTCCGTCCGTGTTTTTGTATTTCATGTTTCCATTACAATCACCCACTGTCACCTTCACTCTTTAATTTTCAAAGTGAAACCCACACCACGTGGGCAACACTTTAAACAAATTCTTCTTACTCTCCGAGAGGAGTTCGCAGTCTCATTAAGAGATGAGCAAACAAATCTCATCTACTAATCTATCCACCTATTAATAGGCTTTTAAAGGACGTGTGTGTCTTTTAAAATGTCCTATTATCTTCACTCTTCATCTTTAATTTTCAAGCAAGATTCTTCCTAACTCTATTTCATTGTTAGGGGGCTTACAAGCTTAAAACACACTTTTCCTAGCCACGTGGGACTTTCTTGTCCCCCCTTTTCTTTGTTCTTTGTTTTTACACTTGTGTTTCCCTTGGGACCCTCTAAGTCCCAAGTCATGTTCTTCAGTTTCTTCATCATCATCACCTCAATGCATCATCACATGAACTTTCTCCATTGGACAGCACTGAAGCCCGGCCGCCATCTTGGATCGACCGGACACTCTTCAAAGAGCGCCAACGGAGCAGTTTTTCGCTCCATGTGACTCATTGTTGTACCTTCTCTCATCTTTTTGTGTTCTCTTCTCTTCCCTTCTCTTCCAGAGGGTTGCACTTACGCGCCCCCTGGCGGAGTTTCTCTTGTTAGAGGAAATTTCTCTTTTTCTTTGGATTTTCTCTCTTTTTGTGTCTTTCTCCTGGCCACCATAAAAACGTGCCCCGGAGGAACTTTTCAATCATCAATTTTTGGACATTGCAATAAACTGACCGGAAGTGGCCACCACAGCGCCACCTACGGACTTCTTCATTCTACTCAACATAGTCTCTCACTGGGCACTGACTCTGTCTTTTTCATCCAGAGCCATCCAGCAGTGAGGACTCAAAATTTCTACAGTCTGAACATTTCTTCTGGTTCACCAAGCATTTAGCTTGTTGAACACACTTCAATTTCTACACTGTTTTACTTTTTTTAATAAAACTAAATTAAAACTTTTGATGTGCGGGCACCGCACCTAAGTTTTAAACTTTCCAAGTAAAACAGCTTTCTTCTCTTGCTTTCAGGAAAAGTTCAGCCATCTTGAACTTCTCCTTTGTTTGTGCATTTAAAAAGTTCAGCCATCCTGAACTTTTTGTTCTTTGTGTGTTCTTTACACACACACTCTTGATTCTTGTTTCTAAGTAAAACTAAAAGTGCGGGCACCGCGCTCTAGCTTTACTCTTCATATTGCTTGCCTCTTCTTCAGGCAACTGCAATACACTTCCATTTCTAATTCACTTTCCGCAGTGCAATTTCGATTGGGTGGTGTACCACGCTCGAGGTTGTATTGTACATCTGCTGTTTCTTTATTGAGGTTTTTGGAATTCTCATAACCTCCACGTGGTCGCCAAATACCACGTGTCGAGAGAGATCCTTCCAAAATCTGACACTCAATAGAGAACTCACGACGCTACGCCAGTTGGGAACCAAAACTCGTCACACGCCCAACTGAGAACACGATCAACACGATACAACCATCACCACACTAACGGAGTGAACGGCCACTTCGTTATACACGTCACAAGCTTAGGTAATCTATCGTTACTCAGTGTATAAGAGTACGATAGTGTCGGTTGCCGACAAGCACTAAGTTACCGACGCACAGTGACGACACCGACCTACAAACTGAACGAGTCCCATCATACTGGAACCGAAAAGTATAGCTCAGAGTGTACTCGAGAACCCTCGGAGCTGCACACAACGACTTGGACTTCGCCGGACTCGTTCATCACCGCACATTCACATTACACAAGCCAAATCATTAATCATGGCTACCTCACACGACAATACGGGGTCCCTGTCTGATCACCAGGGTTCACACGAAGATCTGTTGGAAGTACCCGTGACTACTGATGTGACACCACTGCCGCGGCCGACTGGGGCCGAGTTTGACTATCTGTCACAACAAGTGGCTGCACTCTCGACTCGTATGTCTCAGCTCATAGACGACTGATTCACACCGAATCGACCGACTACACCACGGCGGACAACACGCACACACTGACTTCGCGACGATGACTCAGACGCCTCTTCAGCTCCCTATGTTGGCTACAGAGAGCGTCACGATCGTTACGAAAGACATTACACACCGCACACACATCATCTACCGCGTAACCCTGACTGGCAACAACAAGGGCAGTCAGATCCGCGTCACAGAGATGAGCGTGCGGAAATACCGATTATGACACGTGCTGATTCTCCTCACTCGCTTGTCCGGGTTGCACGTAGCGGTCGCCGCTCGACACCCCCGGAACAACAGCCTCACCAAGGAGCGACACAAGGCACTTCAGTTTACGCGCCACGTTTTCCACCGCAAGGGGTAGGTCTGATGCCGGCTGGAATGCCAAACGTCCAGGATGGCATCTATCGACCAACCCCCAGAGGACCCTCCGTGGAAGAGTTTAATAAGAAATACAGCGGTCGCCACCCTGCCGACTCAATCCAAAAATTCAACGGATTGACAGGTTTCCGTCCCTTCCTGGAAGAATTCGAGGAAGTGGTGCACCTGTACGGTTGGAAAGACCACCACAAGGAGGAATACATCACGGGGTGTTTCACTGGGGCCGCCCGCACGTGGCTGAGTAAACTGAGGTATGAGCTTCAGGACATTCCTTGGCCAGCACTGAGAGTACAGATGGTAGATACGTTCGGGAAGCCGAACGAACTGGCCATCTTGGAGAAAAAGTATACAGAGATGCTCCAGAAGGAAGGTGAGAGTACACAAGCTTTCATCTGGGAGTTTATGATACTCGGCGACCGAGTTTACCCGCAACTTGACGATCAGCTGCGTATAAGTCAGTTGCGCCGCGCTCTACATCCCACCATACAGAACGCCGCGCACCACGCATCTACGACGTCGTTCAAGGACTTCGCAAACGCCGTCCTCAATATGGAGGTGGTCTTGCTGTCCTTGGATAAATGGCCGACGGAACCAAAACCCGCAGCTGATTCACAGTCGGGTAAAGGAGCATCGAAGACCGACCAGGAGCCGGCGGCAGCCGCCAGCCCTAAAGACAAAACACACCGGTCTAGGCACGATAAAAAGCCTAGTCAGACTGCTGCCTCCAATTCATACCGACACTCTGCGGCGGACCCCCAACCAGAGACCACTCGCACGTTCGACAAGAGTAAGTCGACGTGTTATAATTGTGGCAAATTGGGGCATTTCGTCCGTGAGTGTCGGCAACCAAAGAAGAAGGTTGCAATCAAGCAGTTTGGGGAGCCGGTTACCGACTATGACATCAAAGGAGAGGTGCCTGAAACGGATATCATCACCGAAGACGGCATTGAGTTTGCTCTGATACGAGTGGCGGGACAAATCCGCCGGATTCCTCTTCCAGCAGCAGACTCAGCCGCCGGAGCACCTACTCCTGATAAACCCGACAACGACAGCTCTGACGACTCTGAGGACATACCAGTCAAGGTGCTCGACCGGGCTCCTGCACATAAATGGACCCCGGACGAGCTAATCGTTTGGCAGGACACGCTCGACGTCCTTAAACAATCCACCAAGGAGATTGGGTGCCGTGAAAATAAAACAATAGCCATCATGGCTCCCGGAACCCAATCGCCGACGAGGGGCCACTCCTGCTGCCGAAGACTAATGACAACGGTGTATGAGCAGCTGGTAAGCAGCTGCTCACCTCAAGAAGTCGGAGACTATGATGCCAGCGACAAGAACCCACGCATCGCCGTCACGATCAACGGGAAGTGTATACGAATGCTCGCGGACACCGGAGCTACGGGCAGCGTTATCACCATTGAACTCGCGCAGGAACACAAGTTCGAAATCGAGCCTGTGTTAATCCCACCCAACATTCAGGGTGTGGGAGGCCAACGGATCACCGTGGTGGGGCGACTCGCCGCAACGGTCCAGCTGGGCCCCCACGCTGTGCGAGGGCACTTACTAGTGATTACCGGCCGGCACGAAGCCATCTTAGGCCGAGATCTAGGCCGGGCTCTGCACTTAGCCGTGTCCATGACAACAAATAAAGTATACGTGGAGGACGACCTCTTCGAGTCCACACTCCGACAAAAATGCATCGAAGCACACATCGGATGGGCTCTGGGAGAAACTTCCGTAGAGGCCCCTGGCAAATCTGCCAGCACCTCTAAGGAAAACCTCGAAACTCCACCCCGTGAGTGACGACGAAAGCAACGGCCACCCACGCTGTCAAGAAACCAAACGCGACGAAAATAAAACAATAATTCACCAGTGTTTATTTCATGACTATGGAAATAAACACCAGCAACCATCAAATATCAACAATAGAAGAACGGGAGGAATTTGAGAATTGTTGTGTTGAGAATCAACTGAGGACAGTTGTCAAGAGGTGGGGGAGGGGATAAAAGGAACCCCCCAACGACTAAACATACCCACAGCATTAACAACCCCTCTAAACACTCTCAAATAACTCCCAAAACTCTACAAAATTCATACAACTTTAATTTTTGAAACACTTCTAAACTTTTCAAAATGGCCGCCAATATTTACATATTGGCAACCATTTCAAACATGCAATAAACTACACCGGAACCACGTGGCCTTCACAAACAACTGTCAACCACGTGGTACACCTGGGAAAAAACGCCGAAGGCCAGTCAAGGACGTTCAGAAGAAAAGCCAAGAGCCATAAAAGGGTCAGCAAAAGAAAAAACACCGTGCTCCCCTTTATTATGGACGGACGTCATTGACCATGCTGTTGACAGTAGAAGGATAGAAACTTCAAAGAGACAATTGCTCTGGGGGCCAGACCAATGCACTGGGACTTCAAAGAAAAAAAACAAACAACAAAAACTGCTGGCCATAAACAAATAAAAAAAAAAGGAAGAAAATCAGTTTTGAAGATTTTGTGAGAGCGGACACCTTCAATTAAAAAATAAAATTGAAGAACCTGTCACCCTCTCAATTAAGATCGAATTGTGGGACACCAACTCCTGTCCCACTCCCCCCTAAAAATAATAACAAACAGCAAGGTACATTAGTAACCTTGCTGACCTATTCTTTTCCAAAAAAAAAGGCATTAAGGAAAAGAAGGGGAGAAAGTTAATGGGCAACTTCACACCTCGGTGTGAAATAAAATAACGGCCCTTCTCCCTCGAGATTCCTTAGTCCTTTTGTTTATCTAAAAATAATAAACAGGACCGACTCTGATAAGAATTAGATCAACACCTCTCACATCTAATGTCGGTGGGACAACCCCCACCCCCAATAAATAAAGTCGTGAAGAAACCAATTAGAGTAAGGTGTCTTATTCTAAAAGGGGCCGGCCCTTCTAACTTTTAAAATTAAATAAGAAAAGTGACCAAACTTGGTCAATTACCACTTGATTTGCTCTCTTCAAAGAAGCACTCGTTTTTGTTCATCTCTTTATACCATTAAATCTTCAATCTACTTCTGTGCCAAGTTCCAAATTTTAATTTCGAACTTCTTCAGTTTTTGTTGTTAAACCAAAGCTTGAGTGCCACCTTCAAGCCTTTGAACTCACGTGCAGTGCATCAGACCTTCAGAACTTTTTGGACCTCTTGAAATAATAACAGAGTGATCGGGGACCGATTTCTGTTATTATTTGGAAGTAATCACCAGCAGCGGGACTTTTGAAAAAGTAAGAACTTTCTAACTCTTAAGAAATATGCCAGGTAGAGGCTCATGGAGAGGAGGCAGAATGATGTCTGCCTCTTCTAGTGAAGATGAGACGGAGAGTGGAACGGCGGGGACCGCTGAACCCCTCTCTCAATCTACCTGCCAGCTACAAAAGGCGGGCGCCGCCAGTGCGCCCACAACAAGAAGAGAGTCGCCAAACATAACAGATAGGCGCCGCACCTCCTCCGAACCGGAGAATTTTCACCGGCGTGGGGAGAAGCGCCTAAAAGCAAGCTTCAAGCGACCTGCCAATGTCGGGTGCGAAGGGAAGCCTGCTGCTCCAAGCAGCATCGTCCCCTTCGACGTCACGACATCAAAACACTACTGGGAGGAGCGGGAAGACCGCATCGATATCAACATCATGGCATGGGGGGTTAACCAGGCGTTCCGCGATAGCATCGCGCCTGGTCAACCCATTCCGGGTGGAGCTGAAGCAAGAGGGAAGCGTGGGGGAGGTGGATCTGTGCCTTCCCCCCTTGAAGACCTCCACTTGGAGCTGCAGAGGGAGGCTGCCCTTCGTCAGGCAGCCAGAGATAAAAAGGAAGGGGAGGACAATCTGGCGTACCTCAGTGCGGTTTGCGCCCGCCTTGTCGAGCTGGGCTTACCGTGTACGGCGCAACTCCCGAAGGAGGAGCTCCTGCGAATCGAGGCCCGACTCCAAGAAGCCGCCCGAGTTACGTCGTCAGCTGCGTCATCATCTCCATCCTCAAACTCGCCAGCAACCCTGACAACTGGCCTCTCTACATCTCCTTCTCCACCCATAACGCCACCAGAGCCTTTCCAACACTGCTCACCGGTGCCATCAATCACTCCGCCACCTCCTCCTCATACACCATTGTCATCACCACCAACCTCCCGATGTGCCACGCCTCCACGCAGCAAGGCCGCCACACCAACTCCGACTCCAAAGTTACCTTCCATAGTGGTGGTCCCCCAACCTGTTCGTGTTCAGGTTCCCACTGGGGCTCGCCCCAAGGAGCCTCAACAGTCCTACAGGGACCACCACTCTTCTCGAGACTCTCTTCAACGGCCACAGCCACGTCGCTCTTCGCCACGTGGTTCCCATCTTTCGCCCCGACGCCGACCCGATGGAAGAAGTCAGCAGGAACAACGTGGTTCCTCTGGACGCGGCCTTCCGCCACGTAATAACTTCGACCCAAGGGTCAGGCAAGATCTACAGGATCACCGAGTCCAACTGGACCGCGACCATCGCTACGAAACTCGGGGCCCTCCTACTCGGGTCCCGCATCACTCTCCTCCTCCGCCACCTCCGGGCCGCCCTTCTGGACGACCTACGCCTACACCTTTGATGCTGCCACCTTCCGCCGAGCGTGCCGCGTTCTTGAAAAAACAGAGGGCCATCACGAACCTTCTGCAAGACGTCATGCAACAGGGAGGTGACCCCATGGAAGCACTGGGCCGTGCACCAGGAAGTGCCAAGCCACTGGAGGCGCTGAGCAGGAAGTCAGCGTCGAAGCGGCTACGTCAGCGGGCCCGCGATATGGCCTGGTCCGCCTTGCGCCATGCCAGGCCTATCGCGGGCGCATCAGTTTCTCTGGAACCTGCGGCTCCAACACCAGCCCGACCAGCCGCACCGCCCACTGTACCCCATGCCGGGGCTACTCTGGGGCGGTTACCGCTGGATCGTCCGTTCCGTGCAGCCACCTCCGGCGAGAGGTTACTCAACAATCGGTGGGTCGCTTGGCAGCGCGAAGTGCGCTCTGCCAACACCCTTTACGTAGAACACTTCTCTTTAGAGGAAGGATTTCCCCGTCTGGACCTCCCTCCCCGGGAGCGATATGTCGTGGGACTCTCCCGCCTAACAAGTGTCCTCGTCACCATCGTCTTCCCAAGAAGACGGATTGTTGAAACCACCAGTTTCGCTGGAGATGCCATCGATGAAGCCACGGAAGCCCTTTTGGGAGCTTTCGTCAACTCCGTCTTTAGACTGCCAGCTGGACAGACGTTCCGTACCAGTCGTCACTACATTCCGGAACCGGATCCTCGTTACCGAATCGCCATCTTATGGGACGCCGCTTGGGCTACACTGTACAACAAGCGGTCCTCCCGTAAGATTATCGGGGACCGGGACATCTTCAACATCTTCAACCGGGATCTACCTGACGACCAGGGACAATGGCTGTCTGCCGCATCCAGCTACCGATGAGGCCAGGTCCGGCGGGATTACCCCCCCGTACGGTTCATGGACCCAGGATCCTCCCCACCCTCCGCAGCAGGGATAGCTGCGCGCCACATGTACTCATGTGGTTGCCACCCATCCGGGTGGCAGTATTGAAAAATTTATAAAAAATAAAATACGTTGCAACTGTTCTTTTCTTTTTAGATTTCCATAGCGGCTCGCCACTCAGCGAGCATTGATTATTTTTTTATGTTTTCAGCCTTTTTCACTTTTCAAGGGCGCTGACACTTCAGTGCCAGTGCCTTTCCATAACCACCTTTGTACACGGTAAGTCCTCAGCCACCCATGTCTCCCCGCTGCGTAACTTGAAAACCTTCCACCCTTGGCTGGAGTACGAGGACGTACTCCAAGCAAAGTTGGAGGGTATGTAACACCCTGTAAATCGTGATCCCGCCAAAACCATAGCCCGGGGGGTAAACAACTCTCAACCGTCCCTCCCTCCTCTCTGACTCACCTTTCTGACTCATGCCCAAGCGGCGGATTGATACATAAAGGACCATGGTCACTTGGACCTGGTTACACCTTGCAGGTGTACACAGGTCCAAGGTATAAAAGGACCATGTTCCTCTTTGTTCCTCAGTTCTTTCCTTTGCCTGTTTTTGCGATACATTCCAAATCATGGGCCTGAGGATTTCCAGTTAGTATTTTACTATTCACCCTTGTATCTGTACTTCTTACAAGGAATGAATAAAAGTGTTGTAACAAGAAGTAGCGTTGTCTCTATGTTTATGTAAATAACTTCTCTTCAGAGGCCGGAGGTTTCATAGGGCAGGAGCTATACGATTCTCAGCAGCTACAACATCTTCTCTAGTCGGAATACCGATGGAGAAGATGTATATCAGCATCAACCGGAAGAGAGAGAGATGGCCGCCACTCTCCTGCATTGATTTCACCCCCATGCAGAAGAGTGACTTCAATCTATCTCCATCCAGCTCTCTCTACAGCTCGGATCTTCTCTGTGCAGGTGTCATACTGCTCAGAGAAGAAACGAAAAGTAGAAAATGTCATCTAAAGGTTGGTAATAAAATATTGGTTGATGTCAAAAGCTCACAACACACACACATATGGGGCTTAATATATATATAATTTTAATACAAAATTTCAATCACCTAAAAAGGCAAATGGCGAGTTGCTCACCAGGCTATCCCCCTGTGGGCACCCCTGTTCAAGAGAAACATTACGAAAAAAAAAAAAATTCGAAATCTTTTAGAAACTAGAATAGTTTCTGATAATGCTGAAAGTCTTTTCCTGATTGACACCTTTAAAAATAAACTTTTTATGACTGTTTGAATAAAAGGCGAAATTAGTTTTTCGTGAAACGTCAATGGAAAAATAATAAAAAATGGGTCATTTTTAAACTGCTGTAAAATGTTTATTTTTTTAAGACTTTTTTTTTTAAACTTTTAGCATAATCTTTTATCATTCTAGTTTAGAAAACAATTTGAATTTTTTTTTTCATAATGTTGTTTCTAAAAATACGTTTGCTTGACGTTTTTGCGTCCAAATTTTATTAAAAAAAATCGTCTATAGAGCGTTGCATTAACCACTGCAGTAGCGCCGTCTCGGGGGGGGGGGGGGATGGGACAAATGCAAAATAAATATCTATTCAGCCACCTCGTATACAAAAAGTCTCTTATTCGGTCCTAATGGTTTTTTTAATGAATGAAATGGGATTTTCGCCTTTTTTTCCAATTATGACTAATATACAGTATAATATACACACAGTGTTTTAATGAACCTATTTGACTTTAGTCATCATTCAGATGTACAAATTGTATATTCTAAGTATTCCCCATACAAACAGTGCTTATGTATTATGTATAATACACTATACATGTACATTGGTGCTGTGCCATTTAATTATGGAAACATTCAATGTAAAATAATGCATTATATGGTTTTGCTATTTCAGCAAGAACATTTCACCACATGTTTTTCACCACGTGGTAGAAATTTTCAAAATGCAATACAAAGTATTGTTCTTTAAGTGCTCGCTTTATAGAAATTCTGAAAAGGTCCTTTTATTTTTAAATAAGTTTCCAAAATCGTTCATTTTTTTTAACTTTTTTAACTCTCATTAAAAGCGATTTAGAACAATAATAAAAAAATTAGCACCGTGCTTTCTACCAGTGGCGTAGCCAAGGGGGGTCCAGGGGTCCGGTCCCCCTCCCTCATCCGAGATTCTATATACATGCCAAAAAGAGCTGTGTTTATATTTCATAGGTTTTTTCTTGGTCTTTTTTTTTTTCTTTCTCTCTCTTTCTCTTAATCTGTAATACCTTCGACACACATACACAGTTAAATGCATTTAAATAATAAACACGTTCTACAGAACCCTGTGAATGGCAAACAAACAATATGTCGAATTCCAATAATGGATATATGAAAATATTGAGTTAATACTTAAATGTAATATATTATATAAACTATTGACACAATATTGATTTAGTATTTCAATTTAAAATATTAATAATAAAGTCAATTTTTATTTGGTTTCATGTTCTTAACTGGATTCCGTATAATTCACCTAAACGCATTTAATTTGAATTCATTTAGCTCATGTGTGTACAAGGTATTAGGCTGTACCTTCAGAACTCATTTTGTCCCACTACCATAATAGATACTCAACTGAGCGACTTTTCAGCTAGTCGCCAACTACAGCACACAGTGCCATGCCGCCCCAAATCACCATGTGGAACATTCTATCTGAGAAACAGCCCATATACTGTATATGCACCACCACAATGCCGTCACTTATTGAAGACAACTTAAATGCTCACGTTTCACCATACAATTGAACACGTGTTGTTGTTTACAACAAAGTATGCTGGCAAATGAAGACACCTGAGTGGTGTCTAAATGTCATGTGAGTGCATTATTCCTCTGGTTCCTTCCATCGCCGCATAGAAAGAAAAAGTTTTCGTTTTTCTTCTTGTCTTCTGGCATGGAACTTAAGGAAATTCTACAGGCCAGTTTTGCATGTCGCAGCATGCCACCTTATAGCGGACGTTGCGCAATTTGATTTCATATGATGCATACAGGAACCTTATTAACCCCCCCCCCCCCCACCGAAAGGTTTAAGGGCTAAATGTGATACATACAATGGAAAGTTCTTTATGCGGTGTGGTGCGGCACAGCACGCTGTAGTCTGCGATTAGTTTTATTCTAAAAAAATAATTTTGGACCCCCCCCCCCCAAAAAAAAAAATTCTGGCTACGCCACTGATGTATTAAGCTTCACGGTGTTTCCTTTTTATAAATTTTGAGATGGTCCTTCTATTTTTTAATAATGTTTAAAATCGTACTTTTTTAACTCCATGTTAAATCCCCTATGACCAAAAGCCGTCCCACAAACATTTGAAGAATTCTCGTTAAAAACGGCTTAGAACAATAACAAAAAAATTTAGCACGTGCATTAATCTATTGGCTTCACGATGTTTGCTTTTTATAAGCTTAGCACGTGCAATTATTTTTCTATTAATTATTATGTGACTTCAAGCCTGGAGAAAATATGTTAAAAATCCACTTCAAATCAAAGCGATCGCAGCGCCTACATTCGGAGAAATTTGAATTAAATGCTATATATATAAATATATATATATATATATATATATATATATATATATATATATATATAAATATATATTAAACTTTTTATTAGTGATCTGAGAATGTCAATATTCATTTTTTTCTTCCAGTTGTAACAAAAAAGTCAATTGAAACTTTTGACATCTGTCAGAAAATGTTTATTTTTGAAGATAGCATCATCAAAATAATGTCATTCCATAATCAGCTAGTAAACGTATGAACATTGGATTTTTCTATTATTGAATTGTTTATTTGTTTTTTTTAAAAGCAGTGGTGTAGCTAGGTTTTTGGCGTCGGAAGCAAAGAATCTTGAGTGCGGCCTCCCGTATGAAGTGGGGGGGGGGGGTGGGGAATCGCCAATATTAACATGCATATGCACGTACATTCTGTGACACTCACTCCCCAACTTAGTACAACATTGCAGTGAGTATGCACTTCACTTCGTGGCAAAGTCCAGTGACGAAGTCCAGTGGCGAAGTCCAGTGGCGAAGTCCAGTGGCGAAGTCCAGTGGCGAAGTCCAGTGGCGAAGTCCAGTGGCGAAGTCCAGTGGCGAAGTCCAGTGGCGAAGTCCAGTGGCGAAGTCCCGTGGCGAACTCCAGGCGATTTCCATGTCATACAGATAGAAATTAATGAAATTTAGCTTGTTTCTGTAGCAAAACATATCTCAAGAGTTTCATTTTAAGTTTTATTATTCGAACGGATATCCGTATATCCGCTTTCCTCGGATAGTAAAATTCACTATTCGAGACATCATTAATTTTATATATTAATGGTAAACTAATTATGCAAGACCTTTTAATTCTAATGAACTATATATATATATATGTCATTTTTGGGTGGGTTTTTTTGTTAATTGAATTATTTTGTCATTTTTTTTTTTTGCAGTAGTACGTTGCCATCAATTCGACGGCATTATGCTCGGTACGATTACACGGCACTGGAAGATGATCAGAGCGTTCCGGCGGACAAGGTGGAAATGGACAAGAAACACCACAGAGGAACTGCACGAGGTGCTAAAAGTTTATTTCAGTTAGATTTGGATTATGGTGGATTTTTTTTTCAAATTTTTAAAAGTGCTGTGTGTTCTACTAATTTTTAGTTACTTTTGCTTCTGCAGGAAATGCTTTATTAACGTGTCAATATTATTTGAGGACGTCTGGAAGGTATACCTACATGGAACAGCTCAATGATATAGGTGAGAAGAAAATCTTTACTATAAATACTAGAGGTGGGACGAATCCTACATTTTCTCGAATCCGAATCCGAAACCTAAAAGGTTCTCGAATCCGTCGCATTTCTCGAATCTCGAATTTTTCGAATCCTTCATATAAGAATTCTATATTATTTATTAAGAAGATAAAAATGGGTGGGAGACATTTGCCCTAAAGACACTTTCCCTACGGGCACTTGCCCTAAAGCCATTTGCCCTACATACACTTGCTCTAAAGCCATTTGCCCTAAAGGAACATTTGCCCTAAAACCACTTGCATTTAAGGGGCATTTGCTCTAAAACCACTTGCCCTAAAAGGACATTTGCCCTAAATCAGTAATGCAAATTCATGTCATTTGGTGTTTTTGGCACGCCGCAGGCGCGCAAAAACGAATTTAACATACTCCACCGAAAGACACTAAACCATATGAAAAGAAAACAAAATTTGGTTTTAGGGCAACTGTTCCTTTAGAGCAAATGGTTTTATGGCAAATGTACCTTTAGGACGAATGGTTATAGGGCAAATGTCCCTGTAGGGCAAGTGTCTTTAAGGCAACTGTTCCTTTAGGGCAACTGGTTTTAAGGCAAGTGTCTATATGGGGATATAGACACTTGCCTTAGAGTGTTATTTAAATTTTAAATTAATTTTTAATATTATTTCCTATCTTTGTATGGGGATACAAAGATAGGAAATAATATTAAAAATTAATTTATTAATAATAAAAAAACAGTGTGACACTCAGGGCCGCCACTAGGTGATCCATTGGTGATCCGGGTACCACCGAAATTGCAACAATCGCCGTTTTTCGTTAGTGAAAATTTCTATTGGACGTCAATGGAGTTAAAAGTAATTTTACGAAAGTTTTTAACCGTTTTTTTAGGTTAGGATTCGAAAAATTCGAAAGATGAAAAAAAGCACAAAGATTCCAGTTTTCGAATCTCGAATATTTTCAAGGTTCGCGAGATTCAAGGATTCGAATGGCCCATCCCTACTAAATACAATTTCGATTAGAGGTTTGTGGAAAACACAATTTTTAAAAACCGCGGTTTTTCGAGTGTCATTTTTGAAAACCGCGGGTGACAGCGGTTTTTCGGTTTTGTATTTTTTTTTTTTGCCTTAAATTTCTAAATTGTTTTGATAAAAACAATCAATAATATCGAACAAATTTATTATTATTATTTTTTAATTAGTAATATTTTTTCGGCATTTATTGATGTTGTTTTTATGGTAAAGAAAGTGCTGCATAAAGATGACCAGAGGTTCTTCGTTTTTGGCACATTTTTAAACAGTGCAAACTCCTGTTTTAGTGATTGTGATATATATATACCCGTCTATTTTTCTTAGTCTCCTTGCTTCCTTCTCTCAGTAACACTTTACAAACAACGACAAAAACCTTGAAGCACGTCGGAATTTATATAAATTTAAATGAACCGCTTTTTTTCTCGAGGTCAACTATATGTTGCACTTTCCCAATCCAAGAACCCCATAATATTAAATTGGAGAGGGGAAAAGGTTGGAAAGGGTGGGGGAGAGAAACGTGGAGGGGAAAAAAGGGGGAGGGAAAAAAACTTTTCTTTTTGTTTACACCCCCCCCCCCCCCCAAAAAGTGCCGTCCGGGGCGGACCGCCCTCCCCCCCCCCCCCTTGCTCCGCTACTCGTAAAGTGCGATGGTAAGTTGGACTGGTGATTTAAATTTATTAATTATTGAAAATAACGTTTTTTTATTATCCGATTTTTGAGTTTGAAAAATTTTCCACGTTAGTTTACATTGGAAATTTCTTGCATTTTATTTTATTTTTGAGAAAACACGAAAACCGCGGTTTTCGGTTTAGGTTTTTCATCGAAAAACCGCGGTTTTCGGTTTAGGGTTTTCATAAAAAACCGCGGTTTTCGGTTTAGGTTTTCCATTGAAAAATCGCGGTTTTCGGTTTAGATTTTTCATCAAAAAACCGCGGTTTTCGGTTTAGGTTTTTCATCGAAAAACCGCCGTTTTCGGTTTAGGGTTTTCATAAAAAACCGCGGTTTTCGGTTTAGGTTTTCCATTGAAAAATCGCGGTTTTCGGTTTAGATTTTTCATCAAAAAACCGCGGTTTTCGGTTTAGGTTTTTCATCGAAAAACCGCCGTTTTCGGTTTAGGGTTTTCATAAAAAACCGCGGTTTTCGGTTTAGGGTTTTCATAAAAAAACCGCGGTTTTCGGTTTATGTTTTTCATCGAAAACCCGTGGTTTACGGTTTAGGTTTTCCATCGAAAAATCGCGGTTTTCGGTTTAGATTTTTCATAAAAAAACCGCGGTTTTTGGTTTAGGTTTTTCATCGAAAAACCGCGGTTTTCGGTTTAGGGTTTTCATAAAAAACCGCGGTTTTCGGTTTAGGGTTTTCATAAAAAAAACCGCGGTTTTCTGTTTAGGGTTTTCATCGAAAAATCACGGTTTTCGGTTTCATGTAAACCGAATTCCCAATCTCTAATTTCGATTGATTACCACTATTAAAAGCTTTGTTGTTGTTTTTTCTCTAATTGAGAATCAATTATTCACAATTTTGAAAAAAAAGACAAGGTTTCGTAAATTTGTTACTTGTTTCTTTTGTTTATTTTTCAGGCAGTCGTATCGATAAATATTGGTTTATGGTTCGAGATACGAATTTAAAAACAGATCGTATGCTTACTTTGGTACCATACAGTGAATATTCGCCAATAAGTTTTAACGGCTCAACAAAAGATATTTTAACAGATTTATTTTTAGCGTTACAGGTAGAAAAATATATAACAGTAATAATATTATTTAATTTATAATTTGTTTATAAATACTGAATTTAAATTTGTTAATAATTTCGTTGTCATAAAGACAAAAAAAGTAATATTTAAGGTGGCTGAATAGATATTTATTTTGCTTTTGTCCCCCCCCCCCCTTTGACCGGAATGGCAGACCTTTTGTAAAATGTTGACGCAAACACGTTCAAAACAAAAATGGTTAGAAATTATACTACAAGTTATTTTATGACAATATATATCTTTTAACAAAAAGATTTTGTTTATTTTTTATTAAAATTTCATGAAAAACTATTTTAGTTTTTTTTTAAAACTGTCATAAAAGTTAAATCTTTTAACGTTTTCTCCAACTACTCTAGTTTCTAAGTCAGCGGTCGCCAACCGTGCACCACTGGTGGTCCGCGAGAAATTTCTGGTGGTCCGCAGAAAAATCTGGACAATATTTGCATTTTTTTTTTTGTTTTATTAATAATAAAACAAAAAATATATTCCTAATAAATTCTTCTATTCCGAATGACAATTTTCGCCTTTCTATTGGTTTAAATTCACGAAAAGTACTGGAGTCTAGTACAGTTCATGTAAAATACCGCTCGCGAGAAAGCTACATTTCGTTCAGTTTCCCCCACCACACGCTTCTTCTCCTCTTATTTTGTAATAATTAAACTAACTTTAATAATTTTGTTACAATTAAACAACCTTTAAAGATTTTATGTTAATAAAATGGAAGTTCTCTGATCATTATTTGACAAACGTATTTATCTTTTTAAAAAAATTCAGATTAGTGGTCCGCGAGATTTAAAATTTTGAATTTAGTGGTCCGTAAGGTCCAAAAGGTTCCCGACCGCTGTTCTAAGGCACTTTGAATTTTTTTTTTATGTTTCTCAAAACCGCGGGTAGGAGAAAGAGACCTTCTATAGAATAGAATATTACTAAGAGGCTACATCGAAAAATTACTTCGGAAAATCTCTGCAAAGAGTGCTAGCATCGTTTTTCTATTGAACCCAAAGACCCAATGTTCAAGAAGAAGCGTTAATTTTTAAAATACACAGCAGTCGCAGCAATATGTGTATTATTCATATTTAAATTAATTAACTTAATAACGGACATATTAAGTTTTCAAAGTGCAAAATGTGCACCTTAAATATATGCTGATTCGAGTGATAGAATGACAAAAAATTGGTAAGTGCGGTAAATATTTTTAAAAACTATTTCAAAATCACGAGTTTTTAACTCTTTATGTTAAACTCCATTAAGTACACGCTCGTAAGCAATAAACATCCATTAAAATACTCGTAAAAATACCTAAAATAATTTTAAAAAAAACAATTAAAACACAGTGAATCCAACACATTGATGCACGAGCTGATTTTTTTCTGGTTTTTTAAAAAAAGTATTTTTACTTATTTTTATGAGCATTTTAATGGATTTTTTTTTTCTTATTTGGGCGTACTCAATGGAGTTTTAATATAAGAGTTAGAAATTTTGCGATTTTGAAATAGTTTTTGTAAAAATAGAACCACACTTACCAATTTTTTGTCATTCAATCACTCGATCAGCATATATTTAAGGCAGTTTGATTAAGCAGTTTGAAAACTTAATATTAGACAGCAAAAACAAAATAAATACCTATTCAGCCACCTGGTGTTAAAAAAAATTGCAGATTTAAATTTCTGAATATAATTCTTTAAGAGCCTAGATACAACGTTTAGTTCAAAATTTCTCCGAATGTAGGCGCTGCAATCGTTTTGATTGAAAAACGGTTTTTTAACGTTTTAATAGAAAAATAATTACACGTTCTAAGCTTATAAATAGAAAACATCGTGAAGCCAGTAGATTAATGCACGTGCTAATTTTTATGTGATTGTTCTAAGTCGTTTTTAATGGGAGTTCTTCAAATGTTTGGATGACGGTTTTTTGGTCCTATGGGACTTAACATAGAATTAAAAAACGTAAGATTTTAAACGTTATTAAAAAAAATAGAAGGACCTTTTCAAAATTTATAAAAAGGAAACAGCGTGAAGCCAATACATGAAAGTATGTGCTAATTATTTTGTTATTCTTCTAAATCGTTTTTAATGAGAGTTTTTCAAATGTTTGTGGGATGGTTTTTGATCCAATTTAACATGGATTTAACATGGGGTTAAAAAAACGAACGATTTTGAAGCTTGTTTAAAAATAGAAGGTCCTTTTCAAAAATTATATACATCGAGCACGTAAAGAACAATACGTTTTATTGCATTTTGCGCTTTACTGTGTTTTAATTGAGCGATTAATCGTGAGGCGATTTCTTGCAAGTTTAGTAACACCATTAAGTAACACTCATTTGTCTCGTTGTCGTCTGTTCAAAACGACAAGATGGAGGGCGTGTATCTAGGCTCTTCAATGATGAACTAGAAATAAGAGCACAGCTTGATCATGTTTTCGTTTCTTTTTTATTATTCTGTCTATCTAGCATCCTTATATCTATCCTATTTTGGATGTGGATTTTAAAACACTGGCTGAAGAAACATTTGTTATAAATATTTATCCCTTCAACTGTCATGGAAGTTTGAAAGATCTCATCTATAGAGTAAGTATCTTCTTCTTTTTTGTTTTGTTTCTTTATCTGTTTGTTGTTTTTTTATTGTTGTTGTCACATTTTTGTTATGTGATTTTCATTGTTTTATTTGGCATTTCTTTTTTTTTTTTTGTGGCATGTTTTCAAGAGTATCTGTCGTGATGATTGGCAAGAAAAATATGGACATAGAAGTGTTGGATTGCCTGAACCTCAAATTCAGAGGATAGGAAGGCAAATTTTAGAGGTGTGTGGTGTATATTTTTTTTTTACATAAAATTTGTTGTTGTTATGGCAACAAAGGCTTTTTTTTTGTATTACTTTCTGGTTTTAAGAATTTGATGAGCCTCTGAGGCACTTAACTTAAAATTTGCAAATCACTTATTTTTTTAACATGTGATTTGCAATTTTAAGTAAGTTTCTCTCTACGTGTGTGTTTATATACTATGATTCTAAGGCCCAAACTCAAGAAGACTTAGTGCTTGAATTTCATATTGAACAATCACAATTAAAATTACAAAAAAAAAAATACTCTGCAAGGAGCTGTTTACCCTATGGCAGAGGGATTTTAAGATCCAAGTGCTTCAAGATGCATTGTCAATATACATGTATAATAACTACAAAAAATAAATTGCATTGCAAATATAAAAAAAATATAAATGCAATAATGAACATTTAAACCCCGCAATTTGTTAATGACATCATCACTAGCCTGGTTAAGAAGAGCATTCCATTGTTGTACATGTATAACCCTTGGGGGGAAAAAAGACCAATAAAATTTGTATAATAAGAGTTAGTCTTTGCAAAAATCTCGCTAATTTTTCTTGAGTGGGGTCACCCCTTCCTACATACAATGGTTTACATATATTACTATACTGCGGTTTGTGACATTGACCACGTACAATTTTCTTAAACATGCATAAACTGATGTCTTATTTACGATGAGCTAAACAATCTTAATGAAGTCTCACCAGCATTTCAGTAACACTATCTGTAAACTTATATATGCTACAGAGTGGGGATTCCACACACTGCAGTAATACTCAAGATGAGGTCGAATTAGCGCATGGTAAGCAACAATTTTAACTTGCTTAGGGCAAGTACCCAATGATCGTTGACAAAAACGAAGCATTTGCATTGCCTTGCTAGTGACATATCAACATGCTGCTTCCAAGACAGATTGCTTGTCACTGTAACCCCCAAGTATTTATAAGAATTAACATTTTGAAGTAGTTTGTTATTCAAAACAAAAGGAAAAGTAATGGATTTCTATCCCGTGTTGCCCTTGATTCAACTGAAGTTGCCATGAAACACACCAACTTTCAATTGCCTTCAAGTCTACCTCTAGTGATTTGCAATCGAGAATGTTTTGTACCTTTCTGTAAATTAACATGTCATTAGGAATAAGCCTACAGTTGCTGCTAACCATACTGCTGAGGTCATTAATGTAAACCAGAAACAAAAGAGGATCTGACACACTTTCATGTTGAACTCCAGATGTAACAAATACCCACCCTACCACAGCTACCCACCCTTTCTGAACAGAGTGCCAACATAGAAGAAGAAAAAAAAAACGATTTTTGATGTTAAAACTCTGCTCAAAGGTTACAAGTTAATGTCAGCTTTTTTCCCTTCAATTTAATGTGGCTGAATAGATATTTATTTTGTTTTTGTTCCTCTGGATGCATTGGTTTTTGTGTTTACTGGAGGTTTCTTCCTCCCAACCCGCGGTTTTTAAAAAGAAACAATAGGAAAAACTTCAAAGTGTTTTTAGAAACTAGAATATAGTTGGTGATAATGCTTAAAGTTTTTTTATGATAATGTAACACCCAGTAACTCGTGATCCCGCCAAAACCATAGCCTGGTGGGTAAACAACTCCTGCTTGTCCCTCCCTTCCTATCTCTGACTCATACTTAAGTGGCGGATTGATACTCTTAGGACCATGGTCTCTTAGACCTGGTTACACCTCGTATGTGTACACAGGTCCAAGGTATAAAAAGACCATGTTCTTCTTTGTTCTTTGTTCACTCTTTTTGCCCTGTCTTTGTACTACGTAAATTATATCCGTATCACATAATGGGCCCTTGGACGCACCTTTGATTATAACTATTCATTCTTGTAACATTTGAGTTTCTATGCAAGAATGATAAAAGTGTTTACAATGTGAAACTGCGTTGTCTACTGTTTGGAAACTAATCCTTCTCTAGGCAAGGAGGAGACACCACAAGGCAAGGAGGCATCGAGATCCTGAGGAGCAACAACATCTTCCAACCAAGAAGGAAGATGCACATCAATGGCGGCCAGAAGAGATGATCACCATCTTTCTGTGCAGATTACTCCTTTATACAGAAGGATGATCACAATCCATCACCATCCGACTACTTCTATGGCTCGAATCTTCTCCGTGCGGTCACCGTGCGATCGGGGGAAGAAACGAGCTATAGAAAACAGCATAATGAATAATCAAGTATTCGTGAGGACGCCATAAAGCTCACAATAATATCGTTAAAAATAAAAAAATTTGACAGTTTGAAAAAGGCGAAAATAGTTTTTCATGAAATGTCAATGGAAAAATAAAAAAAAACCGGGTCATTTTTCAAACTGCTGTAAAATATTTTTTAAGATATTGCCATAAAAAACACTTTTAGCATAATCTTTAAACAATTTGAATTTTTTGTAATGTTCTTTCAAAAAAAAACCGTTCGCTTGACGTTTTTGTGTTCAAAGTTTAGAAAAAAAAACCTCTATGGAACTGTTCCATTGATATTTATTTTCCGTTAGTCCCCTTCTCCTGATAGCCTTAGGGACTGCAGTTGGGGACGTCATGAGGGACAAAACGAAAATAAATATCTATTCAGCCACCTTAAACAATTGTATTATTGTCAGTTCTTCCGGTTAGAAACACAATATTTATTTTGATTACAATACACCTTTTTTAATTGAATGAATTCCAGGCTCTTTTATTTTTACGAGACAAAGGATTTCCACCATTTGGACATTTGCATTCAGGAAATGTCATTATGCAAAATGGAGTTGCAAGGTAATTTTGAAATATTAGATATACATATAAATATAAATATATATATACTAGTGGGGTAATCCGTCATAAATGACGGGAGCCAAATTCACAGGCAATTGTGTCCTGCCTTAGAATTTCTTTTCCTCCGCCCTTTTATGACGTCAGAAAAAGTAACAAACCAATTGGAAATTGATGACGTTCATAAAACAGCTGAGCAAAAGAAATTCTAATGCTGGGCACAATTGCCTGTGATAAACTAGTTCAATTTTGCTACTATTATCCCCTCCCCTTTTTATATTTGAAAGAGAAAATTAGTTTTTCATTTTTTTCTGGTGTGCGCATGCGCGTCGTTTGTTCCTTTTTTACTCCTTTCATTTCAATTTCAGTCACCCCTATATATATATATATATATATATATATATATATATATATATATATATATATATATATATATATATATATATATATATATATATATATATATATATATATATATATATATACATATATATTATTTCTAAATATGAATAAATAATTTCAACCGTAATGCTTGATGATGTTGCAGGCTCACTGGATTTGAGAACACATTGCTAGGATACACTTCAAGGATTTATCCCGTACTAAGGAAGAGATTACGAGATTGTAAAGATGCCATCGATACTATATGTTTTGGTATAATAACTTAATGCATTTGTTTTTTTTTATGCTTCAAATGTTTTTTGCCCCCTCTTTTTATGTTTCAGTAGAAAGCATTTATGTTTATGCATATTTTATTTTACCATTTTTTATAAGGTCATGTGCTGTTTGAAATGGCTGCAGCTTATGAGTTAAATGTGGTTCATCCTACGACGAAACATTTACAAGATGTCCAGTCGTGTCCACAAATATTGCAAGTATGTCATTTTTTATATATTTTTTTTTGTTGCTATTGCTTTTATGTATAAATTACTATAGGGAGCGGATTTATAATGCAGGTATTTGAAACACAATAGAACATACTTTTTATAACATAAAAATGGGTGTGGGACATTTGCCCTATACACACTTGCTCTACGAACACTTGTCCTAATGGGACAGTTGCCCTAAACCCATTTGCCCTAAAGGGACATTTTCCCTAAACCCATTTTCCCTAGAGCGGCATTTGCCTTAGAGGGACATTTGCCCTAAAGGGACATTTGCCCTAAATCCATTTGCAATAAAGGGACATTAGTCCTAAAACCACTTGCCCTTGTAAAGGTAGTGTAAATTTACGTCATTTGGCATTTTTTTAACCTATTTAACATAACCGAAAGACACTAAACAGTATGAAAAGAGAGAACAAAAAAGTGGTTTAGGGCAAATGTCATTTAGGACAAATGTTTCTTTAGGACAAATAGTTTTAGGGCAAATGTCCCTTCAGGGCAAATTTCTTTTAGGTTTTAGGGCAAATGTCCTTTTAGGACAAATGGTTTTCGGGCAAGTTTATTTTGGGTAAATGTCCCTTTAAGGTAAATGGTTTTAGGGCAAATAACTTTAGGGCAAGTGTCTTTAGGGCAAATGTCTATATCCGACTCAGGTGCGTTTGTTGTCACCTTATTCAAATACAATCTTATGAATTTTCAATTCATATCAAAATGCTATGTC
Source organism: Brachycybe producta (assembly GCA_036925085.1). NCBI lineage: Eukaryota > Metazoa > Arthropoda > Diplopoda > Playtdesmida > Andrognathidae > Brachycybe > Brachycybe producta. The sequence goes on from JAUPFP010000061.1 coordinate 615,630, forward strand.
TTTGATATTTGAATTATCCCACCTGGCACGTGGTGGCCAAGCTGATTGGAAGGTTGTACTGAGTTGAATACGAAAAGTGAATACCTGACATGTATTTCATTAAGGAATTATGTAAATGTGAGGGGACAACATTGGCAACTACGAGGGGTAGTCTTTCGTTTTTTTGTTGGAATTTAAAATAATGTTGTTTTGATGAGTGAAGGCTTAAGAAAAGTCACTTCATTTTTAATTTTTTTCTCATCACTTTTTTATTTTAAAAATTATTTCATAATCCCATAATCCTTCACAATATTTCAACAAAAAAAAATTGGAGAGTTAATGGTCTCTTTTAAGTAATTTTGTGTAACCAATATTCAATTCAACCAAGTACACCTGCAATCAGCTGGAGAGCCATGTGGCAGCGGGGAACAATTCCCAATCACAAATGGTTGTCACTGAGACGAGGCATAGATCATCACGGTCAAATTGAACTCGTCCTAAAATAGAACTATGTGCTGGAAGAGCATTCCATAGTGTAAATACATTTGGAAAGAAAGACCTCAAATACGCATCAGTTCTGGCTCCTATTTCTCTAATAGTCTTTGGATGGCCATTTCTAGATATATGGGGGTTTCTAGTAAGAATTCCATTTAAGAACGATCTGTTGTCTGGAACTAGCAAACGTTCAAGAAATAAAAAATTTCAAATAGACTTTTTTTTAAATAAATAAATATATCAAATAGATTAAAAAAATTAAAATTTATATATATTTATATATATATATATATAGATATATATATATATATATATATATACACATATAAATATAAATATATATATATATAAAATAATTAAAATAATTAATAATTAAAATTTATATACATATATATATATATATATATATATATATATATATATATATAAATATAAATATATATATATATATATATATATATATATATATAAAATAATTAAAATAATTAATAATTAAAATTTATATACATATATATATATATATATATATATATATATATATATATATATATATTTATATATATATATATATATATATATATATATATATATATATATATATATATATATATATATATATATATATATATATATTTTTTTTTTGTATATATATATATATATATATATATATATATATATATATATATATATATATATATATATATATATATATATATATATATATATATATATATATATATATATATATATATATATTTATATATATATATATATATATATATATATATATATATATGTATATATATATATATATATATATATATATATATATATACAAAAAAAATATATATATATATATATATATATAAAATATATATATATATATAAAATAATTAAAATAATTAATAATTAAAATTTATATATATATATATATATATATATATATAAAATTTTAATTTTTTATATATACATTATGAACGCTGTGAGCTTTTGACATCAACCAATATTTTATTACCAACCTTTAGATGACATTTTCTACTTTTCGTTTCTTCTCTGAGCAGTATGACACCTGCACAGAGAAGATCCGAGCTGTAGAGAGAGCTGGATGGAGATAGATTGTAGCCACTCTTCTGCATGGGGGTGAAATCGATGCAGGAGAGTGGCGGCCATCTCTCTCTCTTCCGGTTGATGCTGATATACATCTTCTCCATCGGTATTCCGACCAGAGAAGATGTTGTAGCTGCTGAGAATCGTATAGCTCCTGCCCTATGAAACCTCCGGCCTCTGAAGAGAAGTTATTTACAGAGACATAAAGACAACGCTACTTCTTGTTACAACACTTTTATTCATTCCTTGTAAGAAGTACAGATACAAGGGTGAATAGTAATATACTAACGGTGAATCCTCAGGCCCATGATTTGGAATGTATCTCAAAAACAGGCAAAGGAAAGAACTGAGGAACAAAGAGGAACATGGTCCTTTTATACCTTGGACCTGTGTACACCTGCGAGGTGTAACCAGGTCCAAGTGACCATGGTCCTTTACGTATCAGTCCGCCACTTGGGCATGAGTCAGAAAGGTGAGTCAGAGAGGAGGGAGGGACGGTTGAGAGTTGTTTACCCCCCAGGCTATGGTTTTGGCGGGATCACGATTTACAGGGTGTTACATACCCTCCAACTTTGCTTGGAGTACGTCCTCGTACTCCAGCCAAGGGTGGAAGGTTTTCAAGTTACGCAGCGGGGAGACATGGGTGGCTGAGGACTTACCGTGTACAGAGGTGGTTATGGAAAGGCACTGGCACCGAAGTGTCAGCGCCCTTAAAAATTGGAAAAGGCTGAAAACATAAAACAAAGATAATTAATGCTCGCTGAGTGGCGAGCCGCTATTGAAATCTAAAAAGAAAAGAACAGTTGCAACGTATTTTATTTTTTATAAATTTTTCGATAATGCCACCCGGATGGGTGGCAACCACATGAGTACATGTGGCGCGCAGCTATCCCTGCTGCGGAGGGTGGGGAGGATCCTGGGTCCATGAACCGTATGGGGGGGTAATCCCGCCGGACCTGGCCTCATCGGTAGCTGGATGCGGCAGACAGCCATTGTCCCTGGTCGTCAGGTAGATCCCGGTGGAAGATATTGAAGATGTCCCGGTCCCCGATAATCTTGCGGGAGGACCGCTTGTTGTACAGTGTAGCCCAAGCGGCGTCCCATAAGACGGCGATCCGGTAACGAGGATCCGGTTCCGGAATGTAGTGACGGCTGGTACGGAACGTCTGTCCAGCTGGCAGTCTAAAGACGGAGTTGACGAAAGCTCCCAAAAGGGCTTCCGTGGCTTCATCGATGGCATCTCCGGCGAAACTGGTGGTTTCAACAATCCGTCTTCTTGGGAAGACGATGGTGATGAGGACACTTGTTAGGCGGGAGAGTCCCACGACATATCGCTCCCGGGGAGGGAGGTCCAGACGGGGAAACCCTTCCTCCAAAGAGAAGTGTCCTATGTAAAGGGTGTTGGCAGAGCGCACTTCGCGCTGCCAAGTGACCCACCGATTGTTGAGCAACCTCTCGCCGGAGGTGGCTGCACGGAACGGATGATCCAGCGGTAACCGCCCCAGAGTAGCCCCGGCATGGGGTACAGTGGGCGGTGCGGCTGGTCGGGCTGGTGTTGGAGCCGCAGGTTCCAAAGAAACTGATGCGCCCGTGATAGGCCTGGCATGGCGCAAGGCGGACCGGGCCATATCGCGGGCCCGCTGACGTAGTCGCTTCGATGCCGACTTCCTGCTCAGCGCCTCCAGTGGCTTGGCACTTCCTGGTGCACGGCCCAGTGCTTCCATGGGGTCACCTCCCTGTCGCATGACGTCTTGCAGAAGGTTTGTGATGGCCTTCTGTTTTTTCAAGAACGCGGCACGCTCTGCGGAAGGTGGCGGCATCAAAGGTGTAGGCGTAGGTTGTCCAGAAGGGCGGCCCGGAGGTGGCGGAGGAGGAGAGCGACGCGGGACCCAAGTAGGAGGGCCCCGAGTTTCATAGCGATGGTCGCGGTCCAGTTGGACTCGGTGATCCTGTAGGTCTTGCCTGACCCTTGGGTCGAAGTTATTACGCGGCGGAGGGCCGCGTCCAGAGGAACCACGTTGTTCCTGCTGACTTCTTCCGTCGGGTCGGCGTCGGGGCGAAAGATGGGAACCACGTGGCGAAGAGCGACGTGGTTGTGGCCGTTGAAGAGAGTCTCGAGAAGAGTGGTGGCCCCTGTAGGACTGTTGAGGCTCCTTGGGGCGAGCCCCAGTGGGAACCTGAACACGAACAGGTTGGGGAACCACCACTATGGAAGGTAGCTTCGGAGTCGGAGTTGGTGTGGCGGCCTCGCTGCGTGGAGGCGTGGCACATCGGGAGGTTGGTGGTGACGATAATGGTGTATGAGGAGGAGGCGGCGGAGTGATTGACGGCACCGGTGAGCAGTGTTGGAAAGGCTCTGGTGGCGTTATGGGTGGAGAAGGAGATGTGGAGAGGCCAGTTGTCAGGGTTGCTGGCGAGTTTGAGGATGGAGGTGATGACGTGGCCGATGACGTAACTGGGGCGGCTTCTTGGAGTCGGGCCTCGATTCGCAGGAGCTCCTCCTTCGGGAGTTGCGCCGTACACGGTAAGCCCAGCTCGACAAGGCGGGCGCAAACCGCACGGAGGTACGCCAGATTGTCCTCCCCTTCCTTTTTATCTCTGGCTGCCTGGCGAAGGGCAGCCTCCCTCTGCATCTCCAAGTGGAGGTCTTCGAGGGGGGAGGGCACAGATCCACCTCCCCCACGCTTCCCTCTTGCTTCAGCTCCACCCGGAATGGGTTGACCAGGCGCGATGCTATCGCGGAACGCCTGGTTAACCCCCATGCCATTGTATTAATATCGATGCGGTCTTCCCGCTCCTCCCAGTAGTGTTTTGATGTCGTGACGTCGAAGGGGACGATGCTGCTTGGAGCAGCAGGCTTCCCTTTGCACCCGACATTGGCAGGTCGCTTGAAGCTTGCTTTTAGGCGCTTCTCCCCACGCCGGTGAAAATTCTCCGGTTCGGAGGAGGTGCGGCGCCTATCTATTGTGTTTGGCGACTCTCTTCTTGTTATTGGCGCACTGGCGGCGCCCGCCCTTTGTAGCTGGCAGGTAGATTGAGAGAGGGGTTCAGCGGTCCCCGCCGTTCCACTCTCCGTCTCATCTTCACTAGAAGAGGCAGACATCATTCTGCCTCCTCTCCATGAGCCTCTACCTGGCATATTTCTTAAGAGTTAGAAAGTTCTTACTTTTTCAAAAGTCCCGCTGCTGGTGGTTACTTCCAAATAATAACAGAAATCGGTCCCCGATCACTCTGTTATTATTTCAAGAGGTCCAAAGAGTTCTGAAGGCCTGATGCACTGCACGTGAGTTCAAAGGCTTGAAGGTGGTACTCAAGCTCTGGATTGACAACAAAACTGAAGAAGTTCGAAATTAAAATTTGGAACTTGGCACAGAAGTAGATTGAAGATTTGATGATTGAAGAAGATCGAGCATAAAGAGATGAACAAAAACGAGTGCTTCTTTGAAGAGAGCAAATCGAGTGGTAATTGACCAAGTTTGGTCACTTTCTTATTTAATTTTAAAAGTTAGAAGGGCCGGCCCCTTTTAGAATAAGACACCTTACTCTAATTGGTTTCTTCACGACTTTATTTATTGGGGGTGGGGGTTGTCCCACCGATATTAGATGTGAGAGGTGTTGATCTAATTCTTATCAGAGTCGGTCCTGTTTATTATTTTTAGATAAACAAAAGGACTAAGGAATCTCGAGGGGGAAGGGCCGTTATTTTATTTCACACCGAGGTGTGAAGTTGCCCATTAACTTTCTCCCCTTCTTTTCCTTAATGCCTTTTTTGGAAAGAATAGGTCAGCAAGGTTACTAATGTACCTTGCTGTTTGTTATTATTTTTAGGGGGGAGTGGGGCAGGAGTTGGTGTCCCACAATTCGATCTTAATTGAGAGGGTGACAGGTTCTTCAATTTTATTTTTTTAATTGAAGGTGTCCGCTCTCACAAAATCTTCAAAACTGATTTTCTTCCTTTTTTATTTGTTTATGGCCAGCAGTTTTTGTTGTTTGTTTTTTTCTTTGAAGTCCCAGTGCATTGGTCTGGCCCCCAGAGCAATTGTCTCTTTGAAGTTTCTATCCTTCTACTGTCAACAGCATGGTCAATGACGTTCGTCCATAATAAAGGGGAGCACGGTGTTTTTCTTTTGCTGACCCTTTTATGGCTCTTGATTTTTCTTCTGAACGTCCTTGACTAGCCTTCGGCGTTTTTCCCAGGTGTACCACGTGGTTGACAGTTGTTTGTGAAGGCCACGTGGTTCCGGTGTAGTTTATTGCATGTTTGAAATGGTTGCCAATATGTAAATATTGGCGGCCATGTTGAAAAGTTTAGACGTGTTTCAAAAATTAAAGTTGTGTGAATTTTGTAGAGTTTTGGGAGTTATTTGAGAGTGTTTAGAGGGGTTGTTGATGCTGTGGGGTTGTTTATTCGTTGGGGGGTTCCTTTTATCCCCTCCCCCACCTCTTGACAACTGTCCTCAGTTGTTTCTCAACACAACAATTCTCAAATTCCTCCCGCTCTTCTATTGTTGATATTTGATGGTTGCTGGTGTTTATTTCCATAGTCATGAAATAAACACTGGTGAATTATTGTTTTATTTTCGTCGCGTTTGGTTTCTTGACAGCGTGGGTGGCCGTTGCTTTCGTCGTCACTTACGGGGTGGAGTTTCGAGGTTTTCCTTAGAGGTGCTGGCAGATTTGCCAGGGGCCTCTACGGAAGTTTCTCCCAGAGCCCATCCGATGTGTGCTTCGATGCATTTTTGTCGGAGTGTGGATTCGAAGAGATCGTCCTCCACGTATACTTTGTTTGTTGTCATGGACACAGCTAAGTGCAGAGCCCGGCCTAGATCTCGGCCTAAGATGGCTTCGTGCCGGCCGGTAATCACTAGTAAGTGCCCTCGCACAGCGTGGGGGCCCAGCTGGACCGTCGCGGCGAGTCGCCCCACCACGGTGATCCTTTGGCCTCCCACACCCTGAATGTTGGGTGGGATTAACACAGGCTCGATTTCGAACTTGTGTTCCTGCGCGAGTTCAATGGTGATAACGCTGCCCGTAGCTCCGGTGTCCGCGAGCATCCGTATACTCTTTCCGTTGATCGTGACGGCGATGCGCGGGTTCTTGTCGCTGGCATCATAGTCTCCGACTTCTTGAGGTGAACAGCTGCTTACCAGCTGCTCATACACCGTTGTCATTAGTCTTCGGCAGCAGGAGTGGCCCTTCGTCGGTGATTGGGTTCCGGGAGCCATGATGGCTATTGTTTTATTTTCACGGCACCCAATCTCCTTGACGGATTGTTTAAGGACGTCGAGCGTGTCCTGCCAAACGATTAGATCGTCCGGGGTCCATTTATGTGCAGGAGCCCGGTCGAGCACCTTGACTGGTATATCCTCAGAGTCGTCAGAACTGTCGTTGTCGGGTTTATCAGGAGTAGGCGCTCCGGCGGCTGAGTCTGCTGCTGGAAGAGGAATCCGGCGGATTTGTCCCGCCACTCTTATTAGAGCAAACTCAACGCCGTCTTCGGTGATGATATCCGTTTCAGGCACCTCTCCTTTGATGTCATAGTCGGTAACCGGCTCTCCAAACTGCTTGATTGCAACCTTCTTCTTTGGTTGCCGACACTCACGGACGAAATGCCCCAATTTGCCACAATTATAACACGTCGACTTACTCTTGTCGAACGTGCGAGTGGTCTCTGGTTGGGGGTCCGCTGCGGAGTGTCGGTTTGAATTGGTGGCAGCAGTCTGACTAGGCTTCTTATCGTGCCTAGACCGGTGTGTTTTGTCTTTAGGGCTGGCGGCTGCCGCCGGCTCCTGGTCGGTCTTCTATGCTCCTTTACCCGACTGTGAATCAGCTGCGGGTTTTGGTTCCGTCGGCCATTTATCCAAGGACAGCAAGACCACCTCCATATTGAGGACGGCGTTTGCGAAGTCCTTGAACGACGTCGTAGATGCGTGATGCGCGGCGTTCTGTATGGTGGGATGTAGAGCGCGGCGCAACTGGCTTATACGCAGCTGATCGTCAAGTTGCGGGTAAACTCGGTCGCCGAGTATCATAAACTCCCAGATGAAAGCCTGTGTACTCTCACCTTCCTTCTGGAGCATCTCTGTATACTTCTTCTCCAAGATGGCCAGTTCGTTCGGCTTCCCGAACGTATCTACCATCTGTACTCTCAGTGCTGGCCAAGGAATGTCCTGAAGCTCATACCTCAGTTTACTCAGCCACGTGCGGGCGGCCCCAGTGAAACACCCCGTGATGTATTCCTCCTTGTGGTGGGCTTTCCAACCGTACAGGTGTGCTACTTCCTCGAATTCTTCCAGGAAGGGACGGAAACCTGTCAATCCGTTGAATTTTTGGATTGAGTCGGCTGGGTGGCGACCGCTGTATTTCTTATTGAATTCTTCCACGGAGGGTTCTCTGGGGGTTGGTCGATAGATGCCATCCTGGACGTTTGACATTCCAGCCGGCATCAGACCTACCCCTTGCGGTGGAAAACGTGGCGCGTAAACTGAAGTGCCTTGTGTCGCTCCTTGGCTAGGCTGTTGTTCCGGGGGTGTCGAGCGGCGACCGCTACGTGCAACCCGGACAAGCGAGTGAGGAGAATCAGCACGTGTCGTGATCGGTATTTCCGCACGCTCATCTCTGTGACGCGGATCATCTGACTGCCCTTGTTGTTGCCAGTCAGGGTTACGCGGTAGATGACGTGTGTGCGGTGTGTAATGTCTTTCGTAACGATCGTGACGCTCTCTGTAGCCAACATAGGGGGCTGAAGAGGCGTCCGAGTCATCGTCGCGAAGTCGGTGTGTGCGTGTTGTCCGCCGTGGTGTAGTCGGTCGATTCGGCGTGAATCGGTCGTCTATGAACTGAGACATACGAGTCGAGAGTGCAGCCACTTGTTGTGACAGGTGGTCAAACTCGGCCCCAGTCGGCCGCGGCGGTGGTGTCACATCAGTAGTCACGGGTACTTCCAACAGATCTTCGTGCAAACCCTGGTGATCAGACAGGGACCCCGTATTGTCGTGTGAGGTAGCCATGATTAATGAAGTGGCTTGTGTAATGTGAATGTGCGGTGATGAACGAGTCCGGCGAAGTCCAAGTCGTGTGCAGCTCCGAGGGTTCTCGAGTACACTCTGAGCTATACTTTTCGGTTCCAGTATGATGGGACTCGTTCAGTTTGTAGGTCGGTGTCGTCACTGTGCGTCGGTAACTTAGTGCTTGTCGGCAACCGACACTATCGTACTCTTATACACTGAGTAACGATAGATTACCTAAGCTTGTGACGTGTATAACGAAGTGGCCGTTCACTCCGTTAGTGTGGTGATGGTTGTGTCGGGTTGATCGTGTTCTCAGTTGGGCGTGTGATGAGTTTTGGTTCCCAACTGGTGTGGCGTCGTGAGTTCTTTATTGAGCGTCAGATTTTGGAAGGATCTCTCTCGACACGTGGTATTTGGCGACCACGTGGAGGTTACGAGAATTCCAAAAACCTCAATAAAGAAACAGCAGATGTACAATACAACCTCGAGCGTGGTACACCACCCAATCAAGATTGCACTGCGGAAAGTGAATTAGAAATGGAAGTGTATTGCAGTTGCCTGAAGAAGAGGAAAGCAATACGAAGAGTAAAGCTAGAGCGCGGTGCCCGCACTTTTAGTTTTACTTAGAAACAAGAATGAAGAGTGTGTGTGTGAAGAACACACAAAGAACAAAAAGTTCAAGATGGCTGAACTTTTTAAATGCACAAACAAAGGAGAAGTTCAAGATGGCTGAACTCTCCAAAGAAGCAAGAAAAGAAAGCTGTTTTACTTTGAAAGTTTAAAACTTAGGTGCGGTGCCCGCACATCAAAAGTTTCAATTTAGTTTTATTAAAACAGTAAAACAGTGTAGAAATTGAAGTGTGTTCAACAAGATAAATACTTGGTGAACCAGAAGAAATGTTCAGACTGGAGAAATTTTGAGTCCTCACTGCTGGATGGCTCTGGATGAAAAGACAGAGTCAGTGCCCAGTGAGGGACTATGTTGAGTAGAAGGAAGAAGTCCGTAGGTGGCGCTGAGGTGGCCACTTCCGGTTCAGTTTATTGCAATGTCCAAAAATTGATGATTGAAAAGTTCCTCCGGGGCACGTTTTTATGGTGGCCAGGAGAAAGACACAAACAGAGAGAAAATTCAAAGAAAAAGAGAAGTTTTCTCTAACAAGAGGAACTCCGCCAGGGGGCGCGTGAATGCAACCCTCTGGAAGAGAAGAAAAGAGAAGAGAACACAAAAAGATGAGAGAAGGTACAACAATGAGTCACATGGAGCGAAAAACCGCTCCGTTGGCGCTTTTTGAAGAGTGTCCGGTCGATCCAAGATGGCGGCCGGGCTTCAGAGCTGTCCAATGGAGAAAGTTCATGTGATGATGCATTGAGGTGATGATGATGAAGAAACTGAAGAACATGACTTGGGACATAGAGGGTCCCAAGGGAAACACAAGTGTAAAAACAAAGAACAAAGAAAAGGGGGGACAAGAAAGTCCCACGTGGCTAGGCAAAGTGTGTTTTAAGCTTGTAAGCCCCCTAACAATGAGATAGAGTTAGGGAGAATCTTGCTTGAAAATTAAAGATGAAGAGTGAAGATAATAGGACATTTTAAAAGACACACACGTCCTTTAAAAGCCTATTAATAGATGAATAGATTAGTAGATGAGATTTGTTTGCTCATCTCATAATGAGACTGCAAACTCCTCTCGGAGAGTAAGAAGAATTTGTTTAAAGTGTTGCCCACGTGGTGTGGGTTTCACTTTGAAAATTAAAGAAGAGTGAAGGTGACAGTGGGTGATTGTAATGGAAACATGAAATACAAAAACACGGACGGAAACACGTGTGTCCAAACGGTTGTCCACTTTCCGAGTGCTAAGCGGTCAGCAGCCAAAAGTTCGTTCCCACGTGTCTCTAAGGACAGGACACAGAATCGCGCGGTCGACACGTGGTGTGTGTAGCCACAAGTCTCTCTCGCGATTCCACAAAAACGGTACCATGCGGTTGGCTTTGACGTGATCGAGGGCCTCCATACATGGTCCCAACATAAAAAGGCGCCACGCGGTTGGCTTTGACGCTATCGAGGGCCTCCATACGTGGTTCCAACACAAAGGACGCCGCGCGGTTGGCTTTGACGTGATCGAGGGCCTCCATACGCGGTTTTACAAAGGCGCCACGTGGTCGACTTTGACGCTATCGAGGGTCTCCACACGTGGTTCCAACACAAAGGACGCCGCGCGGTTGACTTTGACGTGATCGAGGGTCTCCATACGCGGTTTTACAGACAGGCGCCACGCGGTTGACTTTGACGCTATCGAGGGTCTCCATACGTGGCTCCTACATAGAAAGGACGGACGAAGCCTCGTGAGGCACAATCACGAGACTTAGGACAAAGGACGGCTTCTGTTTACAGGTCGGAGAAGGCAGATGGAGCTATACCCCGCACCTCCACCAAATGTGAGCTTTTGACATCAACCAATATTTTATTACCAACCTTTAGATGACATTTTCTACTTTTCGTTTCTTCTCTGAGCAGTATGACACCTGCACAGAGAAGATCCGAGCTGTAGAGAGAGCTGGATGGAGATAGATTGTAGCCACTCTTCTGCATGGGGGTGAAATCGATGCAGGAGAGTGGCGGCCATCTCTCTCTCTTCCGGTTGATGCTGATATACATCTTCTCCATCGGTATTCCGACCAGAGAAGATGTTGTAGCTGCTGAGAATCGTATAGCTCCTGCCCTATGAAACCTCCGGCCTCTGAAGAGAAGTTATTTACAGAGACATAAAGACAACGCTACTTCTTGTTACAACACTTTTATTCATTCCTTGTAAGAAGTACAGATACAAGGGTGAATAGTAATATACTAACGGTGAATCCTCAGGCCCATGATTTGGAATGTATCTCAAAAACAGGCAAAGGAAAGAACTGAGGAACAAAGAGGAACATGGTCCTTTTATACCTTGGACCTGTGTACACCTGCGAGGTGTAACCAGGTCCAAGTGACCATGGTCCTTTACGTATCAGTCCGCCACTTGGGCATGAGTCAGAAAGGTGAGTCAGAGAGGAGGGAGGGACGGTTGAGAGTTGTTTACCCCCCAGGCTATGGTTTTGGCGGGATCACGATTTACAGGGTGTTACAACGCTGTGAACGGAAAAAAACGAACCTCTATAAATACTACAATAACATATGAAGAGGTTCGTTTTTTTCCCGTTCACAGTGTGTATATTAAGCCCCGTCTATCTTTCTTTCCTTCCGTATGTAAGTAATGCTGTGCAAACAAGAACAAAAACTCGTAAGCACATCGGAATTTATATAAATTTAAATGAACCGCTTTTTTTCTCAAGGTCAACATTATGTTGCGCTCTCCCCATCCAAGAACCCCATGATATTAAATTGGAGAGGGGGAAAAGGTTGGAGAGAGACAGAGAGAGAAACGTGGAGGGGAAAAAACGGGGAGGGGGAAACTGAAATTGAAATGAAAGGAGTAAAAAAAGGAACAAACGACGCGCATGCGCATACCAGAGAAACTGAAAAGCTCATTTTCTCGTTCAAATATAAAAAAGGAGGGGATAATAGTAGCAAAATTAAACTAGAATTTATCACGGGCAGTTGGGCCCAGCATTAGAATTTTTTATGCTCCGCCCTTTTATGCACGTCATCAATTTCTAATTGGTTTGTTACTTGGTTTGATGTCACATGCTCCGCCCTTTTCAATTTCTAATTGGTTTGTTACTTGGTCTGACGTCATAAAAGGGCGGAGGAAAAGAATTTCTAATGCTGGGCACAATTGCCTGTGAATTTGGCTCCCGTCATTTACGACTGGTTACCCCACTAGTTTCAAATATTGTTAAATAAAAAGATTAAAAATAATTTCAAAAATTTTAAATATAGGCCAAATAAAATGTAATGATTTTCTAACCTAGAATTTGTAAAATTAATTGATCAAATTTTGTTAATCATAAATTCCACATTTTATATTATCTCATATTTTTTTACATTTTTAATGCATATTTCATAAATTGTGTGTGTATTTTGTATGGTATTTTTAGAAGATGTGTACTTTATATAAAAAATTATTATTGATACAGGTGCTCAATTACATATTTGATCGAGAAGATACAAAATATCCTACAATTGAAGAGGTGATTTCTTAATTAAAATTTATAATATTAACATTTAAAACTTTATATGTATATTTTATAATAACATATTTTTCATTTAGATTTCTCTGCTTGATTTCTTTCGTAACCTTGATTTACGAGAAATGCGAGGTGCAGCATCACCGGTATGTTTTGAGCTGGGGATTTTATTATTTCTCTCTTTTATGAGTTGAGCCATTATGTCCAATAAGCACCTCTAGTGTCAGTAGGCGAAAAGATGGCCCAGTAAGAAGTTAGCAGATGAAACCTTAACATAGAACTCTATGGAAAAATCGTTTACACCAGCAAGTTTTTTTTTTTGCTGTTTTCTTGTAAATTACCCAATTTTTGTGGATAGTTGAAACAATAAAGACAAAAGTACGTAGTTTCACATCCATGCATTAGTTTTTTTAATATTTCACATTGTTTTGTTGTTTTCGATGTTTGTTCTGAACGTTGCTATTAAACTGAAACTTTTAACATGGAAACCAATAGAGATTTCAATAAGTCGGTAAGTTTTTTTTGCTTATTTCTTGCAAATGACTTGCACAATTATTGTGAAATTTTAAAGAAATAAAGATAAAAATAAGTAGTTTTATAATCAATCATTGTTTAATTAAATATTCTTCCTGTTTGTTTGTTTGTTTTTCAAGTGTTATTCAAAAATGCACTCCAACTATTCAGTGTAGGGTTCAGAATAAAACATTGAAAACGAACAAACAACGAAGGATATTTAATAACCAATGCCTGACTGTGAGGAACTACGTACTTTTTTTCTTTATTTTAAAACTTCACAATAATTGTGCAAGTAATTTGCAAGAAATAAGCAAAAGAACTTACGGACATATTCGAAATGTCCATTGGCTTCCATTTTAAAAGTTTCGGTTTATAACAGCATCGTTCTGAACAAAACATCAAAAACAACAAACCAATGTGAAATATTAAAAAAAAACTAATGCATGGCTGTGAAACTACATACTTTTGTCTTTATTTTATCAAAAAATTCACGAAAATTGGGCGAGTAATTTGCGAGAAAACGTTAATTTTTTTTTTTAAGTTTTTCTATAGAGTTCTATGTTAAGGTTTCGTCTGCTAACTTCTTAGAGGGGGTGGGCCATCTTTTCACCTACTGCCACTAGAGACGCTTATTGTACATATGGCTCATTGGGGTAGGGAATAAAACTGAATTATTTTTATAGCCAATATTCCAGGCAAAATTGTCTCCTGCTGTTAGATGCCTTCTCAGAGACGTAAGACGTCATCAGAAATGCCAAAAGTAAGAGATTGTATAAACCTTTTTTTTTTAACTAATTGTCACATGATCAGGGACATACTGGCCTAGGCGGCAAATGCCGCCTGCGCTGGTCGTTTTGGCGCCGGTTTTATTTTTTCGTTTTTAAATTTTCGAAAAGAAAATTTTTTTTAATGTCAATAATTATGAAGTTCAGATGGATTTATAAATATGTATATTAGATTGGTCCATTTTACCATGTAAACAAATTTTTTTTTAAAAAATGTTGGTAATTTAGTTATTTTTGGTCTAAAAACATTCCGTGTGGAATTTCAGGTAGGAATTATAATATTTAAGGGACGTCGCTCAAGATTATCAAACATTTACATCAGACTAGGGCAAGGAAATCTTGGCCTTTTTGCAAATGTGTATATTTGTCCACCTACTGTTTTTTTAATTCCTTTTTATTTTTACTACTTGTTGTTTTGTAAATGATGGGGAGGAGAGAAAGAGGAGTTGCCATGATAACAGCTTTCAATAACCCCCAACGAAGAATGAAGAGTCTAAAAAGGCCCCTACTCCAGGTGGTGGAGCAGCACAGTGGTCATCACCCCCCTAAAATAACTACATTGTTGAACATTGTAAAACAGACAGGCAGTTAGAAATCGAGGAGAACTTCAGTTGGCTCCGCCTTTGTTATGACGACCGGCCTTTTCAATGTCGAACCACACAACAAACCAATTAGTAGTTGTTGGTCGTCATAACAAGGGCGAAGCCAACTGAAGTTCTCCCCGGTTGCTAACTGCCTGTGTAAAACAGACACCACTAATGTTAATGGGCGTTATACCTTGTACACACACATGAGTTAAATGAATTCAAATTGAATGTGTTTATGTGAATTATACAGAATCCAGTACGTCCAGGATGTGAAATAAATAAAAATTGACTTTATTATTAATATTTTAAATTGAAATACTAAATCAATATTTTGTCAATAGTTTATTTATTATATTTAAGTATTAATTCAATATTTTCAGATTATTAACTGAATAAATTGAATTCGACATATTGATTGTTTGCCCTTTTCACAGGGCTCTGTAGAACACTGTAACACCAAGTAATTCCTGTTCCCGCCAAATCCATAGTCTGGGGGTAAACAACTCCTGCTTGTTACTCCCTCCTCTCTGACTCATACGTCTGAGTCATAATGAAGTGGCGGATCGATACACTTAGGACTATGGTCACTTGGACCTGGTTACACCTCGTAGGTGTGCACAGGTCCAAGGTATAAAAGGACCATGTTCCTCTTTGTTTGTTCTTATTTTGCTCAAACTTGTTGTACTACGTAGATCTTTATCCGTATCACATCATGGGCCCGAGGACGCACCTTTAACTAAACATATTCATTCTTGATGTTTCTGAGCAAGGATGAATAAAAGCATTACAATGAGAAACTGCATTGTCTTTATATTCGGTAACTAACACTTCTCTACAGAGGCCGGAGACACCATAGGGCAAAGAGAAATACTGTTGGTTGTTTTCCGGCTGTATAGCTTTATTGTTGAAAATAACCAACTGAAGTTACTTTTGACTTAAGGTTCGGGGTCAATGAAGGCCCATAAAAAATAAATCAAATTGACTCAAATTTTATTTAAGTTAAAGAATATTTTATTTTAATTCATATAAACATATAAATGGGGATTAACATGACCTTTACCAAAATATTATAAAAGGATTATTTTAGGAATTTTTTCATAGGGTTAATCAATTAAACAAAAATTGATATTACAATAAGATTAACTTAAAAATTGGGTTTGAGAAATTACATGTTTATAATATTTGAAAAAATGTGTAGAAAATGAAAAATAAGGCTATGAGTAATATGACCATTAAAATGAAATAAAAGTATAAAAAGCTAAATATTGTCAATAAAAAATAAAAATAATAGTAAAAGAAAATACATATAACACTTACATATAAAATGTAATCCACATATAGAAATCCATGATGATGTAGAATCCTCCACACTAGCCAAACTGATTTTTCTTTATAGTTCCTCACTGGGAACCCTTGGAGCTACAGTACTCCTAACTTGGAAACCAATAAGTCCTACAGTACTCCAAAGTATGGAAACCAATAGTCACTACAGTACTCCAAATAAATGGAAACCAATAGTTTCTATAGTACTCCAAATGGAAACTTTTAGGCCTAACAGTACTCCAAAGGAAAGGAAACTTTTAGCACCATAGTACCCCAATTGTAGACTGCAAAAAATCAGTTTAGCTATCCTTTCTCAAGGTAGTTAAGCAATATTTTGATTAGACACAGTCTGAACCACAGTACTCCAGTGATTTGGAAACCAGTGCTCAGATATGTGTCTCCTTCAAATACTCTTACCTAGTAGAAGATTCACTGCTGAGAAGTCTCCAGTGTAGATGGCTGAAAAGCCAAAGTCCTAATAATTTTCTGAACCAACTTTTGGCCATTTTATAGGAAATGGCCTTCATAGGCTTGCACTGGAGGCTTCCCATTGGTTAATGGTTAATTTACATAATTTGTAGACACATACATATTAAAATACATAAAGAACCATGCAAGATCTATGTTGGGGCATAGATTCTACATGTTTCTTCATCATACACATACAAAAAATTATTTTTTATTTTTTACTTCCTGTCTGGGTTTTTTGTGTGAACTTGGCTGTTTTGGTCTTGTTTGTTTGGGTTGCTAGATGGCCTAGGGCTGTGAGGGGGGAATTTTGTTTGTTTCCTCATTCTCCAGACAGTTCTCATGTCTGGGTATTTTCAAGAGAAGAGGAAGGGGGATAAAAGTCAACAGGGGTTATATAATGAAGGTAAGTTAAGAAGCAGAATGAATTTTAAGGAGGGGTAATAAATGGGATTTTTTAAGTTTAAATAGGGGAGAATTTTGTTTCTTTAAAAGTTTTTTGAGAGGGGAGCATTTTTGCTTTTAAAACTTTATGTTTAGCCTACAGTAAGGTTTTGGATAGGCCTATTTCTTTCAAGTGGCGGTTTTTTCTTTTGTGTGTTTGTTTGGGTAAAAACAAAAAAGGGGGGGAAAGAGGAGGAACTGGTTTATGTATTATATGTCTACACAAAAATAAAAAATAAAAAGTGTGAGATTTTGTTACCTGAATTCTACAGGTAACAATACGATCCTGAAGCAGCTACAGCATCTTCATCTGGGTAAACAACAGAGGAAGATGCATATCAGCGTCAACAAGGAAAGATGGCCACCATCCTTCTGCACCGATTTCACCCCCATGCAGGAGGATGATTGCAATCGATCTCCATCCGACTTTTTCTGTAGCTTGAAACTTCTCCGTGCGGGCACCGCGCAATGCAGAGAAGAACGAGCTATAAAAACGAGCTATAGAAAACAACATCTACAAGTTGGTAAAATAGAGTCGACGTCAAAAGCTCACAACACATTTATTATTTAAATGCATTTAAGTTATCAGGTGTGTAATATACTAATAAGGTATTACAGACTGAAAAAACAAACACAAAAACAAACTGTTCTGATATATGATTGTTTCATACATTGTACAGTAATTGCTATAGTATGTAATAGCATTGTAATATATATTGAAAATTTAATAGAGTTGAGCGACCCCTAAATATTATAATTCCTACCTAAAATTCCACGTAGAATGTTTTTATACCAAAAGGAACTAAATTACCAACATGCCTATAAAAAATTTAAGTCTTAATTTTTTGGACCACCCTAATGTATATTTAATAAACTAAAACCAACTTAACCCTTCTAAAAACAAGTAAAAAATGTCAAAAAATGAAAATCTTCTAAATGCCCTGAAAAGAACTGAAACGAACTCAGGAGGGCCCAACAAACGTCTATGGGACCAGAAAAGCCCATAAATTCAAAAAAGTAAAAAATGTCAACAACAAAAAAAGGAAATTATTCATGGTTTTTTTCCAAAAATGTTTTCTGGCATTTTTTTTCTAACATTGTTTTTCTAATATCTTGTTCTAATATTAATTATTTTTTAATATTAAAGTTCTAATTACAAAGCAAAAAATGTATTAAAATGGACTATTGTTTAGAAGCAATTTTTACAACGCAACTTCTGATTGGTTGGTTATGTAGTCTGACGTCACATGTTCCGCTCTTTTCAACGTCGAACCACAGAACGAACCAATTAGAAGTTGCCGATCGTGACTGCGGGTCGTCATAAAAAGGGCTGAACCAACTTCTGTTTGTCCCGCTTTCTAATTGCCTATTTTTGGAGGAGGGGGGAAGAAGGGAAAGGAGGGGAGTGACATTTTTCCCACTTTTTTTGTACCCAGTACGTCCCTGGACATGACAAATAATTTATTATTTCAATGGCAACAATTGAAAAGTTAACTCAAAATCATCAAAAATATGTGGTGTCTGTATATTTATTTTCTTAACAGACTACTTCAAAAACATAGGAACATTGTGTTTCAATTTCCTTTTAAATTACAAACCTACAAAAAAGTCTTATTTTTCTATTCTCCTAGACTCAGAAAAAACTCAGAATATTAGGTTAGATTTTACTAGTTAATATGGTTGTGTTTAGATTTTTAGTTGATAAGGTTATCTGTTTAGATTTTTAGTTGATATGGTTATTTGTTTAGATTTTATTAACTTCTAGTTAATTAATTAGAAACAATTAACAGAAGACAAATAGTGAAACACTAGAAAGTGGATTTTAAAATATTTGTTTTAATAATAAATATATATAATTATATATATAAATATATATATACTAGTGGGGTAAACCGTCATAAATGACGGGAGCAAAATTCACAGGCAATTGTGCGCATGCGCGTCGTTTTTTTTTTTACTCTTTTCATTTCAATTTCAGTCACCCCCTCTCACTTTTCTCTCTCTCTCCCCTTCTACACTTTCCAACCTCTTCCCCTTCTACACTTTCCAACCTCTTCCCCTTCTACACTTTCCAACCTCTTCCCCTAACCCCCTCCCACTTTTCTCTCTCTCCCCCTTCTACACTTTCCAAAGGAAGAGTTCAACATATAGTTGACCTTGAGAAAAAAAACGGTTCATTTATTCAAATTTATATAAATTCAGACGTGCTTCAATGGTTTTGTTACTCCACACACACACACACACAGACCTGGGATATTATATATATATATATATATATATATATATATATATATATATATATATATATATATATATACATATATATTAACCCCCGTCTATTCTTCCTTTCTTCTCTGTATTCCTGTATGTGTAACGCTATGCAAACAAGGACAAAAATGTGTAAGCACATCGGAATTTATATAAATTTAAATGAACCGCTTTTTTTTCTCAAGGTCAACATTATGTTGCGCTCTCCCCATCCAAGAAACCCATGTCATTAAATTGGAGAGGGGGATAAAGTTGGAAAGAGTAGGGGGAGAGAGAGAAACGTGGAGGGGAAAAAAGGGGGATACTGACATTGAAATGAAAGGAGTAAAAAAAGGAACAAACAACGCGCATGCGCACACCAGAGATAATGAACGTTCATAAAAGGGCGGAGCAAAAGAAATTCTAATGCTGGTCACAATTGCCTTTGAATTTGGTTCCCGTCATTTATGACGTGTTACCCCACTAGTTTTAATAATAATACCTGTATGAAAAATTAACATAAATTTTTTATGTATTAAAATCTAAGCATAATTAAATTTTATACTTTTATTTATTTTTATTTTAAAAGACAGAATTGAAATTTTGTTATAAATCATATTTTATTTTTACAACTTTTTTTCAATTTTTTTTTTTCAATTTCTTATGGCCGTATTGAAAAAAACGTTACTTGAGCTAAAGTGAAACTTAAACAAAGCTAAACTTAAAAACTTTCTATAGAGTTACTATAGAAAGTTTTTGTATTGCGTCACAATTTAAGCGGAACATTATTTTAATTAACCTTTTTGATTACGAAAATTAATTTAATTTGTACTTAAGGTCGTTTTGTTAATTATGCTTATACTTAATTTTTTTTTTATAAACAACACAAAAATATAAACGATTTTCACGGTATTTTATTAAAATTATATATATATATTAAGCCAAGTCTGTCTGAGTATGTGTAACGCTGTAAGAACAAGGACAGAGGTGCACCCATGCCCAAGGGAGCGTGCCTTGATGGGTATCCACCTGCCATACCGAAACCAGGATGTGACTTATACTTTGGGGAACTTAGATGGTAAAGAAATTGGTGGAAATGCGGCACTTGTGGTATAAGGGACCCCAAGGCTATGTGGTAATAAAAGAAAGACAAAATACAGGGTGTTACATATTCTAAGCGACCCAAACGGAAAATAAATTTCGTCTTATCCGATTTTTCGTTGTAAACTTTTTTTTTTCACTGTACATAACAATAAATTTTAATTTTAATTGCATCCAAAAATCCACTTTCAGTGTTTCCTAGATAATTTATTTTATTGTAATGTCAAAAAATCTGTTACAAGACAATTTTGAAACAAATTTTATTATTCATAAAAAAGCATTGTGAAATGCTGTTAAAGTTTTTCTCATAATTAGAATTTTTTTAAAATAAGAAAAATTTAGTGATTGATTGTTTTTTGTAGATTTCAAAATTGATTTCCTGAACGTGTTTTGTGTTTGTTTGATATTAATTTTTGCAGAACTAGTAAACGTTCCCATTCCACATCATCATTAGAGACACCTAGAGAATTAAAATCTTTTCCTGGAAGTAATATTCTGTAAGTAGTAACAATAGAAGAATCTAAATAATAGATCCTTTTTTTTCTTTAGAAATTATTTCGATTTGCAACACTTTTCTTAGATATTTATATTTTTTTATTGTTTACCCCATTCCTTTTTTATTTTGTTTGATTTTTATCTCTCTCTCTCTTTCCACGTATTTTTTTATTATTATTTTTCTTCATTTACTTTTGACTGCATGGTTTTATTACTTGAAACAAAAAGTCATTCATCAGTATCAGGTCTAATAGAAGCCGTTCTGGACAAGGACCACGCGAAGATTGGCCCAGTGTGAGACCATCCACAATATCCCAAAATATCTGTAATAATTTCCAATATTTATTTATGTATATTTTATATTAATTTTTCTTTAAAATTTTTTATAATATAATATATCTTTTATACTTATTTTTTTGTGTGTGTGTTGTTTGAAAATCATTATTCTTGATAGAAATTCAAATTTTTTTTGAAAATGTTTTAATGCTGTTTATATGTGTTCTACCACTTTTGATGTATGGATCACTTAAATATGGCTGTGAGATTGCTTTTTCTCTCTCTCTCTCTCTCCAAATTGAGAGTCAATATCAAACTGCTTTTGTTTTATTACAATTACAATTACAGATCAAAATAAATCTTTAAATAGTTTTAATTATTTTCTAAAAAAAATATCATCTAATAAAACCCAATAAATGAAAATAAAATTTGAAATACATATAGTATTGATATGAGTAGAGGGGAGGGGTAGAAACACTTAAAATGATCCTCCAAATTCCTATTTTATTATTATTTATTTCATTTTTTTTTCTTTTCTTTATTAGTTTGTCTGCAAGTTTTTAATTAATTTGTGCACAGTAGCTAACGGCCATATTCTATAATGATACTTGAAGAAAAAGTCTGACAAAAGTCGCTATTTGGAAACTCGTTCTTAAAATTGTCAGCCCTAAGTTTAACTTTTAATTTAAGCTTGCCTTGATGGAATCTTAAATTTTTTATGAATACCTAATTTTCGAACTCTGGTTATTCAGTATATCATGGGCAACATTAAGGCTAGCCTCTCACTGCTCTAACCTTAGAAGCTTAGACAACGTAAGGAGTAAACATACCAGTGGTTCTCAACCAGGTAGCAATTCTCCTGGGGGAATTTTAGGGTTCCAGGGGGGTTATTTGACCCACTATTCAGCAAAGTGTGATGTGTAGTGTTTTTTTATTTAATCTGCAACATTCAGTGAAGTTTATTGAAGGTCCGATATTAAAATTGATTCTTGAAAATACAGCACTGTTTTCATTTGTAAAATGAAATTATTATTTAAACTTTTAAAGACCAGAAAGTGCCAGTCCAAAAAATTCTGTAATAATGTTTTTCTCACAAGAAACACCATCATCATGCACAAAATGTCAACACTAAGACTAGAGACAGCAGCAATAAGTCGGTGTGTTGGGACGGTACAAAATATGTTGAAAGCAGGGTTGGCAAAATCCCAGACAAAACCGGTAAAAGACAGGGCACTGGTAAATACCGGTTTTTACCAGATAAAACTGGGAAAAACTAGTATTATGCTCTTTTCATCTAGTACTATAAACTATTGTTAATATTATCTTATTAAAAAGTGACTTTCATGTCATTGCCAATTTCAATGTGAGCTTGTAATCATTACTGTAATGCGAAAAAAAAAACAGAAATATAGAAAGTAGAGAATTGAATGCAATCGAAACTAGGAAGCTCTTACATTTCCCCCCCCCACACACACACTTTTGATTTTGGTTACCCTGCTAGGGAATTATCCCCTTTGAGAGTGTAAATAGAAATGTTTCATTGTCTCATGAGTCAAATGACAACTTCAGATGGATTCTGGTCACTAGTTTTTAAATTTTTAAGTTTGTTTATTTTATGTACAGCTATTTTTACTTTAAATCACAAAAATGAACAGGGGTGGAAAACAAATAGATCCTATTTATGATCACTTTGAAAAACATTGTGATGGACGTAGAAAATTAACTCTACGAAAAGAAAGTGTAAGTGCAACAGCAGACTGTACGAGAAAAAAAATATAGGCTTAAAAAATTGAAATTGTCTAAAACTGGGTAAAAGCTATTATTCCCGGATGGTAAATACCGTGGTAATATCCGGTAAAATACCAACTCTGGGAAAAAACTTTGCCAACCCTGGTTGAAAGTGGTGCACGCACAGTTCATAGCAAGTACCTACCATACCTGCCTAGATCCCCTCTGGCTAGCCGTGTAGTGCTACCTGGCCTTGCTGCGTGATGCTAACATCAGAATCAGCTGACTATGTGTGTTCATCATGAACCTAACCAGCGTAGCCGTAGAACTCATTACTGAGATGGACGGTCCTGATTTGGTTTGCTGATGGCTTTCATAGTATTATATAGTATTTGGAATGGTTTGCATAGTATTTTGAATGCTCTTTTCAAGTTAGACTTTTGGAAGAAGGAATTATATTCTGAACAATGGTGAAAGGGGGAATGGAGCAAAAAAGGTTGAGAACCACTGCTTTATACCTATATGATCTAAAGGTGGCCATTTACGATGGGCTCCGGATTGACAGATCTGGACTGTCAGTCCAAATCTATTAATCCCATCATCAATTGGCTCACGGGATCAGATCCATCAGTCCAAATATGCGAAACATTTTGATCTGTGGCATTAGTCCAGATCCGTACGTGAATGAGGAAAATACATTAGATCCGTGGGATCAGAGGAAAAGAGCATGCGCGTTCTTTTTACTATGCAGTATTCTAAAAGGGGCAGGATGACAAATTTAAACAAAAAATATTCGAAAAACCTCTTGAGATTCATCAGATCTGATTTGTACGTTAATGGCTAAAAAAAAGGGATGGATCTGGACTGACAGAGATCAGATCTCTAATCTCTGTTAGTCCAGATCCCATCATGAATGGCTTCAATATGACCCAAACAATCCAATACACCCAACCCCCAACTCAATTTGTAACATTGGATCTATGGGCTCAATATAAAATTGACCTAGTATTCTAGTTTTTAAAACACTTTAAAGATTTTTCTTAATTTTGCTGAAATACAGAATAACCAAAGATCAAGGGGCTTTTATGCTTTGTAACCAGCCTATTTTTAAACAAATATTACATTAACTTTTATAACCAAGTGACAACGTTTGCTGTTGTCCTGTTTCGGAATTTCGGAATTATTCTTAAACAGGTCATACTCATAATTATATTAAAATTCAAAATTTAAGTGACTGTCTTATTTTACTTTAAGACACGTTTAAGAACTTGGCCACTAGAAATCTTTTTTTTTTTAGCTTTTTTTCTAGAACTCATTGTGATTTTTGCAAACATTTTTTTAATTATTTATTGATTTATTTATATTTATTAGAGACAATAAAGAAGGAGTTGGTGGAATTCATCGAAATTTGTCTGCTTCATATGCAGCTTCAAGTAACTGTTTGGTTGTTTTAGAAAATGGTGATATAAGGCACCAAGCTCAAATGATGTCCTCGGAATCAACTAAATCAACTCCCTATTGCTCTCTACTGGACGTTTCTGGACACTTGATGATGCCCAGCGGTGGAGGTGGAAGTGAAGAATATCATACACCACCAACAACTCCAACTATCAAGAGTGAATTGGATTTATCCAATCACAATGATAATAATAATCATCATCAACTTCATGAATTAGCTACATTGGCACCTTCTTCACTACTTCAACATTGTTTTCAAAAAATTCAAAATACATTTGAAGCTGTTCATAAAGCTTCACATTCTAATAGGGATTCTATCATATAGAATGTAAGCAATGTTTTTAAAAAATAAATAATCAAAGAATCTCTTTAGAAAATTTACATTTTTAAACTCATATTTTTCCACTGAATTTTCTCAGTGTTATAGATGCATTAGATTTTTAGAAATATGAAAAAAATGCTGCTGCTAAAAAAAAAGCTTCTTTTTGTAGGTATATGATTATTATGCAAATGGTTTGACATTCGTATGTGATAGGAATTTTTTTTTATATTTTAAACAATTGGTATTTTTAATAACGAAATAATTCTATTGTAAGTATTGAGATTGTGCTATTAGGTTAACGTGAAAGTAAAGTTTGTTTAACTATTTGTCAACTCAAGATAATTGTTTTGAAGTACTGTTTTAGGATGGGGCTGGTTATACGGGACTACTTAGTGTGACACCACCCACGCATGTCCATCCAGCGTACATATGTTAGTGATTTTGCATTCCTGCCACCCTTAAGGATGGCACCCCCTGGTGCCCAGGTGGCCCTAGAAATGTTGCGAAAAGTTTCTCGTGGCCGCGACACATGTGAAAGTATTTACATGGAGAACATTAGAATTCTTTCGAATTTTCTCACGGCTCGTGACAAATAATAATTTAGAAAATATTCTCCGAGATTATTTGAATATTCCAAGAAATTAGTTTCAACAAAAAAGGAAATGTTTTGAGATCAGGGTCAATCATTGGTCAGTTTGAGCTATGGGGTGGCTGTGTTCCGATTGGTCCATTCAAAGTCACTCATACCACCATTTTCCTTCCACACTTCAGTTGGAGTCTTTAGTGGTCAGTGCCAGTGCCGGATTAAGGTGGGTGCTATTGATGCTGCAGCATTAGGCCGATTCCTGAAATAGGCCCAGATGAAAACAGACGACGACGTTAAACAGTTTACTTAGTAATTTACCTTTTTTTTTTGCAATATCTTGGGGATTCTTGCACTGCTGCATCAGGCCCAATTTCGTCTTAATCCGGCCCTGGTCAGTGCAGTTGTGAGGTAAAGACAAAGTTGGGCCAACTGTATTCGAATTTCGAATACTGTACATGAATAACAAATATGAATATAGTTTGTTCAAACTATGTGTGAATAACGAACACAATGTGTATTCATTATTCACGAATACTTTGTGACGAATAGTAGAGAGTTTGCCCACAATATGACAACTTTGTTTACAACAAATATAGTTTGTTGATAGTGTTTTTTTGATGTCCACAAGGTTGTTGTCGTTGCCTTTAGTTTGTGTCAAACTTTTTTCACCACTTTCACAAACTACTGTACAACAAAATGTATTTATGGCCTAATATTTGTACGACTATAGCTTTCAGAGCAATCATAGAAGTTCTAATAGGAATGACAAAAACAAATTTATTTTTGTTGTAGTTGTTGTTGTAAATTGCAGTTGCCGTGCATAGTTTATGTGTGGTGCAGAATGTTTAGTATTGGTATTCGTTCTGACGACTATAAAATCGTTACTTAAAGTATTCGTGAATAACGAATACACATTGTATTCGTTACTCACACATACTTTGAACGAATCGTATTCGCATTTGTTATTCATATATTCAAATAAAGTTTGCCCCCCGCTCTGCAAACCACACAAAACAAGTAATAATGAGGAATTGAGGGCCTCAGGGCTATGGTAATACAAGGAAGGCGAAATACAGGGTGTTACAAAACACACTTTGCAAAAAGATAAGGGATAGAAGTTGAATTAAAAAAACGTTTTTGGGTAAAAAAGACAAATGAAATAATTATATATTCATTTGCTTTGATTTTAAACTTTATGAAGGCACTCAGGGCCGGCCCTAAAGTATGCAAGGCCCTAGAGTATGCAAGGCCCGAGGCAGTCTCAGGCAGCAAGCGATGAGCGAAGCCAAAAAAAAAAAATGTTTAATCAGCAGTGCGGGACCCACAGCAGTTGCCTCGCTCGCCTTGCTCTAATGCCGGGCCTGAAGGATCTGAAACTAACGTGTAAACGATATAGTGTTAGAAGTTTTGATATATAAACAGTTTGGAAGAACAATTGACACTATATACCTACAATGTAACAAGAGACATGACGTCACTTTAGTTAAATGAATCTTTTTGCAATGGGAAAACTGATGCATGTGCATTAGTAGTGGAGCCTGCGTAGGACAGACGTCGATACTTCTAGTGCAGTGTTTCCCCCATTTTATGTGACTAAGGAACCCTTTTACAGTCTTTAAAATACTACGGAATCCCAATAGTACTTTTATATAATACCGTATACTGAGTGAGAAAAATGTCAGAAAAAGTAGATGTGGATAAAAAAAAAACAAGTGATAGGCTCATAATCTAAATAAAATGATAATTTAGGGTATCAGAATCACTTTTAATTAATGTTTACGTCTCATTTAATTTTTGAGTTCTGTTGGAATATCTGAAGATGGACATGCTGTGAATACTTCAATTAAACTTTAAATTATTTTTAAAAAAACTATTATAATTATACTTTTTTACAGTGTGAAATTTATTAACAGGACCGTCTTAGGGCATGTCGGGGTCCTTGGGCACACAAGAATTGGGGGCCCCGTTGGATAGTAAAAGAAAGTGAATGACAAGAAAAAACATTGAAATTTTCAAATTTAGAAATGTTGACGGTAATTCTTAGTAGGTATCTTACCTAAAAATATAAAAAAATTTGAGCTCCTTTTTTTCGTGTAAGCGAATATATCGGCCTTTCGGGGCCCCCGTGAGGTCGGGGGCCCTGGGCACGGGCCCCGTGTGCCGCTATGGTAAAGACGTTACTGTTTATTAAGTTTTTTTTTAATTTTATGGCAGAGCCTTTACTTTCTCTTCACGCAACCCCATTTGGGAAACACTAATCTAGTGGGATGGGTAGTGCTGTGTAACCATCCTCACTGAGAAGGTGTTTATTGCTGTAGAGCAAACGATAAAGTAACTATTGGCTTAAAATGCTTGGAAAGCCAAATAAACAAATCAGAATCGCCTGAGCATTTAAATAATCCATTCAGTAATCTTAAGTTGACAACTTTATAAATTGAGTGTATTGGGACTTTTGACTAAAGTGAAAATTAATGAAAGACATTCATATTTAGATTATTTGTTTTAATGTGGCTGAATATATATTTATTTAAGTTTGTGTTCTCCCCTGGGATGGTGCCACTGCACTGGCTATTTTATGTTCTATAGGCGGTTTTTCCCCATAACCGCGGTTTTTATGAAATGTTAATGGAAAAAACAAAAAACGGGTCATTTTCAAACTGCTAAAAATGTTTATTTTTTAAGATATTGCCATAAAGTAACTTTTAGCAGAATCTTTTACCATTCTAGTTTTAAAAACAATTTGAATTTTCTCACAATATTTAAAAAAAAACGTTCGGTTGACGTTTTTGAGTTACAATTTTACAAAAACGTCTACAGGGAACATAGCATTATCCACTGGAGTGGCGCCTTCCGAGTAGGCAAAAACATAATAAATATCTATTAAGGCACCTTAAGCGTTAATTTAATTTTGTTTTAAAACCTTGTATATTGATTGCGTGCCTCTTAATTGACACTTTATAAATGGAACAATAATTGACAAATGAATATGCAAATAACATAGGTGAGCCCCATAATTATTCTGACTATACGAGCGTAAACAGTGAATTTATATAATTATCGAAATAATTTTTAATGAAAATTGGACATCAGTTTCGACTGGTCTATTTTTTATGATAAAACTTTAAAATAAAAAAAAAAACACAAAAGATGTCTAAAAAAAAATTATATTTGAAAGTGACCACTACAAAAATGATCTTATTTTAAAATAGATCATTGAAAAAATATTTCATTTTAAATTGTTGCTTTTATATTAGTGGTTCATTTTTCTCTGTTATAAAATTTATTTAAGAGGCTGCATCACAAAATTACTTCGAAAAAATTCCGCAAAGAGCTCTAGCATCGCTTTTTATTGAGCCATGCATAGACCCAATGTTAAAGAAAAAATGTTAATTTTTAAAATACACAGTCGTGGCACAATATGTTTATTTTTCATATTTAAAGGTGTCCAATATTAAGTTTTCAAAGTGCAATGTGCACCTTAAATATATGCTGATCGAGTGATAGAATGACAAAAATTGGTAAGTGCGGCTCTATTTTTAAAAACTATTTCAAAATCGCGAATTTCTAACTCTTATGTTAAACTCCGTTGAGTATGTGCAAAACAACATCCATTAAAATGCTCGCAAAAATACCTAAAACTAATTTTAAAAAACCACAATTAAACCACAGTGAAGCCAACACATTGGCGCATTGGACATTTTTTTTTCTGGTTTTTTAACATAAAAGTTAGAAATTGGCGATTTTGAAATAGTTTTTAAAAATTGAACAGCATTTACCAATTTTTTGTCATTCTATCAGTCGATCAGCATATATTTAAGATGCACATTGATTGCACTTTGAAAACTTAATATTGGACAACTTTAAATATGAAAAATAAACATTTTCCACGACTGTGTATTTTAAATATTAACAATTTTTTTAACATTGGGTCTATGGGGTCAATAGAAAAACGATGATAGCGCTCTATGATGAGATTTTTCGAAGTAATTTGGTGATGTAGCCTCTTAAGAAAGAAGAAGAACAAAAAAAAACACCCATATTTGCCTTGAAGATTATTTGGTAATTGTCATCGATCTCGTCAACAATTATTAATGTTAATAATTATCATAAAATTTTATTTTATGTTCAGGGTTAAAAACTGAAAAGATTACTTATTATTGGAATGAAAATGGCTGTATTTAATTAATGATTATAATAGAATTTTGATTTTTTTTAGGTTTGATGCAAACTAGAAAAAAAAAGTGTAAGTTGAGAGAGAGTTGCTTTTAAAAAAAAAATTATGTAATCAAGCCTTTGTAACTAATTAATTTTTTTTCCTGACATTTGTCTATGTGTTGTTTGTATATAAATTTAGAAGACATTTTTAAGTTGTTTCTTTAGTATATGTAAATGATTAATTTATTACTGTAGATAAACACATTCATTGATCACAGTATGATAAATAGTTTATTAATGAACAAAATGAGTTAATAATAATAATATTGTACATATTTTTTTTGCATCATAGTGTAGATAGAATCCATTACAAATAATATATTAATGAATGAATATATAATATATATAAATATATAGAAAGATAATAAGATTTGTTGAATTTTCTGTATATAGTTCTCATTCCTCAGTATCCTAATCCAAGGAAATTAATATCACTTTTGGGACCTACTTTTTTCTGATATATAAACTGAATTAACTAAATTCACTTTTTACTGTGTTGTAATTATTATTATTATTATTATTATTATTATTATTATTATTATTATTATTATTATTATTATACTAGTGGGGTAACCCGTCATAAATGACGGGAGCAAAATTCACAGGCAATTGTGCCCAGCATTAGAATTTCTTTTCCTCCGCCCTTTTATGACGTCAGACCAAGTAACAAACCAATTAAAAATTGATGACGTTCATAAAAGGGCTGAGAAAAAGAAATTCTAATGCTGGGCACAATTGCCTGTGATAAATTCTAGTTTAATTTTGCTACTATTATCCCCTCCCCTTTTTATATTTGAAAGAGAAAATGAGTTTTTCATTTTCTCTGGTGTGCGCATGCGCGTCGTTTGTGTTCGTTTTTTACTCCTTTCATTTCAATTTCAGTCACCCCTCCCCCTTTTTCCCCCTCCACGTTTCTCTCTCCCCCTTCTACACTTTCCAACCTTTTCGCCTCTCCAATTAAATATAAGGACAAAAACGTGCAAGCACATCGGAATTTATATAAATTTAAATGAGCTGCTTTTTTTTTCTCATGGTCAACATTATGTTGCGCACTCCCCATCCAAGAACCCCATGGTATTAAATAGGAGAGGGGAAAAGGTTGGAAAGAGGAGGGGGAGAAAGAAACATGGAGGGGGAAAAGGGGGAGGGGAAACTGAAATTGAAATGAAAGAAGTAATAAAAGGGACAAACAACGAGCATGCGCATGCCAGAGAAAATGAAAAGCTCATTTTCTCATTCAAATATGAAAAAGGGAGGGGATAATAGTAGCAAAATTAAACTAGAATTTATCACGGGCAATTGTGCCCAGCATTAGAATTTTTTTTTGCTCCGCCCTTTTAAGAACGTCATCAATTTCTAATTGGTTTGTTACTTGGTTTGAGGTCATAAATGGGCAGAAGAAAAGAAATTCTAAAGCAGGGCACAATTGCCTGTGAATTTCGCTCCCGTCATTTATGACGTGTTACCCCACTAGTTATTATACAAGTACTGTATAATAAAAAATTATTGTAATATATTATTGTTATAATACATTGTAAAGCGGAGGACACATATACGGAAAATCAGCCAAAAGAATTTTCGAAAGAATTTTAAATTCTGGCGGATTTTCTGGTAAGAACAAAAAGTTGATTTTGGCTCAACTTTTTCTTTGCACAGAATCTTGTTTTAATATTCTGATCAATTAGAGTAGCTCAAACCACAGGCAGTTAGAAATCGGTCAGAACTTCAGTTGGCTCCGCCCTTGTTATGACGACTGGCAACTTCTAATTGGCTGGTTATGTAGTCTGACGTCACAGGCTCCGCCCTTTTCAACATCAGACTCTATAACTAGCCAATTAGAAGTTGCCGGTCGTCATAACAAGGGCGGAGCCAACTGAAGTTTTGACCGAATTCTAACTGCCTGTGCTCAAACCACCTAATAAAATCAACCCCTCACTTTTTAATAAAGAAAGGGGGTGCAAGGTTGTGCCCTAAAGCCTAAAGGTCATTTTTACAGTTGTAAAAAATAAGGGTGGCGGGACCAGTTTCTCATCATAATGGTTGACGTAACCCCTTTTTCCAATGCTAATTTCTGTTCACGTGTGTGGCGACCATTATAAAGACGGATAAGAATATTAGTTTTCTTTTTGGGGGAGATTTTCTCAAAAAAAAATGTTTTATGTGTGTCTCCCGCGTAATAGTTTAATAAATATTCTGTAATGAAGAAAAAAAAACGTACGTAACAACGTACATAACATAGACTAAACGGTCTGGTATTATAATATTTTATTCTTCTGACATCACACAGCTGTTCAATGGGGCCTTCTTCCTATTGGCTGAAAATTATGAGCACACCTTACATACTCTACAAAACCTTGGTCTACGACACGGTCGACACCTTCGAATCAAGATGGCGGCGTCCATGAAATAGGCAAATTTTGAAGAAAGAAAAAAAAGTAGAAAATGATTTTATTAAATGGAATTCGTTCGTTTTGTCGTCGGTTACGTGCGGTAAAGTTTAAAAAGTTTAATTTACAAGAACGGAAGTGTTCAACGAATGTTGCAAATGTTGAGGTAAGGCCCAAATTTGGGTTTATTTGCGAGAAAAAACGTGTATTTTAACTTATTCATGTCCATGAGTATTAAAAAGTTTTACGATTTTTTTTTTAGAAAGAAACAATCGATTTGTCGAAGTTTCCGACTGATAAAATACGAAACTTCAGTATCATTGCGCATGTTGATCATGGAAAAAGTACATTAGCCGATCGTTTGCTTGAAATTACAGGTACACTATGTCTAAAATATAAATTTAAAAATGTGTTTTCTTGTAGTAAATAATTATATCGATTAGCAGTGGAGTCCAACATTTTAATTTTTTGTCGTCGGCCAAGCTGAATATTTCGAAACGATGAGGTCGACCATTACTGCCGAAAATCGACAGTGTAGATCAAGCATGTCAAACTCGCGGGCCGCATGCGTCCCACAACGAATATTTTTGCGGCCCAGCCCCTGTCAGATCCAGGATTACTGACATTCAACTTGGGCCACTTTTGAGAGTAATCGCTGCGAACAAGATTTCCCCCGGAGTAGGAAAGATTGTAGCGGAGAAGAGATGCTAAGTGAAATGATGCTAGCACTCTTTGCGGAATTTTTTTGAAGTAATTTTGTGATGTAGCGTCTTTAACCAAACCGACTCATTAAACCTTAGACTATTATTCTACGAGTAATAGTCTAAGATTAAACCAAGTGAACCCATTCGACCTGGTTTTTTAGTTGAGACGAATTGGCCTGCTAAAGAAAAAAATTGTCGACCAAGCCGAATTTTTTTTTGTTGGTTTTTGCCTACTGTACATCCAGAAAATCAGCTGTTTTGAATGAAAAATAAAAAAAAATCAGCAGCTTACGACCACCCTGGTTAATGCACTACTCTAATTAGCAGCCTCTGCATAGGAAGATTGTACAATGTATAGCTTTTTCGCCTTATTTCTTGCCTTTGGCAATTGGCACAACCTACATAATTCTACAGCCATAGGGTAGAGGCTATATTGGCTGCGAATCCTTCTTATCTAATTACATCAAAGTGTTTTTTTTTTTTCTTCTTTCGTTCTAAGGTGCTATCGATCGACGTTCGTTAAATGAGCAGGTTTTGGACAGGTTACAAGTGGAACGGGAAAGAGGGATCACTGTGAAAGCACAGACGGCCTCGTTGCTTTACGATTACCGTGGCTCTACATATTTACTCAACCTTATAGACACGCCTGTAATTGATTTTTTTAATGTTTCAAAACGAATAGATGTAGGCTAGTTGTGAAGGAGTGTGTTAAAAGTAGAGGTGGGACGAATCCTAAACTTTCTCGAATCCGAATCCTAAAACGTTCTCGAATCCTTTCATATAAGAATCCTATATTATTCATTAAGAAGATACAAATAAATGAAATAATATTAAATATTAGAGAGTTAGCGAAATTTTGTATAAAATTATGTTATTTACGAAATGATAGATTTGAATAATTTTGTAGTTGGATTTCGTGGAAACGAAATAAACGTGCATGCGCAGAAGCGGTTTAACACCGTTTGAGAAACTTGAAAACGACGCCATTTTTCCACCGCTTCGATGGGAAATGACGTCGTTTTAAAAATAAACATCCCTACATGGAAGATTTCTGATTAAGGTAAGAATATTAAGTGCAAAGAACAATAAAAATTAAAAAATCTACGTTTAGCGGCGATTTATTAGTCAAAAATGACCACACAAATCGCCGTATAAGGTGAATGATTTCGTTTTCGGGTTGCTTCGCGAACTAAAATTGCGAAATTGAAACGAAAACGAAATCACTTAATATAAATATATAAATTTCGTGAAACTTAATTTCGTACGAAATTTCGCTAACTCTCTATTAAATTGCTAGTGGGGTAACCCGTCATAAATGACTGGAGCAAAATTCCCAGGCAATTGTGCCCAGCATTAGAATTTTTTTTACTCCGCCCTTTTATGACGTCAGACCAAGTAACAAACCCAATTAGAAATTGATGACGCTCGTAAAAGGACTGAGCAAAAGAAATTCTAATGCTGGGCACAATTGCCTGTGATAAATACTAGTTTAATTTTGCTACTATTATCCCCTCCCCTTTTTATATTTGAAAGAGAGCGTTCTCTCTAGTGTGCGCATGCGTGTCGTTTGTTCTTTTTTTACCCTTTCATTTCAATTTCAGTTTCCCCCTCCCCCCTTTTTCCCCTCCACGGTTCTCTTTCTCCCTCTCTCCTTTCCAACCTTTCCATGTCACCTTTCCAACCTTTTCCCCTCCCGCCTCTTTCCAACCTTTTCCCCATCTCCAATTTAATATCATGGGGTTCTTGGATTGGGAGAAAAAATAAGCGGTTCATTTAAATTTATATAAATTCCGATGTGCTTACACGGTTTTGTCTTTGTTTGCACAGCGTTACGGACACAGGGAAGGAAAGAAAGATAGACGGGGCTTAATATATATAATATAAATATAATAATATAAGAATATAATTAATACTAAAGAAACAAGTGTGGCGACAACCTTATAATTTTTACCAACTTATGATGTTTTCCATAGCTCGTTTCTTCTCCTGATCGTGCGGTGACCGCACGAAGCAGATTCGAGCTACAGAAATAGTCGGATGGTGATCGATTGTGATCAGTGATCATCCTTCTGTCCAGGGGTGTAGTCTTCGCAGAAGGATGGTGACTATCGCTCCTGGTCGTCACTGCTGTACATCTTCCTTCATTACCAGAAAATGTTGTAGCTCCCCCAGGATCTGTATGTCTCCTTGCCTTGTGGTGTCTCCGGCTTGTCTATAGAAGGGTTAGTTTCATAATGAATAGACAACGCAGTTTCTCATTGTAAAACACTTTATTCATTCTTGTACGGAAACACTAAGTTTACAAGAATGAATTGTTTGATTAAAGGTGCGTCCTCGGGCCCATGATGTGGTACGGATATAGAAGTCGAACGTAATACAAAAGTTGAGCAAGTAAGGACGACGAACAAAGAGGAACGTGGTCCTTTTATACCTTGGACCTGTGGACACCTACGAGGTGTAACCAGGTCCAAGTGACCATGGTCCTGAGAGTATCAATTCGCCACTTGAATAGTAATTAAGAGAGGAGGGAGGGACAAACATAAGTTGTTTACTCCCCCCCCCCCCCCCCGGCTAGAGTTTTGGCGGGATTGCAAGTTACTGGGTGTTACATGCGGATACCACCGAAATTGCGACAATCGCCGGTTTTTTTTGTTAGTGAACGCTTCTATTGGACGTCAGTGGAGTTAAAACTAATTTTACCAAAGTTATTATTAGTTTTTTTTTAGGTTAGGGTTCGAAAGATTTGAAAGCCGAAAAAAGGCGCGAAGATTCGAGTTTTTGAATCTCGAATATTTTTCAAGATTCGAGGATTCGAATGTCCCATCTCTAGTTAAAAGCATTTGTAGGTAATAGAAAATACGTTTGGGAAGATGAAAGATGCAGTTACGAAAAGTGAATCTTTGCAATTGACCTGAAATGGTTAGGAAAGGTGAAACGAAAGGATGGAAAAGTGATGAGAATTTCTGGAATTGGGTCTGAAAAGACCTAAAAATGGATTTATAGATCTCAAGTGATGTTTTCAATAGAAGATAATTTTTGAAATTTCAAGTAAAATGATGTTGGAAAGTAAGGTTGTACGGAGCCGATTTTGCCGAACCGATTTTTGTCGATTTACTACTAATCGGTAAAAATCGGATCGGCGAGCAAATGTTACCTGATTTCTGATCATTAACGCACTCAACGATTAGGTCTGCTTCCCGATAAAAAAAGCGGCAGCGGTGGAGGGTCAATCATTTTATTACCAACTTTGTCACTAATTCATCTTTAAAAGGAAATTGTTGTCTTGCGATTACTCCAGCAGCAAAAAATCAGTAGTGAAAATCGGCATGATCGGCTCTGCCCGTTTTTTGTGTGTATTCGGTTCTGTATTGGCTCGGTAAAAAAAAAGTGCGATCGGTACAGCCTGAAATGTAAAGTGGATGTAAATAGACCATTGTGGAGTTAGTCTTAAAAAAATAGATTTGAAAATGAGAAGTAAAAATGGTGTTAAAAGTAACAAAAGTCTGAAAAATGGTTCCTATCATTTCAAAATGACCCTGAAAATTGTTCATATTGGGTCAAAACGATCCTTAAAATGGCGAGTGTGTTCAGTAACTGTGCTATAAAGTCGGAAATCTTTGTTAGAATCAATAAATGTACTGTTTTGGGGCTTTTATTTCGTGTTTTAGGGTCACGTTGACTTTAACTACGAAGTTTCTCGTTCTATTTGTGCTTGTCAGGGAGTCATTTTACTAGTAGATGCAAATCAAGTAAGTTTTATTCGTAAGTTACGTTATGATTTAAATGCTTAATCTTGATATGTTTGTGTGTGTTTTAAAGGGTGTTCAAGCGCAAACGGTTGCTAATTTTTATCTGGCTTTTGCGTCGAACCTCGTCATCATTCCGGTTTTAAATAAAATCGACTTGAAGAACGCAAAACCAGACGTGATATCAAAACAGATCTGTACCGCTTTCGATTTTCTTCCCAGCGATATTTTAAGGGTTTCTGCAAAATTAGGACACGGTTGCGAAGAACTTTTACATCGAATTATCGAATTGATTCCACCGTTTGTATTTAACTTATCGAATAGAAATTGTTTTTATTGATTTTAACTCTTGTGAATAGTTTTTGTTTCTTTTGTTTGTTTGCTTTTAGTCCTCCCGGATCGTTAAATAAACCGTTTCGTTCTTTGATTTTCGACTCTTGGTACGATCGCTATCGGGGTGTCGTCGCCAACATTGCGGTCATCGATGGAGACGTGAGAGTTGGAGACGAAATCGCTTTGATGCATACGGGAAAAGTTTACGAAGTTAAAGATCTCGGTGTTATGAGGCCGGATGAGACTTCGACCGGATGCTTGTACAGTTTGAATTTATTTCTAGTTTATGTTTTTCTTAAGAGGCTGCTACATCGCAAAATTACTTCGAAAAATGTCCGCACAGAGCGCTAGCATCGTTTTTCTATTGAGCCATAGACCCAATGTTAAAGAAAAAATGTTAATTTTTAAAATACACTGTTGTGGCGGCAATATGTTTATTTTTGATATTTAAACTTTTCCAATTCTGATGTATGTTTAGCTAATGATAGATGGTCAAAAATTGGAAAGAGTGTGCTTCTATTTTTTAAAAAAAAAAATTTCAAAATCGTGAATTTTTAACTTTTTATGTTAAAACTCCATTCAGTAAGAAAAACACAACCATTAAAATGTTCATAAAAATACATAAATTAATCACTGCGCCCGCTTTTATCACTCGTCAGGGTCTACTAGATAAAAATAGGTAGATTATTTTTGTTTAATTATCTCTTAATAAGGTATCAGCCTTAAACATAATCTTGTGGTCGGTAGCAGATTTTTTATGGAGTAACCTGGAAGAGTGGCACAACTAAAAAAAAAACACTTTTTTGTGATAATGAGTTTAAAGTTAAAAGAGGATTCATGTCTTACTTCGCTGAGCTTTTCAAGTGCAAAAACCGTTTTAACTATTCAGATTATCGGTTTATTTGATTTGCCTACAATATATTGTGATAAAAAAAAGGCATTTCTCAAAAAAAGTGTTTTTTTTAGTTGTGACACGCTTCTAGCCGAGGTGCGATATGGCCTTCATCCTCAACCGAGTTGTGCAGGCCTGAAGTAGGGTATGCTCTGCAGAGGATATTTTTTTTATTTTTGTCTATAAGAAGTTTATTTTGAACGATAACACCGAGAAAATACCCTTACGTGATTGAGAGCTACCCTTCTAGATTCTAAAACACTTAAGTTCTTGTAAATCATGCTGCTGAAAGAATTTGAAGATCAGCTGTTCGTAGATCTTGTTAGCATATGTCTGTTCTCTACAAAACGACTGCGATTTTACTTCTAAGAAGTACCTAAATGACTTGTTTTCATTTTTGTTTTTTTTTAGGTTCGCTGGACAAGTTGGATACGTTAGTGCGAACATGAGAAATATAAAAGAAGTACAAGTTGGTGATACGTTTTGTAAGAAAGGGGAAATCGTTGCTGCACATTCTGGCTTTAAAGTTGCAAAACCAATGGTTTATGCCGGCATCTTTCCTCTCGATCAGTCACAAACTCCTGCTCTGAGGCAAGCCATCGATAAGTTAACTTTGAATGACTCTAGCGTCTCCGTCAGTTT
Organism: Brachycybe producta; assembly: GCA_036925085.1. Lineage (NCBI taxonomy): Eukaryota > Metazoa > Arthropoda > Diplopoda > Playtdesmida > Andrognathidae > Brachycybe > Brachycybe producta. Next base: position 653,598 of record JAUPFP010000061.1, read on the forward strand.
AGATTCAAGGTTGATAAATCATTTGAACTTTTGATTCGTTGCCATAAAAAATGCTTGGACCAAATAATTAGTTTTTTCTTTACTTAGTCCAGCACTCGGTCAAGGTTGGCGTCTTGGATTTCTAGGTCTTTTGCATATGGATGTATTCAGTCAACGTTTGGAACAAGAATACGATGCTCAAGTCGTAATTACGGCTCCTAATGTTCCTTATAAAGGTTAGGTATGTTTTAAACCACGTATTCGACGTAGTATCGCCGAATGGTTTTTTTTTTTTCGTGCTCTCATCGATTAATTTTTTTTCTTTCGATTACAAGCTAAAATAAAAGGTGCCAAGAACATAAAAAATTACGGCGGCGAAGAAATTTTCATCCATAATCCGTTACATTTTCCCGATACGACCATTGCATCGGAATATTTCGAACCGATGGTACGAGGAACCATCATAAGTCCTCAAGAACATCTCGGCAAAATCATCGGACTCTGTTTGGTTGGTTTCTTCATTTATACTTATTGTTTAACGAAATTTATATCGTTTTTTTTATAAGCAACCATTTGCAAAATATGCAAATGTAAGTGAATAATGAAACAATAATTAATTCTTCTGCATTTTAAATAAGCGCCATTAAGAAGATATTGAAGAAGAATAAATTAAAAAAAAAAACACATAAGAATACATTTTCATGTTAATCTCAATTTCAAATTCACGATTTCCGTTTTTCACTTAAAGTTGGATCAAATATTGTAGATAAATGTTGAATGTCCTGTTATTCAAAATCAAAATTACAAGAAAATTTGAAAGTGATTTCAAGAGTAGAGGGGTAATTCAATTACTTAAGTGTCCACATCGTAAAATTACTTCGAAAAATCTCCACAAGGAGCGCTAGCATTGTTTTTCTATTGAGCGCATAGACCCAATGTTAAAGAAAAAATGTTAATTTTTAAAATACACAGTCGCGCGGCAATATGTTTATTTTTTATATTTAAAGTTGTCCAGTATTAAGTTTTCAAAGTGCAATGTGCACCTTAAATATATGCTGATCGAGTGATACAATGACAAAAAATTGGTAAGTGCAGTTATATTTTTAAAAACTATTTCAAAATTGCGAATTTCTAACTGTTATGTTAAACTTCATTGGGTACGCCCAAATAAGAAAAAAAAAATCATCCGTTAAAATGCTTGTAAAAATACGTAAAAATAATTTTAAAAAACCACAAGTAAATCACAGTGAAGCCAACACATTGGCACACTTGTTGATTTTTTTTTTTCTGTTTTTTTTTTTTAAATTATTTTTACGTATTTTTACGAGCATTTTAATGAATGTTTTTTTCTTACGAGCACATACTCAATGGAGTTTAACGTAAGAGTTAGAAATTCGTGATTTTGAAATAGTTTTTAAAAATATAACCACATTTACAAATTTTTCGTCATTCTATCACTCGATCAGCATATATTTAAGGTGCACATTGCACTTTTAAAACTTAATATTGGACAAATATAAATACGAAAAATAAACATAATATTGCCACGACTGTTGTGTATTTTAAAAATTAACATTTTTTCTTTAACATTGGGTCTATGACCTTAATAGAAAAACGATGCTAGAGCTGTTAGCGGAGATTTTCATGTTGATATAATTTAAAATAAGGTTTTTATGTTAGTTTGGAAATGACCTAACTTTCTCGTAATTTTAAAGTGTAAACGCTTTTCGAACTCAGATTATTCTGTCTTTCAGGTGCAAAATGAAGAGGAGCTAGAACGTGTTTTTGAAACTAGATAACTCAATCACGTAAGGATATTTTCAGGTTGATGGTATGTTTCAAAATAAAGCTTTTTTATGTGAATTTAAAAATGACCCAACTTAAGCAGACGATCTTTTTTAAATTTCTCTCCGTATAAAAAAATTATTTTGAAAGATATTCATACGAAAAATACCCTTAAGTCATTGAGGTACCCTTCTAGTTTCTAAAACACTTTCTAGGTTCTCTTAATTTTGCTCCTGAAATAGAAAATAATTCGAGTTCATAAATCAGCTGTTCATTACCATCTTAAGCAAGAAATATTTTAGTTAATTTTTGTCAATAAAAAGTTTATTTTGAAAGATATCAACATGAAAAACACTATTAAGTGATTTAGCTACCATTATAGTTTATGGCACACTTTCAGTTTTCTTCTGGAACGCAGAATGACTAGTGTTGATTATAATTATCAGCTGTTTGAAAACCATCTTGAGACATGTCCGTTTGTCTTTTTCTTAAATCTAGGAACGAAGAGGTGTCCAGTTAGATTCGAAGAATCTCGACGAACAAACAATCATCATGGAATTCAAACTACCGTTGAATGAAATCGTTGTCGATTTCTTCGACGAGTTAAAGACTTTGTCATCCGGTTTTGCGAGCTTCGATTACGAAGAAGCTGGTTACGAATCTACGAGTTTAGTAAAGGTAAAAACTTCTCGAGTAAATAGCTCGACTTGAAATATTGATGAATCTTATTAATTATTGGAGTTTTTTTGTCAAAAGTTAACGGTGAAACTTAATGGCAGTGAAGTAGATGAAATGACAACAATCGTTCATTCATCTCGAGCTAGAACGATAGCAAAGTTTCTTTGCAGTCGGCTAAAAGAGACGATACCTCAGCAACAGTTTGTGGTCGCCATTCAGGTCTTTGTCGGTGGCACGGTTCTAGCTCGAGAGAATCTTAAGGCATTACGAAAGGATGTTACCGCTAAATTGGTAACAACAAAAAACAGGTTGTTGGTTTGTTTCTCGAGAAACTGATTTAATGTTTCGTCGTGTTTTAGTACGGAGGTGACGTTACGCGTAGAATGAAACTTCTAAATTATCAAAAGGAGGGTAAGAAAAAGTTACGCATGGTTGGAAATATCGCACTTCCGAGAGATACGTTTATTAAAGTTTTAAGAAAGTAAAGCGATTTTCGTATTTTTTGCTTCATTGTAAATTTGATTATGCAGTTCAAGCGACGAACTTAAACGCGATTTGTCAAAAGTAACTTTGACGAAGTAAAAGTAAACACTTATGCGAAAGGTATTTTTATGGTGATGTTTTTCAAAATAAGTGTGTATTTCAATTTAAAAATAATTATTTCAAGCAAAAAAAAAAAATCATCGTTTTTTGAACTGTCGTGAAAAGTTTATTTTTTACGGTGGTTTCAGAGTGTAAACATCCCGTGAACTCTGGTTACTTTGGCTTTTTGAAGCAAAATTAAGAGAAATTTGAAAGTGTTTTAGAAATAGAACGGTAGCTCAGTCACTTAAAGGTTCTTGTTGATATTTTTTTTAAAATGAGCTTTTTATGAGTATAACAACCCAACTGTAAACGTATAATACCGTTTAATTTTAGTCTATAAAAAGTTTTATTTTGAATGATATGAATAAAAAACCACTTACGAGGCTACATTGCAAAATTACTTCGAAAAATTTCCAACAAGAGCGCTAGCATCGTTTTTATATTGAATCCATAGACCCGATGTTAAAGACAAACCGTTAATTTTTAAAATACACAGTCGCGACAATATGTTTATTTTTCATATTTAAAGTTGTTCAATTTTGGTGGTTCAAAGGGCAATGTGCACCTTAAATATATGCTGATCTAGTGATAGTATGACAAAAAATTAGTATTTTTCTATTTTTAAAAAAATATTTCAAAATCGCGAATTTTTATAACTCATATGTTAAGCTCCATTGAGTACACGCTCGTAAGAAAAAAAATCAATTAAAATGCTCGTAAAAATGTGTAAAAATAATTTTAAAAAAACAGGAAAAAATCAGCACGTGCACCAATGTGTTGGCTTCATTCTGGTTTCAGTTTGGTTTTTTAAAATTATTTTTAGGTATTTTTACGAGCTTTTTAATGGATGTTTTTTTATTTGGGAGTACTCAATTGAGTTTAACATAAAAGTCAGAAATTGGCGATTTTGAAATAGTTTTTAAAAATAGAACCGCACTTACCATTTTTTTGTCATTCTATCACTAGATTAGCATATATTTGAAGTGCACATTGCACTTTGAACCATCAAAAGTGGACAACTTTAAATATGAGCTTAGTATGAACACGATCCTAGCGCTCATTGTTCAGATTTTTAGAAGTCATTTTGCAATGTAGCCTCTTAAGTGATTCAATTACCGTTCTAGTGTCTAAAACACTTTCAGTTTCTCCTTTAGTGTGGCTCTTCTGAAACACAGAATATCCAGACTTCAAAAATCAGCTGTTCATAAAACATTTTAAGGCAAAAAAAAGTTTTTTTCTGGTCATATAACGTGATTAGAGACTAGAGTTGTAGTCTGTGCTACGGATGGTCAAAAGTTACTAAAAAAAATCGATTCTTATTAATCGAATAGGATGACTCAATTGCGATTCCGATAAAAATCCGAAAAAAAATTACTCGATTTTTTAATTAAATAACTTTTTTCATTTGTTTGTTGCTTTCTAGTCATAGATATGTGAAATTCATAAAGTTATACAGCTCGTACTGTTGCTCTACGATTTCTCCGTCACTTCGACGATTACATTTTGTAAAAACTGTGTGACGTCATGGTGGTTTAACAGAAAGTTATAACTTTTCGAGTAAACTCCATGTGACGTCATTTTGACATTGGGTGATTCCATTTGATTAAAAACAATGCAACAGCACGTGCAGTAAATGTTTTGTCACTTCTGTAAAAAAAATTCAACAGTGAAATTTTGTGGGAAAACAAGTTTTTGGGAAAAGAAAAAATCGAACGACTAATCGGAATTAAGCTTTTGAATTGATTCGATTTATACGATTAATTGAAACTAAAAAAACTTTCCGATTAATCGTATCGGTATCGTGCATCCCTAGAATTTGGCCATGTGTGTTTTCAAAACTAGTCTGATCTGTGAACTCTAGCCTTAAATCAGATTTTAAGATTGAAAACAAAAATGTTTAGTTGATTTATTCATTAGCAACTTTGAAACGTTTACGTCCACATTATACACGGTCTATATGTTACTCTCGGGAACAAACTTAAGTAGGGCCTTTTTTATGCCATCTCGAAATGTAATGCGAGTTTCTCCGACCAGAGAGACTAGTCTCGAAGTATCCATCTTGCAGTTGTGAGGTCGAGGAGCACCTTTGGTTACCTGCGAATCGGGAACGATGTGATCCGTCGAGCGGTCAAATACATTTCCAATTACTTTGATCATCTCGTATTTCGTCATCGCTTCTTTGTGGCTACATTGGTAAATCCCTCGTACGCTCTCGTTCTTCTGTCGGACAAGAACAAAGTCAGAATTAAATTATCGTTTTTTTGTTGTTGTTGTTGTTTTTTCAAAAGGGGTGTTGTTTTTACTTTTAGTGATGCCTCAGTTACATGAAAACATGCTTCTGCGACGTCATCGACGTGAGTTGGAAATCGGACCTCATAATGAGAAACGACGGATTTTTCGTTACTCAGTACGTTTGCGAGTAATCCCGTGACGACACTTTCGTCGAGATATTCAACTGATCCGTATAAGACTGGAACACGGATGACGCAAGCTTCTGTGAAACACAACCGTAAGAAATTGAATCGATTTTTATCAGAACACACATTCTGCTATTTATATTTACTCGAGTTCGCTTCGAGTGTAGTTCGTTCTCCTTCTAACTTAGTTAATCCGTAGTTATTGATCGGATTTGTTTGATCGGTTTCCTTGTAAGGCGGTTTCGTGCCGTCGAAAACATAATCTGTACTTATGTAAATATGTACGGCTCCAATTTCACCTGTAATGTGCGTTTAATTTAGTTTAAAGTTGGTTTAAATGGTAAATCTGTTAATCCAGTTCAGGCAAAAATTTACATAATTCACTTCTTTTTTTGTTAGAAACTAGAATAGTACGTTATGACAGCATAAAAGTATTATTATTATTACTTCTTTAAGCTGGTTTTAATGTGTAAACATCTTTTGAATTCAAAATTTAAGAGAAACTTAAACGTGTTTTAGAAACTAGAAGGGTAATACAATCACTAAAAGAGTATTTTCCTTTTGATATCTTTTAAAATTAGCTTTTTATATCATTTAGAAAATGATCAAAACGATGCATTTTGAGAGATGTAAACATGCAAATGTTATTACGTGATTCGGCTACCCGTTCTTGTTTTTAATTAGGAATGGGACATTCGAATCCTCTAATCCCCGTGAATCTTGAAAAATATTCGAGATTCGAAAACTCGAATCTTCGCGCTTTTTTCATCTTTCGAATCCTATCCTAAAAAAAAACTGTTCAAAACTTTGGTAAAATTATTTTTAACTCCATTGACGTTCAATAGAAGCGTTCACTAACAAAAAAAACCGGCGATTGTTGCAATTTCGGTGTTAATTCCGCAGATCACCAATGGATCACCTTGTGGCGACCCTGAGTGCCACACAGTTTTATATTATTATTTATTAATAATTTAATAATTAATATTATTTCATTTATTTGTATCTTCTTAATGAATAATAATATATGATTCTTATATGAAGGATTCGAGGGATTTGAGAACCTTTTACAATTCGGATTCGAGAAAATTCACGATTCGTCCCACCTCTATTTTTAACACACTTTCGATTTTTATTTTTTGTTGCTCCTGAAACGTGGAAAAACCAAAGTTTCGAAAAGTAGCTGTTTATAATACACCTAAAAAAATATTCAAAAGAAAATTTACCATAAAAAAAATTAAAATGCCATAAAACTATTTTGCACAATTGTAGCATTTTAAATTATTTTAGAAATAAATAGAATTAAATTATTTTAGAAATAAATAGAATTAAATTATTTTAGAAATAAATAGAATTAAATTATTTTAGAAATAAATAGAATTAAATTATTTTAGAAATAAATAGAATTAAATTATTTTAGAAATAAATAGAATTAAATTATTTTAGAAATAAATAGAATTAAATTAATTAGATAGAATTAAATGATAATTTCAAATTAAAGAATTTGAATTTAGAATTAAATAATAATTTCAAATTAAAGAATTTGAATTTAGAATTAAATAATAATTTCAAATTAAAGAATTTGAATTTAGAATTAAATAATAATTTCAAATTAAAGAATTTGAATTTAGAATTAAATGATATTTTTTTTTTAAAAAAAAATCCGATGTTACTTTTTTGTGAAATACTCAAAAACTGAGAAAAAATGTTCGTTTTTTTAAACGATGTGAAGAAAATAAATTCATCTACTATTCTAGTTTTTAACAAGGTTTGATTTTTTTTTTCTTTTCTCAATGTTATTGTAAACAAATTTAAATTCACTTTTTTAATGAAACTGGAACACCAATTATAGAATGCGACATTTTACTGTTAAACTCGTACACGATAGTTCCGACAGTTGTTTCGACACTTGTACGTTAAGTTTCGTGGCAGCATCTAAGTCTCTGTCAACCTTGTTGCAGTTGCGTTCGGCCGCAGAGTGAATTATGACATCGGGCTTTAAAATTAAGAAACAAATTAATAATTTCCAGTTCTGTATGTATGTATATGTGGTAGAAAACTGAGCAACCCAGAGTAATCTGCAGCCATGGCAGCATCGTCTAGAGCATGCTGCAGCAGCAATCTCATCAGAGTATCCTGCAGCCAGTCTCTCCTATTTTAAACAGTGATGCATGAAAGAAGTGCACCTTGCACACACATGAGTTAAATGAATTCAAATTAAATGTGGTTAGGTGAATTATACGGAATCCAGTTAAGGACATGAACAACAAATAAAATTGACTTTATTGTTAATATTTTAAATTGGAATACTAAATCAATATTTTAATGTCATATTAAGTAGTAACTCGAATATTTTCAGATTATTAGCTGAATAAATTGAATTCGACATATTGTTTGTTTGTCCTTCACAGGGCTCTGTAGAACACATTTATTATTTAAATGCATTTAAATTATCAGGTGTGGACTATAGGTATAATGCTGTACCGATCACACGTTTTTTTACCGAGCCAATACCGAAGGGAATTAACACTTTTTTTCTCTTTTGAAAGTAAATTAGGTTAGGTTCGGTTTGATTAGGTTAGGTTCGGTTAGGTTACCGAACCTAATTTATTTTCAAAGAGAGAAAAAGTGTTTTCCCTCCCTCCTACTTCCGTGTTAAAATACGGGAGAGAAATGGGGGGGGGGGCTCAGATTTCTGCCACACATATACTTTACTTTTAATATACTTTTGTCTCAATGACCACATTTCGTACGAGTTGACTGTCCAATAGGTCGACTTTTATTAAGTCTTTCGTAGCTCTAGAGTTTGCTAATCCAATAACTTGATAAGATTCGGATCTGAATTTCTCCACCAGTGCTCTTCCCAGTAATCCAGAGGCTCCAGTTATTAGTATTTTTTTAGAATTCATTTCGGTGTTTCCTAAGGAGTTGGTTTGAAATAAATTATATTATTTTATTATTATTATGGTTTAAACTAGAGGACCTACATTTTGTTAAAAAAAAAAGTAACTCGACAACCTTTATAGTGACTCCAAGGAGCTCAGTAGGATCATAAAGCCCATGAGCTGGGCTTTTTTAAAAGCCCGCGAGTCCAATGAAGCCCACCAGGAGCCCCCCCCCCCGGGTCTGGTGAGTAACAATTGTACATGTATATTACTAGTTGGTGGAAACAAGTGAAATTGGACTTGTCTGTAAAGCCTCTATCACACTAGCAACTTTTGATGCAATAAAATGTGCAATGTGACATGCAACTTCAATGTTTATAGTGTGCAGATATGACCTGCAACTGGATAAAACTTTATTTTTAACTAGTGTCAAACTCAGTCTCATTGAGTTGCACAGGTTTAACTTTGAGAGACTTTTCAAGTAAACTTTCTGACAAACAACCAATCAGGCCGTTTGCCGGAAATTACATATGTAACGATTGAACAAATTCCCGGTTTCATGACTTCCAGTTTATGAACTTCCTGTTAGTTGATCACAATATGGACACAAACCAAGGGGGCAGACATTCAAGAAAATCATGCACGATTTTCACTACGATTCACAGCAGATCGTGTGGATGGAAAGTCATTTTACTTTTTAGCTGCATTTTACTGGATAATCCAGAATAGAATTGAAATTTTAAAATTCAGTAAAACGCGGATTAAAAGTAAAATGGCTTCCGATATCGTACGAGATTCACCCGAATGTGTCGGCCCCTTGACATAAAAAGAAGTTTTAAAAACTTGATTGGCAACTAGGTTGCATAGTGTGATATAGAAGTTTATTACAAAGTTCTAGTTGCATGTCACATCACAGGTTGCATCAAAGATGGTTGCATTGCAAGTTGGATCGCATTGGAGGTTGCTAGTGTGCTAGGGGCCAACTACACTTGTTAAAAGTGTAGTTGGCAAAACTTGTTATAATTAGTAACAACTTATAAGAACATAATCTATAAAATAGTCATTTGTTTTCTTTGTGTAATTCAATAGTGTAAAAAAATGTCGAAAAGTGTTGCATAAACTGTGTGTTTTAAAATGAAATATATGGAGCCCTGCAGAGGACATTTGCAAACAAAATTTTAGACTGGACATGTCCACTTTAATCTCGACATGTCGACTTTTTCCAAGAATCTCGACATGGCGACTTTATTCTCGACATGTCAACTTTATTCTCCACATGTCGAAGTCTTTTAATCTCTTATTGGGATCATGTTAATTATGCCATGTGCGCCCTCTTGTAGCAGCAATAATATAATTAGTAGGAGTATGGTGCGCAGTGTGCTCACAACATGGTATTATTAACATGGGTCGAATAAAAGAGATTAAAAGTCGACATGTCAAGATTTAAAAAAAATCTCGCCTGTCCTATGTAGGGGCTCTATAGAAATACGAGATTGGAAATTACTTCTAATCACTTGTAAAATAATCTACCTACCTTTTGAGTTAGGTAGAAAATCTTTGGTTGGTAACAAGTTTGTCCACTACACTTGTTAGGCTACAAGTGATCTTAGGTGATTTACAAGTAATTCACTTATAAAATTGTAGAAATTCACTTGTGTACACACACACAAGTTTACACTTGTAAAAATTCACTTGTAATTACAAGTGTACACTTGTCCTTTTCGTGAAACGCTGATAAGTAGATATTTTACAAACTTTTAAAACAAATTTCTTGTTGCTAACAAGACTTGTAGTTTTGTGTGAAACGGGCCCTGGGTCCATGAAGCCCACAAAGACCATGTTTTTTTGTTTGTTTTTTTTTCATAAAATTGTCAGCCGAGACCCAGTGGGTCAGGATGAACAGATGAACATTGGGGGTAATTCTAAAATCCGACACAGCACGCATATAGAATTGGATGAACACTATATTAATATGGATGAACACAAATTTTAAAGGGATGATGAACATAAGAGGGGGGGAAAAAAGGTGAACATTACTTTAAAGGAATGAACATGGTTTTAAGTGGGATGAACATGGTTTTATGGGGGACATGTTCATCCCTTTAAAGTAATGTTCACCTTTTTTTTCCCCCTCTTATGTTCATCATCCCTTTAAAATTTGTGTTCATCCATATTAATATAGTGTTCACCCAATCCTATATGCATTCTATGTCGGGTTTTAGAGTTACCCCCAATGTTCATCCCGTTCATCTTTTTTATCCTGACCCGACCCAGTCCAGTGGCCCAGAACCAGTCCGCGAGCCCGGATCGAATCCACCAGCCCATGGGTTTTTATGTACAATAACAAATAGGTCTCTAGTTTTAAACTTCACGTAGAATAACATATTTACCCCTTTAAAGCGGTTTCTGTGCAGTCTGTTTGAAAATGCAGCTGTTACTTCGTCAGTAATGTTAACAAAAAGAAAGATTGATGCCAAGTTCATTTACAAACAACTCCGCGTTTAGAATCCAAAGTACCCAGTATTAAGAAAACAAGTCGGATATATGATATATCAATTTCGAAAATTTGGGTCAGAGTATAACTCGTTTCAACTGTCAAACGCGTTATTATTTTTTTTTTTTTAGAAAAAAAAACATTAAATAATATAGCAACCTATTTAATATTATACCTAATACCTTGCATGTGTGCACACATGAGTTAAATGAATTCAAATTAAATGTGTTTAGGTGAATTATACGGAATCCAGTTAAGGACATGAACACCCAAATAAAAATGGACTTTATTATTAATATTTTAAATTGAAATATTAAATCAATATTTTGTCAATAGTTTATATATTTATATTTAAGTATTAACTTAATATTTTCAGATTATTAACTGAATAAATTGAATTCGACGACTTGCTCGTCACAGGGCTCCGTAGAACACGTTTATTATTTAAATGCATTTAAATTATCAGGTGTCTACTAGGTATAATACACACCTGATAATTGAAATGCCTTTAAATAATAATTGTGTTCTACAGAGAGCCCTGTGACGGGCAAACCAACAATATGTCATCGAATTCAATTTATTCAGTTAATAATCTGACAATATTGAGTTAATACTTAAATATAATATAGAAACTATTTTACAAAATACTGATTTAATATTTCAATTTAAAATAATAATAAAAGTGAATTTTTATTTGTTGTTCATGTCCTTAACTGGATTCCGTATAAATGACATAAACACATTTAATTTGAATTCATTTAACTCATGTGTGTACAAGGCATTACGATTTAAGGGATTTTACATTATTATTATGTCATTATATTATTATTGGACACTGGTCATTTAAGTATTTTGTTTTTCATGACCCAGCTTGACCAGTAGGTTGTTTTGACCCTTTAGCATCACTTTAGCAATGTTGAGATGGTTAAAGAAAATTCGGAAGTGGGTGTAGAATATTCAACTTTAAAACTGGTTTTTATATATTTTGGCTTCAGGTCATTTGAAAACAATTACACCCAAGTATCATGAAATCTTCTATTAGCATATAATTTATATGCATTGTTATTATCGTTCAACAGTGATTTTAGTTTTATAAAAAAAATGGACGTAGGCTTTTTTATAAAAAAAAAAACAATTTTACAAATAAAACCTTTAAACCTAATAAAACCTTTTGGTCTTGGTGATCATTTTACATTGGAAGACTGTGTCTCCAACCTTGCTTCAATTGTTTTGACAGCTTTTTAACAATGTTAACATAACGATGATCAAGAGCTAGATTAGTGTCTTCTCTGTCATCCTCGCTCCCATGTCTATACAATTCTTGACCATATATTTCACTCCAGTTCCCTCTGAAATATTGATGATCGAATGCGATCCATTCAGTGTATCTATACTTTGACGTACGCATTGAATAACCCATAATTTGAATATTTTTCAACAGTGGTTTGTCGCTGTCTTCCTGCGGATACGTCGATGGTCTTGGATATTGACTAAAAGCTGCTCTTTTCCAATTCACGGCAGTTACTTTGGAGGTGTTTACGACAATACCATTAATAAGTGGCACCAAACTAACTCCTTCGGTGCAAACTTCAACGTGGGATGAGTTGATGGGACATAAATCTAAAGGTGTATAATTTTCTAATTCAACTAAAGTTGGAAATATGTCCACAAGTTCGACAAATGCGTTGCTCCTGAGATTTTTCGTCTTTCTGTTATTTTCGCTGAAAATAGTTCTATTATTCGTTGATCTCTTGCTCGAATAAGACGTGGTTTGTTCGGGAATATACAGAAGGAACGGTACACGAACGGAGACTTCGAAATTACTGTATTTTGACCATTCCTGATGTTCACCCAGAGACCACCCTAGAATAATTTCAAAAATTAATTTATCGGGGGGGGGGCTACATCGCAAAAATTACTTAGAAAAATCTCCGCAAAGAGCGCTAGTATCGTTTTTCTATTGAGCCCATGGACCTGATGTTAAATAAGAAATGCAAGTTTTTAAAATACACAGTCACGGCGATATATTTATTTTTTTACATTTAAAGGTGTCCAATATTAAGGTTTCTAAGTGCAATGTGCACCTTAAATATATGCTGATCGAGTGATAGAATGACAAAAAATTGGTAAGTGCGGTTGGATTTTTAAAAACTATTTCAAAATCGCGAATTAACTCATGTTGAGTTAATTCGCGAGCGCTTGTAAGAAAAAAAAATCCATTAAAATGTTAGTAAAATGCCTAAAAATAATTTAAAAAAACTACAATTAAACCTCAGTGAAAGTAACACATTGGCGCACGTGCTGATTTATTTCTATTTTTTTTTAAAATTATTTTACGTATTTCTACGAGCATTTTAATGGAATTTTTTGCTTAACGAGCGCGTACTCAATGGAGTTTAAAATTCGCGATTTTGAAATAGTTTTTAAAAATATAACCGCACTTACCAATTTTTTGTCATTCAATCATTCGATCAGGATATATTTAAGGTGCACATTGCATTTTGAAAACTTAATATTGGACAACTTTAAATATGAAAAATAAACATATTGCCGACGCGACTGTGCATTTTTAAACATTAACATTTTTTCTTTAACATTGGATCTATGGGCCGAATAGAAAAAACGATACTAGCGCTCTTTGTGGAGATTTTTCGAAGTAATTTTGTGATGTGTAGCCTCTTAAAAAATACCTGACACGACTTTCATCAATCAACTCACCGTGATCTCCAATGAAAACTATAATAGTGTTTCTAGAAAGTCCAACTTTGTCCAGTGTTTTGAGTAATTTTCCAACTTGTTCGTCCATATAACTTATGGCTGCATAATAACTTTGTCGAATGTATTTCTACAAAAAAAGAAAAGCGAAACCTCATCATTTCATTTATTTTTTTTTAACACTAAATATATTTTCGGTTCCATTCCTATGGATAACATACAAATTCTTAATTTTTAACGTGACTGAATAGATGTTTATTTTACTTTTGTGCCCCCCCCCCTGAGACGGCGCCACGCCACTTCAGTGACTAATGTTGTAAGGTGACCTTACAACATTACCTTGCAGCATTACCAAAATCGGTAATACCGCTAAATTTCGGTAATAAAAATTTAATAATTGCTGTAAAAAAAGAATCACAGACCTGGCTTAATATATATATACTAGTGGGGTAACCCGTCATAAATGACGGGAACAAAATTCACAGGCAATTGTGCGCATGCGCGTTGTTTTTTCCTTTTAGATCGTACCTGAAAATAATCTGGTACTGGTCCATAAGGAAAGCTAATATTTAAGGCAGCCACATCTTCTCTTTCTCTAATATCAGTCCATGGATTCCAGGCCACTTTGGGCATGTTTTTGGGTATCCATCGATTTGGTGCCAATTTTATCGATGATATTGGATACAAATCTAGTAATTTCTCCATATTTTAGAAAATATTCTTCAAAATTAACATTAAATTATTTATAAAAAAAATAAAATCTATTATATTTGGACACTCGACTTTAACCAAATTTAACTGAATTTATTTTTTTGTAGAGGATATTTTTAATATGTAGTTTAAAAGGCTTATATCCAAAATTACTTCGAAAAATCCCCGCAAAGAGCGCTAGCATCGTTTTTCTATCGAGCCCATAGACCCGATATTAAAGAAACCTCATTAATTTTTAAAATGCACAGTCGCGCGGCAATATGTTTATTTTTCATATTTATAGTTGTCCAATATTAAGTTTTCAAAGTGCGATGTGCACCTTAAATATATGCTGACCGAGTGACATGAAATTGTTAAGTGCGGTTATATTTTAAAAACTATTTCAAAATCGCGAATTTCTGACTCTTATGTTATGAATACGCCTAAATATGAAATAAACATCGATTAAAATGCTCGTAAAAATACGTAAAAATAATTTTTAAAAACTCAGAAAAAAAATTAGCATGTGCGCCAATGTGTTGGCTTCACTGTGGTTTTAATTGTGGTTTTTTAAAATTATTTTTAGATATTTTTACGAGCATTTTGATGGATGTTTTTTTGCTTACGATTTCGTACTCAATGGAGTTTAACTTAAGAGTTACAAATTCGCGATTTTGTAATAGTTTTTTAATTGTACTTTCAAAGCTTAATATTGGACAAGTTAAAATATGAAAAATAAACATATTGCCACGACTGCTATGTATTTTAAAAATTAACATTTTTTTCGTTAACATCGGGTCTATAGGCTTATTGGAAAAAACGATGTTAGCGCTCTTTGCGGAGATTTTTTGAAGTAATTTTACGATGTAACCTCTTAAGAGCCAAATTCCAGAAAGAAACTTGGCACTTGAACTTCAATTTCAAACCCTCTGAGCCAGATTCGAACATAGAAAAAAAAAAGCCCATTCATAAAAGGTATTAAAAAAATGGAACCCCATTGAGAGAGTTCAAGTTCCAAGTTTCTGTTATGTATTTTGGTTTATTTTGTATATACTTAAGAATTCTCTGGGATATTTGAGTGGAATATGAGGTTTATGATAACCAACAGCAACAAAGAATGGTTTCTGTTTCGAGTAATTGTCACTCTGAGGTTGTTTTGCATATTTTTCTAAAAAATCCGTCGCATAATCGGTTATTTGAAGATCTGGAAGTGTTTTTTCTGGTTGAGAATTCACATCCACAGGACATACTAAATTTGTATGTAGTTCTCCATCAGGACCATAGCAAACCTATTTTACAAAAGTGGACAATGTAGGTGAAATTTAATATTTTATATTCTAAGTTCTTTCCATATTTTGTTACTTACTTTTGCTTGTTTGTATTTTAACGTTGAAGGATGGTATGGTTTTTCTGACCAACTGTATGGATAATCATCAGTAAAATTGGATGCTTTTCCTAGCAGAAAAAAAAAATATTATTTTTGTTTCCAGTTTTTATAATTTAAGAGGTTACATCACCAAATTACTTCGAAAAATGGCCGCAAAGAGCGCTAGCATTGTTTTTCTATTGAGCCCATAGACCTAATGTTAAAGAAGAAACGATAATTTTTAAAATACACACAGTCGCGGCGGCAATGTGTTTATTTTTCATACTTAAAGTTGTCCAATATTAAGTTTTCAAAGTGCATTGTGCACCTTAAATATATGCTGATCGAGTGATAGAATGACAAAAAATTGGTAAGTGCGGTTTTGTTTTTTAAAAAACCATTTCAAAATCGCCAATTTCTGACTCTTATGTTAAACTCCATTGAGTAAACCCAAATAAGAAAAAAACATCCATTAAAATGCTCGTAAAAATACGTAAAAATAATTTTAAAAAACCAGAAGAAAAAAAAATCAGCACGTGCGCCAATGTGTTGGCTTCATTGTGGTTTAATTGTGGTTTTTTAAAATATCTAAAAATAATTTTAAAAAAACCTCAATGGAGTTTAACACAAGAGTTAGAAATTCGCGATTTTGAAATAGTTTTTAAAAATAGAACCGCACTTACCATTTTTTCGTCATTCTATCACTCGATCAGCATATATTTAAGGTGCCACATTGCACTTTGAAAACTTAATATTGGACAACTTTAAATATGAAAAATAAACATATTGCCGCCGCGACTGTTGTGTATTTTAAAAATTAACATTTTTTCTTTAACATTGGGTCTATGGGTTCAATAGAAAGCGATGCTAGAGCTCTTTGCGGAATTTTATCGAAGTAATTTTGTGATGTAGCCTCTTAAACGATTTTTTTGCTTCAGGAACCAAACCTGGATGAAATACTTTTCCAATGGAAACAGTATGAAAACCTTTTTCTTTAAAAAACTGTGGCAATGTCGTAAAATTTCCAGCAGCTGTTCTCCAATAGCTGTAAAAGTCGTAAAGTTTTGTCGTGTCAGGTCTTCGGCCAGTAAGAAAAGAAATTCGACTTGGACCACATATGGCTTGCTAAATATTTTAAATTAAATTATATGTTTATAGGTTTTGTTTTTCTGTATATAATTTTATTACCTGTACATAGGTTCTAGTGAATTGAATACTTTGAGATCTGAGTGTATCTATGTTAGGAGTGATAACATTAGGATCATTGTAACAACCGAGAGTTGGACGCAGGTCGTCAACAACAATGAACAATATGTTTTTATTGTTTTCTGGCACTGAAATTATAAAAAATTAAAAAATCATTAAGATGGTTTGAAAACGTAAAAGCCTCTCGAACTCTTCGAATATATAATGTCTTTCAGTCCTTAAATATATACTGATCGGGTGATAGAATGACAAAAAATTGGTAAGTGCGGTTCTATTTTTAAAAACTATTTCAAAACCGTGAATTTCTAACTCTTATGTTAAACTCCAAATAAGAAAAAAAGAAACATCCATTAAAATGCTTGTAAAAATACATAAAAATAATTTTCAAAAACCACATGCACCAATGTGTTGGCTTCACTGTGGTTTAATTTTTGGTTTTGTAAAATTATTTTAGGTATTTTTACGAGCATTTTAACTCAATGGAGTTTAACATAAGAGTTAGAAATTCGCGATTTTGAAATAGTTTTTAAAAATAGAACAGCACTTACCAATTTTTTGTCATTCTATCACTCGATCAACATATATTTAAGGTGCATATTGCACTTTGAAAACTTAATATTGGACAACTTTTAAATATGAAAAATAAACATTGCCACGCGACTGTGTATTTTAAAAACTAACGTTTCTTCTTTAATATCGGGTCTATGGGCTCTCTTTGCGGAGATTTTTTGAAGTCATTTTGCGATGTAGCCTCTTTTAAGTAATGGAGCTACCCTTCTAGTAGCTAAAAACACTTCCTAATGTAGTTCCTTTTAATTTTTCCTGCTGAAGCACAAAATTACGGAGCCCTGTTGAGAACATTGAAATAAATAAATTTGACTCGGACTCTTTCAAAATCTCGACTTACTATCTCGAGATCTCGACTTACTATCTCGAGATCTCGACTTGACAGTAAGTCGAGATCTCGATATAGTATGTCGAGATCTCGAGATAGTATGTCGAGATCTCGAGATAGTATGTCGAGATCTCGAGATAGTATGTCGAGATCTCGAGATAGTATGTCGAGATCTCGAGATAGTAAATCGAGATCTCGACTTATATTCTAGACTTACGCTTCAAATCACTGTGTACATCTGCAGAAGTTACCTAACCTAACCTAACCTAACAGTACTTAACTTCTGCAGATGTATACAGTGATTTGAAGCGTAAGTCTAGAATATAAGTCGAGATCTCGAGATAGTAAGTCGAGATTTTGAAAGAGTCCGAGTCAAATTTATTTATTTCAATGTCCTCAACAGGGCTCCGTACAAAATAAATCAAGAGTTCGAAAAGCAGCTTTTCATAAACTGTCTAAGATCTCGATTTTTTTTTTCTCCAAATGTTCAAAAACTAAAATTAAATAAAAAACAAAAACTGAAGGCAACCAAAATAACAAAGTTTAAAAAAGTTTTGAAAAGACTTTTTTGTCTATATCTATAGCGCCTTAATAAATTAATTAATTTGAACATACCCTGAAAACAGATAGATCCTTGTAGACATAATTGTAATATTATTAATATTATTGATATTTTAAATTTAATATTGAGTTCACTTATTTCTTTCATCTTGAACATGTTTTTTAGTCATGTACAACAAGAGTCTGCTACACATGTATACACTCGTATTATTATGTTTGGGTTTCTATTTTTAGTTTTATTTTGGTTTCAAGCCAAGAATTGTTAGTGTAGTTCATAATAATCAATACAAATCTAAAATTGAAATCTTCAATAAATCTAATAATGATTCATTATGTTATTATGGGACAGTCAGGAAATAGAAATTATTTTAAATGAAATTAACTTGAGTTGATATTTTGATAGAATGCTTTTTTAAGAAAGTATAATTTCTTAATTTTAGCAATAAAAACCGTCATTTTAATTTAATGTTAAATTAATTAATTATTAATTCTGTTCGTTTTTTTTTCTTTGTTTAATTTCATTTCATTAAATATAGGTTGAATTTTATTGTATAAACTTACAGTATATGATGGTTTTAATCTATAAACGCATCTCAAGCTCTTGATTAAAAAAAAATTAAAAAAAAAATTTTTTTCGTGTAAGTTTGAAACTTAAACACATTTTTTAATGTTGATATTTAAAAAAAAAATTTTTTTTCGTGTATGTTTAAAAATGACCCAATTTTAAGCAGATACTAATTTTTAATTTTTGGTTATAAAAAGTTTATCTTGAAATATATCAACATGAAAATATTTTATATGATTGAGCTACCCTTCTAGTTTCTAAAACCTCTTTTTAGTTTCACCAAATTATAATTAGAATTTTGCTTTACTGAAAGACAAAATAAACAAGAGTTTGAACATCAGCTGTTCATAAACCATTGTATAATAAAACAAAACATACCTGCCTGATCTTAAGAAGAAGCTTGTGACCTCATTGGAGTTAGCGTAAAATTTTCGATTGTGTCGTTTAGTCCGATATAAAAGGGGCAATAAGAAATATTTTCAACAATTTAAACTAAAGGGTTCTTGAATTATTTTGATATTGACCCTGAAAGGGTTCGCTTCCTCTTTTCCTTCTGCTGCATTAGCTTGTAGTCTGCTATAATTTAGCAGATGAACTTTTGGGGGTTTTGACAGCTAAAATATGGGGATCGGCAGATCCGGAACTCTTATTTTCAGCTGGATCTGTCCGTACTTTTCATTTGGTGAGTTATTAGTAACACATAAAAACTCAGATACATGTGTAAACTCAATTTATTGAAGATATATTGCTCTTATACAATAGCAATGTCACACAAGGTGGCATCTCTGGCCACCAAAAACTCCATGGCCTCCTGCAAAGCACATCGATAAGAGTCTGACTAACCCCCAGGTTGTGTGGCCACCCTTTTGTGGTGATCAGCAGTTATTCATTTTCTCTTTCAAAATCATTTTCAGTAACTTGGTGCATGACCGTGCATGTTTACAACTGTGCACACATTATTTAGTGTAAATATCGTTATGTCTTAACTTATAATTTATCTATGTTATGATTATCTTGTTTAGATTGTTTTTGACAATATGTGTTTTCTGGTTGTATATGTAAAGCATCCACATTCACCACTACAGTAGTGATCAGTAACACTGCACATTCACCACTACAGTAATGGTCACTAACCCTCCATATCCTTCCAGCCTTCTCGTTACAAAGGCAGTGCTTACGGGCAAATTTGGGGTGCCTTCAGTGGCTCCTATCAATGTGGACAGTTTGTCTTGCTAGTCATCTAACTGTTACGTTGAACCCCAGTGTTCCTCTGGATCATAAACAGACACTTGGTCATTTGGACCAGCTTAGGTGTTGTTCTGCAGATTCTGACCTCAGGCAATTCCTCTGGCAACTCTAGTGGTGGACCTCATGCTGGATGCAAGTAAATAAATTTGTGCAGCAAATAAATAAAGCTTTTTTGCATTTGAATAGCTTTATTTATTTGCTGCACAAATTTATTTACTTGCATCCAGCATGAGGTCCACCACTAGAGTTGCCAGAGGAATTGCCTGAGGTTGAAACCTGCAGAACAACACCTAAGCTGGTCCAAATGACTAAGTGTCTGTTTATGATCTAGAGGAACACTGGGGTTCAACGTGACAGTTAGATGACTAGCAAGACAAACTGTCCACATTGATAGAAGCCAAGGAAGGCACCCCAAATTTGCCCATAAGCACTGCCTTTGCAATGAGAAGGCTGGAAGGATATGGAGGGTTAGTGACCATTACTGTAGTCGTGAATGTGCAGTGTTACTGATCACTACTGTAGTGGTGAATGTGGATGCTTTACATATACAACCAGAAAACGCATATTGTCAAAAACAATCTAAACAAGATAATCATAACATAGATAAATTATAAGTTAAGACATAATGATATTTACACTAAATAATGTGTGCGCAGTTGTAAACATGCACGGTCATGCACCAAGTTACTGAAAATGATTTTAAAAGAGAAAATGAATAACTGCTGATCACCACACTTTATATCGGTGACCAGCCTAGGTCACATGGTACCAGGTTGGCCAATCAGCCTGCAGTTTACAATTCATATGCAAATGCCTTTACTGGATTGAAAGTACATTAAGTCAATATGAAATATAAAAATAAACATTAAAGTGTCATAGCTTCTATTTCTAGTGTTAGAACATAAAAAGGAATTTAGGTCCTAATGCTAACCATTGCAATTATCATTAAAGAATGTCTCTTTTTAGGTATTTGGAAAGATTCATGTCTTTTGTGTCATGTCTTTCCAAAGATTTATTAATTTAAAATGTTCATGAATCGTGTTTCTTAAATTGTATTAAAAAATTCATGCATTTTGTCATGTTCTTTTGGCAATTTATTACTGATGCTCCTGAGAAAGGGCAAACATTGTAACAAACTAGTGTATCTGTTTTTTATCACTCATTTCTCCACCCACTCCTTTGCCACCCACATTTCTTGGAGGTGGTGTGGCTTACAGGAGGGAGAGATGATTGTGAGAAAAAGAGGCAAGTGTATGACGTCATATGTCACTTGACTCTTTGCTGTCGTTGTAATTATCAGGGTTGTTGCAACCCTTTTAATCATACAAAAAATAACACAATCTTAAATTTTTCGTCAATCCAACTGACGTCAGAAGCTGCTTCTTAGGAAGTTAGGATGCGGCAGACCTATAGCCTACAAAGAAGGTTCTTTGTAGGCTTTGTGCAGACATAAATTCACATAATAGTAAGATTAATTTCAATTTATTCATAATTTATATTTGTATTTTATCTTAACAGTTATTAGAATATTATTTTATTAATGATCCAGTTTCTTTTTTTATTTGTTATTGTAATTTTAAGAAAATAGCAGACGACGTATTGTTATAATTGTCATGTTTTCCAGTAGATGGCGCAACCAACGCTGAAGTTTCAAGGTCGTTGTATATTTGGTATTATTTGGTGACGTCATTTGGAATAATGGCGGTTGTCGGCTTATCGAAGCGTCTTCTCTCTTCTGGTGAGTTTCTATTCGAAGTATTACAATATTTAACCCGATTTTTCACAGCAATTATTGACTAAACATCAAAAGGATTCGTTTTCATTTGCATTTATACGTATTTACTATTTTATCGTCTTTTTTTTTTTTAACTTTTTAAGGTTCTTTTACGACCGGTTGTTATGGGTATCTTAAATGATAATAAGTTTGGCATTATGCAACTGTTTTTTTTTGTTGGTATCATTTTAGTTCGTAAAACTCGATGTTATGGACGTTGTTTCTATTCGGATCAATCGTTTCCTAAGCTGACAACTCATTACACCGTCGTTCCGAGAGAAACCGATTCCAGATGGAAAGGTTCTTCGATCTTTTTTTTTTTTTCGTATTATTTCGATTATTTTCGCAATAATTGAAAGTCTGTTTTTTTTTTTGCTAACAAATATTTCTTATTTTATTCATCGTTGACCAGATGTGGACATGAAAAGGGATGTGGATGAAGTGGACGTGGTCATCGTTGGCGGAGGTCCAGCCGGAATGTCCGCAGCCATTCGTCTCAAACAGTTAGCTGCAGAGAATGGATTGAACGACGAGTTTCGTGTCTGTTTAGTCGAAAAAGCAGCAGAAATTGGTTTGAATTTCGTTAAATCCCGTTCTTATTTCATTACGAGGCTACATCGCAAAATTACTCCGCCCGTGCTTGACCACATAGACCCTATGTTAAAGAAAAAATATTAATTTTTAAAATACACAGCAGTCGCGGCAATATGTTTATTTTTCATATTTAAAGTTGTCCAATATTAAGTTTTGAATGAGCAATGTGCACCTTAAATATATGCTGATCGAATGCTGCTCTATTTTTAAAAAACTATTTCAAATTTACGAATTTCTAACTTATGTTAAACTCCATTGAGTACGGGCTCGTAAAAAAAACATCCATTAAAATGATCGTAAAAATACGTAAAAATAATTTAAAAAAAAAACAGAAAAAAATCAGCACGTGCGCCAATGTGTTGGCTTCACTGTGGTTTAATTATGTTTTTTTTTAATTATTTTTAGATATTTTTAAGAGTGTTACAATTACAAAAAATTGGTAAGTGTGGTTATATTTTTAAAAACTATTTTAAAATCACGAATTTCTATCTCGCGTGTTAAACTCCATTGAGTACGTGCTCGTTAGAAAAAAAAATTAACATTTTTTCTTTAACATCGGGTCTATGGGCTCAATAGAAATACGATGCTAGCGCTATTTGCGGAGATTTTTCGAAGTAATTTTGCGATGTAGCCTCGTAATATGTAATTAAATTTATCAATTTACATTCATTGAAATTAATCGTGAAATTCTTTATCGGTTTTCTTTCATTCTTTTAAAAGGTGGTCATACGTTGTCTGGAGCTTGCATCGAACCGCGAGCTTTGAACGAATTAATACCGGATTGGAAGGAAAAAGGGGTATATTTTGCTTGTTACTTTTCTTTAAAAAAAATAACTAACATTTGCTATTGTTCTTGAAAGGCACCTCTGAACACACCGGTTAACGAAGATAAGTTTGCATTTCTAACGGAGAGACACAGAGTTCCGATTCCAGTGCTGCCAGGTTGTCTTCATATCGCGCCTACCAAAGTTGTCTAATGCTTAAAATGTATTCCGTTTAAAAGGAATGCCAATTTACAACCACGGTAATTACATTGTACGGTTGGGAAACTTAGTAAAGTGGCTCGGAGAACAGGCAGAGAGTCTTGGAGTCGAGATCTATCCCGGTTGTGCTGCCAGCGAAGTACAAAGGGGCGATAGAAACTAACGATAAAGACGTGATAAAGTGTTTTATTTCATTTAATAGATTCTTTTTCATGAAGATGGAAGCATACAAGGGATTTCTACAAACGATGTCGGGATAGCAAAAGACGGATCACCAAAGGTTTGAGACTTGTCAAGAACGACAATGTTTCTTTTTTTATTTTCTTACGTTAAAACGATGAGAAATCTGTTTAAACATTTAAAACTAGAAGAGTAAAAACGATAATATGGTTTTAAACAAATCTGTTAACGATAGTTTGAAAATTATATTTTGTTTTCCGCCATTGAGTTGATCAATTAATCTTCGGAATCTGCCATAATTAGTTTATTTTCAAAGATTTCGTCATGAAAATTGTTGATTATGGGTCTTTTACTGTTCTAGTTTCAAATAACTTTGAAATTTTTTTTATTATAAGTTGCTTTAAAAAGCAACCTTTGACGACCCTTGAACTCTAGTTATTCTTTCTTTCAGAAACAAAGCAGGAGCAAAATGAAGAGCAATTTTTAAGTGCTTTAGAAAACTAGAAGGGTTACTCAATCACTCGATCGTATTTTTCATTTTGACATCTTAAAATAAGCTTCTTGCCTCAGTTAGAAAATGACACAACTTTAAGCGGACGATACTTTTAATTTTCGTCCATAAATATCTCAACTTTAAGCGATTGAGCTACTAACATTTTAGTTTATAAAACACTTTGAAGTTTCTCTTAATTTTGTTTATTAATATTGTTTCTAAAAATTGTAATCGTAATTAAAATTTTATCCTTCAAAGCAACCAATGGATTAGTTTGTAAAACTATAGATACTGCTATCTGTTGCTCAACCAGTCAATAGTTTGACTATCGAATATTCTACTATCCCGAAAGTATTCCTATCGATATCACTATCGGAACCACATTATAACAGAAGAAAGAAGCAGAAAAACTAAAATAATAGAATAATACCCGAATAACTTAAGTGTGTTTTTGTGGCTGTTTTTTTTAAATAAGGTTTGTATAGCAGTTTGAAAAGGATAAAATTTAAAACACGATGTTTCTTTTTATAACAGTCTATATATTTGGGTTCCATGGAGGATAAACAGAACCAAAAAGAGCCATTTTTATTACAAATAGTAAAAATTAAAATTAAAAAAACACGTTGGCTGACGTTTCGAATACAATTGTATTCATCTTCAGAGTCAAATTTAGAAGCAACTCCATTTAAGACTTCAGAAAACAACAAAACAAATATCTATTTAACAATAGATAAACATTATAAATTGGATAAAAATTGACAACATTAGGCAATAGTAAAGGGGCTATCTGTGCTATCCTAAAATTTTAAGTTTTTCGATGTTAGCACTCATAAAAAGTTTATTTTTAAAGATATCAACATGAAAATCTCTTCGAAGTATTTCAGTTACTCTTTTAGTTTCCAAAACACTTTCAATTTGTTCTTAGTGTTGCTTCTGAAAGGCAGAATATAACGAGAGTTGGACTAGTGAATTGGTTGAAACTTATCTTTATTTTCAGCCTTCATTTCAACGAGGAATGGAACTTCACGGAAAATGTACAATATTTGCAGAAGGATGTCATGGACATCTAGCGAAACAATTGTTCAAACGGTTCAATCTACGATTGAATTGCGAACCACAGTCTTACGGAATAGGTCTTAAAGAGTTATGGGAAATTGATCCGGCGAAACATCATCCAGGAAGAATTGAACACACGATCGGTTGGCCTCTGGTAAACTTTATAATGCCTAGAAGCCATTTGATAATTGTTTTTAACAAATTATTTGGAATCGCAGGACTTTAAGACTTATGGCGGTTCGTTCCTGTATCATCTTAACGAAGGATCGACTCCTCTCATTGCTATCGGTTTCGTCATTGGACTCGATTACGAGAATCCTTATCTGAGTCCATTTCGAGAGTTTCAACGATTTAAACACCATCCATCTGTGAAACAGATCTTGGAAGGTGGCACTAGAATTGCGTACGGAGCTCGAGCATTGAACGAAGGAGGGTTTCAAGTTCGTTTTCTTTAGAAGTTGAAATTTCTTTCGCGTCGTTTTGTAAACTCGTACGAGGACTTTTTATTTTAAAAATAGAGTATTCCGAAGTTGACGTTTCCAGGCGGTTGTTTAATCGGTTGTTCTCCTGGTTTTCTCAACGTTCCGAAAATCAAAGGGACGCATAATGCAATGAAGTCTGGAAGTTTAGCAGCCGAGAGTATTTTCGAATGCATCACTGACAAGAATCTAAACTCTCCGACAGTTGGTATTGAGGACGGAATTATTTCATTTTCGAACATCATGTAGAAAAAATAAATGAAGAGACGTTTTGATATTTCTCGTCATTTTAAGGAATCGATCCCAAATCGTACGAAGAACGGCTACGCGAGAGTTGGGTTTGGAAGGAATTGAAATCAGTTCGAAACGTACGGCCTTCGTTCCACAATCCATTGGGACTCTACGGTGGATTAATCTACTCGGGATTTCAGTGGATTTCGAAGGGAATCGAACCTTTTACTTTATCGCATGGACGTAAGAGATAGAGACTGGCTTATCTGCTCGTTATAGTTTTTAATTTAATCTTGATGTTTTTTTTATTGTTTTCAGTTCCCGATTCGCAAAGGTTAAAACCGGCCGCCGAATGTAAACTGATAGATTATCCAAAACCGGATGGAAAGATCAGTTTCGATTTGTTAAATTCAGTAGCGCTAACCGGAACGAATCACGAATCGGATCAACCGCCTCATTTAACTCTAAAAGACGATACGATTCCGGTTAAAGAGAACTTGAAAGTTTACGATGGCCCTGAACAAAGATTCTGTCCCGCAGGTATTAATTTTCATTTTTTTTTTTCTCATTATTTTGAGAGTGATTCTTGCCTTTTAAGATTCGAAGTGTTAACACCGTTCAAACCCTGATTATTCCGTGTGTCTCGGTACCACAATTAAGAGAAACATAAAAGTGTTTTAGAAACTAGAAGGGTATTACAATCACTTAAGTGTATTTTTATATTATTTTTTAAAATAAGCTATCGAAAAATAACAGCGTTTGCGATGGAGAAGGGAGCTAATTCATTTCTTATAATGCCCTCAATTCCAAAAAAGCACAAATATTCGCCAAAAAGAGGTTTAAATTAAGTTGAAATTGATTCAACTTTTGTTCAAACCTTCTTTTTGGTGGATATTTGTACTTTTTGCGGTTTTTTGAGTCGCCATCTTTCACTTCTTTTTGTTTTTTTTTCATCGATTTTTCTTCAATTTCTCATCATTTTAGGTAAATTAATGTATTTTAATTAGTTGCAGAATATATTTAACCATAGTTTTACAGAAAAATAACGCCGTTTCGATGTAAATATTCATGAGAAACGACAATTTATGATTTAGTTAAAGTGGTACAACGAATGTGGTTTTCTCACTTCAATTGGCCTAACATAATGAACCAAAACCATAATAGTAAATAAGCGGAGACCACGTTTGTTCTGTTATTAGTCGTTGTATCGAATTGCTTTTCTACTAATAGAAATGGCATTAACATATTTTCTGCATAGGAAACACTTGTTATTTTTCACCAGTTGAAATTTCCACTTGAATACAAATTTTTGCCTCAGTGGAAACAAGGCCTGACTAGATTAAGAAGCAGTTTAATCAATTCTTAAAAATTTAACCAAAATAAGCATAATTTGCATAAAAGCAAACTGGAAGCCAATTTTTGTTATTAAAAGTGGACATGAGCCTAATTTAATAAAGTGTGGTTTTGAAGCCATACAAGGGTCCAAACGAAAAGATAAAATTTAATAAGAGTGGGTGAACCAATATGGCGTCTCCTTCCCTTCAACGCAGTATATTATGGTCACCCCTTGACTGTTCAAATTGTGGCTTCACATATTTAAAATCGTGTTTTTTGTTTAATGTTTTTTTTTTTTGTTTAATGTTTTTTTTTTGTTCAGGTGTTTATGAATTCGTTGCAACCGAAGACGGAACAGGAAAACGCTTACAAATTAATGCTCAAAATTGCATTCATTGCAAAACATGTGACATTAAAGATCCAAGCCAGAATATCAACTGGGTTACACCAGAGGGTGCTGGTGGACCAGCTTATAATGGAATGTAGAAAAATAAGAGTATAGGACAACAAATATAATTAATTAATTGTACAGCCAATTTAGGAATTCTTTTGTTTCAAGTTTAGTTATTTAATTCTGCCATTTTTTTTTTCTATTGTCGAAAATATTTTAAGGTTTTACTAATGAAATTATGAAATAATAAGTAATACTAATTTTATATAAGCAAATTGGTTGTTTTCTTTATTATTCACCAGGTGTCGTCTTGGTCTGTGTAGTTGTGTACTTAATTTTGTTTGTGGTTCTCTGACAATGTTCTTCCTTATGGACTTGAGCTGCCTTTTACTGTAATCTTAATTGATTCACAGGTGTTTTCGTCATTCACAGGTAAGTTTCAAATTTGACAGTTTTTTTTTTTTCTGTTAACAAATGAGAACTTTTTATAGAAACTTTTTTTTTGAACTCATGACGTCATTTTCATTTGAACATGTCAATTTCTTGGGGTAGGGTTGGTTCAGTTAGGCTCAAATTCAAGAAGGAAACTTACTTTGGAAACAATGGATTAAAAAGATGAACGGATGAACATTTGGAGGAACTTTAAAACTCGAAACTAAATGCTTATAGAATTTTATGAACACTATACTTTTTTATACATCGGTTATTAGGTGGGGTTAGGTTAAATTGAGTATGTTGTAGGGGGTCTTTGGGGGGGGCACAGTCCCCCAGAATGTGAAAAAAATTAGTTTTAAAACGTGATTTGTGTGCTTTGCACCCATGTTAATAGTGTTCATCCCAAGGTTTTTGTGTTCATCCATTTCTATATGCATTCTGTTTCAGGTTTTAGAATTACCCATGATGTTCTTCCGTTCATCGGTTCATCCTTTTATCCTGATCCCTTTTGATTAGGGTTACAGGAGTTTTCCTTTGGATAGGCTTATTTTATAAATTGGAACTCTGCTCTAAGAATGTTCAATTGCAAAGTTTACTTCGTGAATGAATTTGCCCCATAAAATTGGGACATTTCTGTTGCCATTTGTGGATTGCGGGATTTGAAACTGCAAATCTTCAAATACAAAAAAATACCGGACTTTTCTAAACAAAAACCAGCCTCGAATCCAGTGAGTCCAATCCTGTGAGTTTTGCTGCGAAGTTTTGGAAGTCATATTTAATATGGTAATATAATTTAATATTTTAAAGTAAACTTTTAATTTTATTGAAAAAAAAAAAATCAATGGTACTTTTTTTTTTAGATTAGCAAGCATGTGTCACCTCTATTCTGAGGGTATGGATGAGCGAATAGGAAGAAAAGCTTACACTATCCCCAGCTTAGAGGCTTTAATGGCTGCTAATCAACATATTAACCGTTGTGGCACACTAGAGAGTGCCTCGAATTTTGCTAGATGTGCAGCGATTTCTCCAGGCCAAGAATACTGTGCAATAATGACCCAAAAATATTTACGAACCGCTGTTCTATATATAATCCAATAGTTGCATCATCTCAGATTTTATCTGTGACGTCATTTTGAATACAGATTTAGGAATTTGACGTCACAGTTGATGCAAACTGTTGAATTAAGATGTTTAATTTTCGGACTGCTGGGTTTTAGGAGCAACACTAAGGAGAAAATCAAAGTGTGTTAGGATTCGGAATTGGAAGGATAGCTGAATCACATATGATTTTCATGTTGATATCTTTAAAAGTTTAAACTTGTTATAAACAAAAATTGAAAAAAAATATCTTCTGCTTAAAAGTTGCGTCACATTTTCAAACTTAACATAAAAAAGCTAATTATAAAGGGTTTATCAACATGAAAATACCCTTAAGAGGCTACATTGCAAAATTACTTTGAAAAATCTCCGCAAAGAGCGCTAGCATCGTTTTTTCTATTGAGCCCATAGACCCAATGTTAAAGAAAAAATGTTAATTTTTTTTAAATACAGTCACGGCGGTAATATGTTTATTTTTCGTATTTAAAGTTGTCCAATATTAAGTTTTCAAAGTGCAATGCGCACCTTAAATATATGCTGATCGATTGATTGAATGACAAAAAATGGGTAAGTGCGGTTCTATTTTTAAAAACTATTTCAAAATCGAAAAATGTCTAACTCTTATGTTAAACTCCATTGAGTACGCCCAAATAAGAAAAAAACAACCATTGAAATGCTCGTAAAATACGTAAAAAATAATTTTAAAAAACCACAATTAAACGACACTGAAGCCAACACATTGGCGCACGTGCTGATTTTTTTCTGGTTTTTTTAAATTATTTTTATATATTTCATACGTATTTTATGAGCATTTTATTTGTATGTACTTAATGGAGTTTTAACATAAAAGTTAGAAATTCGCGATTTGAAATAGTTTTTAAAAATAGAACCGCACTTTCCAATTTTTTGTCATTCTATCCCTCGATCAACATACATTTATGGTGCACATTGCACTTTGAAAACTTAATATTGGACAACTTTAAATATGAAAAATAAACATATTGCCGCCGCGACTATTGTGTATTTTAAAAATTAACATTTTTTCTTTAACATTGGATCTGTGGACCCAATAGAAAAACGATACTAGCGCTCTTTGGGAAGATTTTTCGAAGTGATTTTGTGATGTTAGCCTCTTAAGTGATTGAGCTACCCTTCTAGTTTCTAAAACACTTTCAAGTTTCTCTTAATTTTACTTTTTTTTGGGGGGGGGGGCGAAAATCAGCTTAATTGCGGGGGGGGGGGGTTTGTTCTGTTGGGGGGAAAAGTGGGATTACTTTTACATATGAAGGATATGATGTGTGACGTCATTTGACTATATAATGCTCTGGAATCTTGAAATGTAACCCATATTTGGTTTTGGTTGAATGGTTGGAAAGAGAGATCTGTTTATTTGACTCAATTTTGTGAAATTTGCACATCTATAGGTTCGCATAGACGCTTTGATGTTAAAGTAGTTGAATGCTTACTAATGAATCATTTAATTTTGTTTGTGAATATATAACCACCATTTATATTTAATATACTCCATAATTAAGTTATTTGATTACTTTCTCTTTCTCTCTCTGTGATTCTGGTTTTATTAATTGGAGTATGGGACAAATTTGAAACCCTCTTTTTTTTTTCTCCCTCTGTCTCTTTTCATGTGGATTATTATTATATGTGAGAATAATGAGGGTATATTGATGTATCATGTATTTCTCTTATGATGATCTTCTTGGGTAATTGGTCGTGATGCAATGAATTTTGCGTTCTTTTCATGAAGACAATCTAACGAGAGAAAAATAAATTATGAATTCGTAATTTAATGGGTCAATATAAATCTATAACACAGGCAATTAGAAATCGGGACGCGCACAAGTTGGCTCCGCCCTTTTTAAGACGACCGTCAACAACTTCTAATTGGTTTATTGTGTGGTTCGACGTTGAAAAGGGCGGAGCATGTGACGTCAGGCTACATAACCCCACCAATTAGAAGTTGCCGGTCGTCATAAAAAGGGCGGAGCCAACTTGTGTTCGTCCCGATTTCTAAATGCCTGTAAATTTATAAGCTTACATATACATTTTCTGAAATTAGAAGAGAATGAAAAAAAACAATGCCTAAATAGATTTTCTTTTTATTCCTTGTCAGCTTGGATATTCCCTCCCCCCCCCCCCCAGATAATGACGTTTTGTGGTCATTGTATTGTTAGGCCTTGTTTCCATTGGGGTGAAAATTTAAACTTTTTTGAAAATTTTCAACCCAAGTGAAAAATGAGACGCACGTGGCCTCCGCCTATGATAGTGAATAGGCCAGGGGGGGGGGGGGTCCACGTGCGTTCAAATTTTCACCTCAATGGAAACAAAGCATTAGGATTTGTTTCCACTGAGGTGAAAATTTTAACTTTTTGAAAATTTTCAACTGGTAAAAAATAGAACACACGTGCCTCCCCCCCCCCCCCGCCTATTCACTATCATAGCGGTTTCCATGTTTCTTTTATTTTTCACCAGTTGAAGTTTTCAAAAAAGTTCAAATTTTCACACCCGTGGAAACAAGGCCTTAAGGTTAAAAATATAATATTTATATACAGAAAGTATCCTGTTGGTAGTAATTTAATTAGGTCATACTGAGACACCTTGTAAATAAGTTACAGGAAGGAAAATACAAGCTCTTGTGATTATTATGTTCCTGGGAAATCCCGGTGAGTTGCTTAAAATGTTCAGCTGACGTCATTACATTTTTGCTGATGATTCACTCACACAAAATTGATCAGCTGTTTTTTTTTTGTTTTTTTTTTGTCCCGGTTAACTATACAGAGTGTCACCAAAAATGTATACGCACTTTGGACAGGCAAATTAGAAATCTAGACGAACAGAAGATGGCTCCGCCCTTTTTATGACGAACGCAACTTCTAATTGGTTGATTATGTAGTCTGACGTTACATGCTCCGCCCTTTCCAACGTCGAACCACATAACAAGCCAATTAGAAATTGCCGGTCGTCATAAAATTGGCGGAGCCAACTTCTGTTTGTCCCGATTTCTAAATTGTCTGTGCACTTTGGTTGTTAATAACTGCCATGTTTTATTTTATTGGATTTAATTTATTAATTTTATAATTAAGGGTGAATGTTACAGTAAGAGATTAGATATAACAGCATTGCACGTTTTATATTTAAATGAGGCATTATCGCAAGTTTTCAAAATGTCGTCTATTCTCATCTAGGCATTGTTGACATCGGTATAAAAAAAAGGGCTGATCTGAAAATATCAATTTAACTGTAATTGTGCGACAATTCAGACCTTCCACTTTTTGCCGTAATTGCATGAATAGGAAGAAATAAAAGAGAATTGTCGCACAATCACAAGAGACACGTTAATTGATATTTGTGTAGTTCAGTACCAAATGTCAACAATGCACGACGAATGGGTGACATTTTGTAAATTTGAGGCTAAATGCATCACATTTAAACGTAAAACATTCATTGCTTGTTATATTTAATCTTTAATGTAACATTTGCTCTTAATTATAGAATTATTAAATTTAAATTTAAGAAAAAATCTCCGCAAAGAGCGCAAGCATCGTTTTTCTATTGAGCCCATAGACCCAATGTTAATAAAAAAAATGTTATTTTTTTTAAAGTACACAGTCAGTCGCGGCAATATGTTTATTTTTCATATTTAAACTTGTCCAATATTAAGTTTTCAAAATGCAATGTGTACACCTTAAGAGGGTTACAGAGCGCCATGGACGTTTTTTTGACAGACGACATTATGATTGCAGTGTCTGACGTCAGAGGCGCCACTTGTATTGAATTAGCATAGACATAATGCTAATTTAAATTTCAAACATACAGTTAGGTTTGGTAGTCATTATCTGGAGACATATAAGTTTTTAAAATGTGATTAAAACTGTAATAAATATTAGATTGTTTAATGGAACAGATTAAAAAATTTTCAGACTTTAAATCTGCCTCTAAATATTTTTAATTAAATATTTAAAAAGGTGTTTTTTTTTTCTATGCAAAATCTCATAGAAGAAAAAAAGCTACATATTTGGTATCCATTATCTTTGTTTTACAAAAGAGATAATAGTAAAATAAAAAAATGTGGTGGTAGATTTATTTGTTTTCTATAAGAACAATTAAATTTCATTACCTAATTGCATGTGTATATTTTTATATTGAAGTAAAAGTCGTAATGGGCCAATTTTTTCAGATCAATAAAAATCTGATTGAGTCAAGGCCTGGTTAGAGAGTACATGACGTCACATTATACATAATATTCTATTATGTAAACTATGTGTATGTTTTGTTTTAGATAGAAAATGTTGACCGCCATGATTGTTTTTGCTGGGTGTAAGTGATGTCTAAAAATTCATTTACTCTACTTACATGCATGCTAGAAGAAATTTGATGAATTCCTCTAAAAGATCTGGTGGAGTTTTATAAACATATAAAATTTCATGCAGAAATTTGTATTTATAACCTTAGATGATTACCTTGAAGTTCATGAAAAACCCCATCGGCATCAAATAATTACAGCTATGTCCTGTACTATAGAGCATAGCAAGAGCACCCAATTTCAAATTGTAGTTACTATAGAGTTATTATGGAGTCTATAGTATCTCAATGGCAACTGTCAAATTTGAAATGGGCGTGCTCATTCTTCTAAAAGGTGGGATGGGTAAATTTAAAAATAAGAAAACAAGAGCAAGAAAAGAAGACATGGCATAAAATTTTAGATTGTGTTCCTCTCAACCAAAGCCTCTATGGCACCTTATAGAAGGTTATGTCTAACCTAGGTTTATAGGTTGCCATGGAAACAGACAGCCTATATTTTATAAAAAAAAGGCATTACAACAAAAAAAAAATAATGTATTTTCTATAGGGAAAACATGACATTTATATGTATATATATATATATATATATATATATATATATATATATATATATATATGTACACTTTACCACCTATGTATAAAATGCCTAGGCAATATGCAAATCCACACTTTTTTTGCTAGTAAATATGCAAAATTCAGCAATTTAGGTCATGGACAAACAGAAATGTTTCAGGCAATTTTCAAAATCACTAACATTTCAGGCAATTTGCAAAATCACTATCATTTCAGGCAATTTGCAAAATCACTAACATTTCAGGCAATTTGCAAAATCACTATCATTTCAGGCAATTTGCAAAATAACTAATGTTCTATGCAGTGCCAATTTTTTTAACTTTAAGGCAATGTGTTAAATACTCAGGCAATAGACAAAATTTAGGGCGTTTTAGGCAATGTGCAAAATTCGTAACTTATTTCAGAGAATATCTAAAATCACAAACTTTCCAGGCAACACACAAAATGACAACTTTTCAGGCAATTTGCAAATGATTTGCGAACCTTCGCGGGGCGGATTTGCGAACCTTCGCGGGGCGGATTTGCGAACCTTCGCGGGGCGGATTTGCGAACCTTCGCGGGGCGGATTTGCGAACCTTCGCGGGGCGGATTTGCGAACCTTCGCGGGGCGGATTTGCGAACCTTCGCGGGGCGGATTTGCGAACCTTCGCGGGGCGGATTTGCGAACCTTCGCGGGGCGGATTTGCGAACCTTCGCGGGGCGGATTTGCGAACCTTCGCGGGGCGGATTTGCGAACCTTCGCGGGGCGGATTTGCGAACCTTCGCGGGGCGGATTTGCGAACCTTCGCGGGGCGGATTTGCGAACCTTCGCGGGGCGGATTTGCGAACCTTCGCGGGACGGATTTGCGAACCTTCGCGGGACGGCTTGCGAAGCGTGCAAAAAGGCTTGCAAACTACAGAAAGGCTCTATAAGGTTCGCAATCCGTCCCGCAAAGGTTCGCAATCCGTCCCGCAAAGGTT
The DNA here is from genome assembly GCA_036925085.1 of Brachycybe producta. Taxonomy (NCBI): domain Eukaryota; kingdom Metazoa; phylum Arthropoda; class Diplopoda; order Playtdesmida; family Andrognathidae; genus Brachycybe; species Brachycybe producta. The sequence goes on from JAUPFP010000061.1 coordinate 688,563, forward strand.
CGCAATCCGTCCCGCAAAGGTTCGCAAATCCGTCCCGCAAAGGTTCGCAAATCCGTCCCGCAAAGGTTCGCAAATCCGTCCCGCAAAGGTTCGCAAATCCGTCCCGCAAAGGTTCGCAAATCCGTCCCGCAAAGGTTCGCAAATCCGTCCCGCAAAGGTTCGCAAATCCGTCCCGCAAAGGTTCGCAAATCCGTCCCGCAAAGGTTCGCAAATCCGTCCCGCAAAGGTTCGCAAATCCGTCCCGCAAAGGTTCGCAAATCCGTCCCGCAAAGGTTCGCAAATCCGTCCCGCAAAGGTTCGCAAATCCGTCCCGCAAAGGTTCGCAAATCCGTCCCGCAAAGGTTCGCAAATCCGTCCCGCAAAGGTTCGCAAATCCGTCCCGCAAAGGTTCGCATTCCGACCCGCAAAGGTTCGCAAGCCGTCCCGTAAGGTTTGCAAACAATTTGCAAATTGCCTGAAAAGTTAACAATTTTGCTCATTGCCCGAAGTAAGAATTTTGCACATTGCCTAAAACACTGAATTTTGTCTATTGTCTGAGAAATTCTGGATTTAACACATTGCCTGAAAAGTTAAAAAAAATTGGCACACTGCCTAGAAAATTAATTATTTTGCACATTGCCTGAAAAGTTAGGACTTTTAAAGATTGCCTGGAAAGTTTGTGATTTTACACATTTTATGAAAAGTCGATAATTTTGCACATTGCCTGAAGTTAGGAATTTTGCACAATGCCTAAAACTCTGAATTTTGTCTATTGCCTGAGAAATTCTGGATTTAACACATTGCCTGAAAAGTTAAAAAAAATTGGCACACTGCCTAGAAAATTAATTATTTTGCACATTGCCTGAAAAGGTAGTCATTTTAAAGATTGCCTGGAAAGTTTGTGATTTTACACATTTTATGAAAAGTCGATAATTTTGCACATTGCCTGAAGTTAGGAATTTTGCACATTGCCTAAAACTCTGAATTTTGTCTATTGCCTGGGAAATTCCGGATTTAACACATTGCCTGATGATTAGTATGCACATGACCTAAATTGCTGAATTTTGAATATTTACTAGCAAAAGAGTGATTTTGCAGATTGCCTAGGCATTTTATACATTGGCCGTAACATACATATTTATTCATATATACACACACAGATACATATAAATAAATAATAGTGAATATGACTCATGTTCAAAAATAGCATTTGAATGTGACACTACATACATCCTTGGATAGATTAGATGGCTTGATGTTTCTCTATATAGAAAATACATTATTATTCTTTTTGTAATGTCTCCCTTGTTTATAAAATGTAGGCTGTCTGTTTCCATGGCAACCTACCAACTATGTTGAGACATAGCCTCCTATCAGGAGTTATGAGAGGCTATAGTTGAGAGGAATACAATCGAAATTTTATGCTGTCTCTTCTTTTCCTTCTTGCTGTTTTCTAATTTTTAAATTTACCCATCCCACCTTTTAGCAGAAAAATGGCTCCAATTTTAAATTTGACAGTTACTATTGCATACTATAGACTCTATAGTAACTCTATAGCAAATGCCTACAACTTGAAATTTGATGCCAACGGTTTTTTTCATGAACTTGAAGGTAAGTTTCTAAGGTTATATATGAATATTTCAGCATAAAATTTTAGATATTTATAAAACCCCACCAGATCTTTTAGTTGGATTGAACAGATTTTTTCTAGCATGCATGGAAATAGAGAAAATTAAGTTTTTGTCAGCACTTAAACCCACCAAAAACAAATATGGCGGGTCAACATTTTTCAGGTAAAACATACAGTTTTCATAACAAAATATAATAAGAGAATATACATCCATTGTAGCCTCTAATGCATCCCCCACAAAAATTTACCATTTATACATAAGCTGCATATCATATTAGAGAATAACCATAACGTCCTATATACATAATAAACGATGCGAGCACCCTCTATGAATATTTTTCAGAAATTCACCTACTTCACAACCCTCTTAAGAGCCTAGATCCACGTCCATCTTGTTGTTTTGAGCAGACGACAACGAGACAAATGAGTGTTCTTATATGGTGTTACGAAAACTGAAAGAAATCGCCTCACAATCGCTCAATTCAAATACAGTAAAGCGCAAAATGCAATAAAAAGTATTGTTCTTCACGTGCTCGATTTATATAATTTTTGAAAAGGTCCTTCTATTTTTAAACAAGGTTCAAAGTCGTTCGTTTTTTTCAACTCCATGTTAAATCCCATAGGATCAAAAACCGTCCCACAAACATTTGAAAAACTCTCGTTAAAAACGATTTAGAACAATAACAAAATAATTAGCACATACATTCACGTATTGGCTTCACGATGTTTCCTTTTTATAAATTTTGAAAAGGTTCTTCTATTTTTTAATAACGTTTAAAATCGTACGTTTTTTTAACTCCATGTTAAGTCCCATAGGACTAAAACACCGTCCAACAAAAGTTAAGAGAACTCTTATTAAAAATGATTTAGAGCAATCAGAAAAATTAGCACGTACTTACACGTGTTTATTGCCTTCAGGATGATTCTTTTTTCGAAATTCTAAAAGGTCCTTCTATTTTTAAACAAGGTTCAAAATCGATCGTTTTTTTAACTCCATGTTAATTCCCATAGCACCAAAAAACCGTCACCCAAACATTTGAAGAACTCCCATTAAAACGACTTAGAACAATCACACAAAAATTAGCACGTGTATTAATCTACTGGCTTCACAATGTTTTCTTTTTAAAAGATTAGCACGCGAAATTATTTTTCTATTAATTATTATGTGACTTCGAACCGGGAGAAAAAACGTTAAAAAACCGTTTTTCAATTAACAACGATCGCAGCGCCTACATTCGGAGAAATTTTGAACTAAACGATGTATCTAGCCTCTTAAAAATATGCTGATCGAGTGATAGAAATGACAAAAAATTGCTAAGTGCGGTTCTATTTTTAAAAACTAGTTTAAAATCGCCAATTTATATCTCTTATGTTAAACTCAATTAATAATGCTCGTAAAAATACCTTAAAATATTTTTTTTAAAAAACACAATTTAACTACAGTGAAACCAAAACATTACCGCACGTGCTGATTTTTTTCTGTTTTTTTAAAATTATTTTTACGAGCATATTTTTAATGGCTGTTTTTTTTTTCTTATTTGGGGCGTACTCAATGGAGTTTAACATAAGAGTTAGAAATTCGAGATTTTTAAATAGTTTTTAAAAATAGAACCGCACTTACCAATTTTTTGTCATTCTATCACTCGATCAGCATATATTTAAGGTGCACATTGCACTTTGAAAACTTAATATTGGACAAGTTTAAATATGAAAAATAAACATATTGCCACCGCGACTGCTGTGTATTTTAAAAAAAATATATTTTTCTTTAACATTGGGTCTATGGGCTCAATAGAAAAACGATGCTAGCACTCTTTGCGGAATTTTTTCGAAGTAATTTTGCGATGTAACCTCTTAATATACACAGTGTATTCAACAACTAGTAGCATCATATCCAATATGCACTAATATAAATTTGAATTTACCTTTAATATTTAAATGTAGAGGTTATTCATGTGTTTTTTTTTACAATAATAATATAATAATAATAATAATAATAATAATAATAATAATAATAATAAAAATAATAATAGGGTGCACTTAATCATATAATGGTTAAAATAAGAATCGGAGTGAGGTGAGGGGGGAGGGGGCAACCTGCTTTCCATATTTTAATAAATTCGAAATTAAAGCAAAAACTTTGAAAGTTGGACCCTGTATTGAATATATATATGATTAGAGGAGGCGTGAACTGCCTAAACTCATCAATAATGGACTTAATCTTATGATTAAATCGACAGAAACAGATATTATATAAGCAGGTGTTTAAAGTGTTTTATCATTACGAAGATGGATTTGAAATTCTGTACCATTCAATGCACAAAAGGGTTCCTTTTATCTTTCTCCCTCTCTCCCTCCCTATCTCTTCTTTTGTTTGTGGGACGTTTTCTCAGCGAAACTTTTTATTCATTTAGTCAACACGCCACTTTGCATTCAATTTGAAATTCGCGCATCACTTGGCTTCATTTATAAATTTGGCATGATTTTTCTTCTTCAGTTTCTGTTCTATTGGACACATTTTTGTCCACTTTTTGAACCCTCTCTTTCTCTCTCTCTCACACTCTCTCACGCCCCCTTCTTTTTTATTTGAAGGGTCCTATTTCCAAATTATGCATAACTTCTCTACAAAATCTTTTGTTCCCATTTTGAGTAAAAGCCTAAAGGTCTGTTGCCAAAATGAAAAGAGAGAGAGAGAGAGAGAGAGAGAATAGTGTTCGTTTGCACAAACACGTGCTGGATTAGCCATCCTTCTTATGGGGCCTCCTTTTGTCAATCCCATTTTGACTGACCCGCTCCCCCCCCCCCCCCCCCCCCTTCTTTCTAAAATTTCCAATCTGGTAGAAAAGCATGGCTGCATGGGGCCTATTTCTCTATTGAAAAAAAATATTCGCAAAATAATAATGATGATGATAATATTAACAATGGGGTTTTATAATGGTGCAGAATAAGAATTTTTTGTTGTTTTTTGTGTGTGGTTTTTTTTTTTTTGCGAACTTTTTTTTTTATCAAAAAACCAACGTCTCTTATTTCGTTTGAACTCATTTCAAAATAAATTCTAATATGAAATTCTCATGAGACACAAACAAATTTAGGTAACTTCTTGCTCATTGATGATTAATTTAAGAGGTTACTGTTGCAAAATTACTTCGAAAAATCTCCGCAAACAGCGCCAGCATTGTATTTATTATGTTGAGCCCATAGACCCCAATGTTAAAGAAAAAATGTTAATTTTTAAAATAGTCGCGGCAATGTTTATTTTTCATATTTAAATTTTTCCAATATTAAGTTTTCACAGTGCAATGTGCATCTTAAATATATGCTGATATAGTGATAGAATGACAAAAAATTGGTAAATGCGGTTCTATTTTTAAAAACTTATTTCAAAATGGCGAATTTCTAACTTTTATTTTAAACTCCATGGAGTACGCCCAAATAAGAAAAAAAAATCCATTAAAATGCTCGTAAAAATACGTAAAAATAATTTTAAACAACCAGAAAAGGAGATCAGCACGTGCACCAATGTGTTGGCTGCAGTGTGGTTTACTTTTTATTATTTTGTATTATGTATTATTGTTTTTTTTTTCTTACAAGGACGTACTTAATGGAGTTTAACATAAGAGTTAGAAATTCGCTATTTTGAAATACTTTTTAAAAATAGAACCGCACTTACCAATTTTTTCTCATTTTATCACTCAATCAGCATATATTTAGGGTGCACATTGCACTTTGAAAAATTAAAATTGGACAAGTTTAAATATGAAAAATAAACATTGCCACGACTGTGTATTTAAAAAAATTAGCATTTTTTCTTTAACATCGGGTCTATGCGCCCAATAGAAAACGATGCTAGCGCTCTTTGCCGAATTTTTTCGAAGTAATTTTTACTTCGAAAACATCTCCGCAAACAGCGCTAGCATTGTTTTTTTTATTGAGCCCCATAGACCCAATGTTAAAGAATAAAAATGTGGCGGCATTATGTTTATTTTTCTTATTTGAATTTGTCCTATTTCGGTGGTTCAAAATGCAATGTGTGCTTAAAAATATACAGTATGTTTATCTAGTAATAGATTATCAAAAAATTGGAAAGTGTGCTTCTGTTTTTTTAAAAAAATATTTAAAAATCGCGAATTTTTAATTGTATGTTAAACTCCATTGAGTAAGAAAATACCTAGAAATAATTTTAAAAAACCACAAGTAAACCCCAGTGAAGCCAACACATTGGCGCACGTGCTGATTTTTTTCTGGTTTTTAAAAATTATTTTTACGTATTTTTATGAACATTTTAATTGTTGTTTTTCTTACTCAATGACGCCATCCAGGAGGAGGGGACGAAAAAAAAAATAAGTATCTAATCATCCAGCCACCCTTAAAAATATATTTGAAAATTGCGAATTTTTAACTCTATTGAATTGTTAACTCCATTGTGGCTTTTTAAAATTATTTTTAGGTATTTTTATGAACATTTTAATTGTTGTGTTTTTCTTACTCAAAGGAGTTTAACATACAATTAAAAATTCGTGATTTTGAAATATTTTTTAAAAAATAGAAGCACACTTTCCAATTTGTTTGACGCTCTGTCATTAGATAACACATTTGTAACACCCTGTATTTCGCCTTTCCACCCTTCCCATAGCCTGGGGGTCCCTTGGGATCTAAGGGCCGTATTTCCATCTCTTCTCTTCCTATTGAAGACCCCAAAGCTGCAAGACAAATCCTGGTTCCGGTATCGGCAGATGGATACCCGTTGAAGCATGGTCCCTGGGGCATGGGTACACCTGCAACGGTGTACACAGGCCCTAGGTATAAAAGACCATGTGTTGGTATATTCTGGGTCCATTCTTTGATATCGAAACATGAAATAACTCATTCAATGGTCCAGTGGCGAAAGCACGCCACACTTGAAACTATTCTCTGATCTAATGTTACTTAAATGATTGTGTACATTAAATTACGTATAAACAACAATCTGCATTCGTCTGGCCTGTTCAACTATTCTTTTCAGCAACAGCTTCGATAATACGGAATAGCCTGGAGAACGACCCCGGCACCATTCTGGACTCAGGTTGTATCCCACTAAATCTCGAAGTGAAAAGCGGTATCCGCTCGAGCTAAGAGATTCTACACCTGAGCCCCGTAACAAGAGCTCTACATTGTTACAACTTTGAGCCGTCAAAATTGGACAAAATTAAATATGAATAATAAACATATTACCGCTGCGACTGTATTTTAAAAATTAACTTTTTTTCTTCAACATTGGGTCTATGGACTCAATATAAAAACGATGCTAGCGCTCTTTGTGGTGATTTTTCGAAGCAATTTTGCAATGTAGCCTTTTAAGGGTGGCTGGCTGAATAGATACTTATTTTTGCTTTCGTCCCCTCCTCCAGGATGGCGCCCCCTGCAGTAGCTAGTATGTTCTATAATAGGTCTCTTCCCCCCACACTTGCGGTTTTGAGAAAAGTTTAGAATTTTCAAGTAAACAATATTAGGAGAAACATTACACACAATCACAAACAATTAGAATAGTTGGTGATAAATTGATAATAGTAAAAGTTAAATGATATCTTTAAAAATAAACATTTATCACAGTTTGAAAAAGGCGAAAATTGTTTTTTTCATGAAATGTCAATGGAAAAACAAAAAAAGGAGTAATTTTCAACTGCTATAAAATGTTTATATTTTAATTCTAGTTTTGAAAACAATTATAATTTTTTCATTTTTGCATCCAAATTTTCCAAAAACATACTGTATATGCATTTCCTCCAATGCATCCTTAAACATTGTAAAGAAATTGTAAAAAAGAGGTCTGTTATTTTACCTTAGTCAGACCTATATTAGAATATTGTTCCCCAATTTTGGAGCCCATTTAGAAGTAACTTAAAACACAAAATAGAAATGGTACAGCATAGAGCTGCAAGATTTGTGAAAGGAAGATACCATGTATACCGACACTTCTATGCTTCAGGAACTAAAATGTGGATCATTAGCAGGCCGAAGAAATGACCAAAGCCTTGCCCCTTTTCGGACGTTTACTGGCAGATGATAGTATTGCCCTACTTAATGACTTATTGAATACACATCCTCGTAAGGAAAGACACGGGCATTCGGAGACTTTTAAAAGAATTAAGGCTCAGCCACACTTGGCATTCATGCACATTCATGCACATTCACTCACAGTCATTGCACAGAATTTGCTTGAATGAAAAGTGTGAATGCAACCTGCTTTATAGGATGAGGGGGAATGTATGTGCGTGAATGCCAAGTGTGGCTGAGCCTTTAATGGCTAGAAATGATGCCTATTTTTGGTCTTTTTTTTCCTCCCAAATGTTATTAGACTGAGGAATTCTCTTCCAGTTGATAGTTTTTTTGTTAGGAAGATTTCAATTTAACAATGATGTCTTGTTTTACGTGAATGGCAATCATTTGTGAACGGGAGCAATTCCCCACCCCCTCCCAGTGCTGCAACTAGGAATTTTGCACCCGGAGACTACATTACTGCGACATACAGGCTACTTAAACAAATTTGAGTAGTTAGTATAGTATGAATAAATGTGAATTTTTGGCTTGCAACTTTGCAAGTGTTATACCTTGTACACACCTGATAATTTAAATGCATTTAAATAATAAACATGTTCTACAGAGCCCTGTGAAGGGCAAACAAACAATATATCGAATTCAATTATTCAGTTAATAATCAGAAAAAATATTGCGATTAATACTTAAATATAAATATATAAACTATTGATTTAGTATTTCAATTTAAAATATTAATAATAAAGTCAATTTTTTTTGGTTCATATCCTTAACTGGATTCCGTATAATTCACCTAAACACATTTAATTTGAATTCATTTAACTCATGTTTGTACAAGGTATTAGCTTAAAATCAAAAACTACTATATATTTTCTTTAGTAGGTATTGCTTATTAAATTTTGCAAATTGCACGACGGGTTTACTAGTGTGAATAATTTGAACAATACATGAAAACTACTAAATTAATGTGCAATAAGGAAAATAGTGGGAAAAAGTAGAATTTCAAAATTTATAACTTTTTTAATTTTAATTTCTAAACGTTTGGTGCCCCTGTTTGTTGTCGTCCGGAGATGAACTTTCCCCCATCCTTCTCGTTGTAGCGCCACAGCCTCCTACTGCCACATGGCTTTTAAGCTGATTGCAGGTGTACTGAGTTGAATTGAATTGAATTAGCCACTGCAGTGACAAGAAAATATCTATTCAGCCAGTTTAGGTAAATTATACTGGAATCCAGTTAAGGATGTGAATCAAATAAAATTGACTTTTATTATTAATATTTTAAATTGAAATACTAAATCAGTATTTTGTCAATAGTTTAGTTATTATATTTAAGTATTAACTCAATATTTTCAGATTATTAACTGAATCAATTGAATTCGACATATTGTTTGTTTGACCGTCACAATGGGCTCTCTGTAGAACACGTTTATTATTTAAATGCATTGAAATTATCAGGTGTGTACTAGGTATAACCCTATTTTTTTGCATTTAACCCTTTCAAATTTACAAAGTTGCCCTTAACTGTTTTTTTCCATGATTACTCATTTATCAAATGACACAGCATCCCGGCAGATGGCGTGTAACAAAGACCCACTTTCATGAAGATGAGTAACTAACTGAAAGGGGGGGAGGGCTCAACATAAAAAAGTCTAAATTATATTTCTTGAAAAGGGGGGATGTTATTTGACTACTTGTCTTTTTCAACCCAACCCCTCCATTTCTTTCATTCAAATCCCTTCTATTCCAGTTTTTCTTTGCGATTTCATTTTAATATTTTAGGACTACTATTGTTGATAGGGGGGGGGGGGTTCTTCTATTGCAGTAATTTTGTGGTCATTTTTATTTTCATTCCTATTTGAACTATCCTCCTCCTCCTCTATTATATGGAAGTGGGAGGTACTTATATTGGCTTATTTATATTTAAAAATAAATATTATTCATTGGATTGCGTGTTTGTGACCCACTTATACATAAAACATAGAACAATTTTGGATTTTATTTTTTTTTCTTCTCAAAATTCAATTGACTTTTTTTTTCCATTTTGACTTCTTCTTCTGACCATTGAGCAAACCCCAATCTACTGGAAAAGACAACACCAGCGAGAAGTGATACTAGATAAAGCAATCTGACCTTCACTTTATCTGTTTTGTTCGATTTTGTTCCATTCTCTTACCGGCAATGTGTGAAATTCAGGCATTGTATAGTATGCTTAGGAAATGTATAGAATGTGCTGTAAGCCTGTAAATGGGGCGTCAAAGTATGAAACGCTTAATACTTCACACATTTTCTAGTCTTTGACGTCAGACTACATAACCAGCCAATAAGAAGTTACCGCTCGTCATAACAAGGGCGGAGCCAACTGAAGTTCTGACCGATTTCTAACTGCCTGTTGAGGTACTGCACTGGGTGACACCAACCCTAGTGACGCCACTGTAACAACCTTCATGACTCTTTCCATACTTTGCCTAAATATTACTTGTTGTTCTGTATAATGCCTAGGTATTATATACAATGCCTAGGGAAAGTGTGTTGCACGTTAAAATAACACAGACATTTCATATTTTGAATAAAAAACGTCACGCATTCTATAGATTTCCTAGGCATTATATACAGTACCTTGCATTTCACACATTGCCGGTAACCCATATAAAGTATTGTAAAAGTGATGTATAGAGATTTGGAATCATTGACGGTTAGAATAAACATTCATTAATTGAAGTGGTTGGTTTGCACTTAAGATTTGCAATTATAATATGTGCATCACAAAAGTGAACCAAGTTTAATGGCCCGCAGGTGGGCGTAGAGACCTCCTATAGAACATAATATCCACGCAGGCGCGCCATCTGGGACATTCTTCCTTTCTCTCGGATTTTAGGTACAAATAATGCCACCAGACGGAGCTGGCTTCACGTTTGCCTTAGACCAGGCATTCATTGAGAAGATAGGTAGTTGCCAGTCCAGGAAGTCTAAGGTAGAACCACCGATTGGTACTTAGAAATTAATTTATACATTTTATTAACCCAAATCATTCACAACAAGATTCATCATTTAAATTACACAAATATGCAATGTAAAATTGCAAGTATGTATAACGGGCTTAAGATAGGTTCTCACGTTTTCAATTTTTTTAAAACAGTAAAATAACCAAAAGAATTTGTTTTCTTTAGGTTTTTTCATTGTTTATATATGAAGTTAATTGAACTAAACTTATTTCCAGTAATCAAAATTAATTAAAATGTGAATTATAGGGGTAAGTAATGTATATGAAGACAGCTGTTGCGTGTTATTTTTAATATTTATATAGATAAAAGTGTTGTAAAAACGTGTTTTTTTTTAATTTTTCAATTTTCCAACCTTACTAGTGTTGAAAATGAATGTGTTTTTTTTACTGTTAAATTTTATTTAAGTTTTTATTTTAATAAATGTTTTTCAGATTTACTATCCTATATAGTGAAGGGTAATTAAAATGACTTAATTCACGAATCTGACATAATTTCTATTCTTAATTCATTAATTTGCATTTCACTTGCTTAATGTAAACTTTGTATTTTTCCTATATCGTAAAACTGAAACCAATCAGGAATCAGGATTCACCACCAACATATATACCTAAAGAAAGAGTTTTTCTTTGCATTTCCTCTCCCCACCCCGTGCTTTTTTTTTAAAAATAAAACATGATTTTATAAAAAACGAACACTTTTTAATTTACATTTCTAACTAAATCATTCAGTAGGTCCTAATTTTGGGGACACGCGTACTTAAAACCCCATCAATTTTCTTTCTTCTTGCGTTTTTCTTTTCCCCCCGCCGTTTTTTTTTTTTTAATTTTTCCGTCACTGGGTTTTTTTAAAAAAAATACGGTTTTTAAAAAATAAAAAAAAAAACACGTTTTTTTAAATTTACAACACTAATATTTTAGCTTTATGAAGTGCAATAATATATTTTCATTTTAGCGCCCTGTACATGTGCTGTATATTCATTCGGTGGCTTATTTTCGTTTGTTATCTTGTTTGTATATAAATTGATAACAGTAGTACAAACTGAGAGGGGTCTTCTTTTGATTGTTTTAATGTTAACACTTTTATTTGCTTAGAACCTATAAGAAAGCCACAGTTTAAATGTCAGCAAAAACTTTTTTTTATTATTATTTCTCTTTTGCAAACACAGAAGTTTATATTTTAATCGATATTAGTCATGATGATGATGATGATGATGATGATGAATAAGAAAGAAGTCAAAAACTGTATAAAGTCTGATCAGTTTACAAGTAAAACTTAAGCAAAAGGGTTACAACATAAACACCCCCAACACAGTTCACAGACCCAACAACATTAGAAAAGTGTTTGTTCCCTTTTCTTCAAAATGTTAAAGTAGTAAAATAAAAAAGTGTATTGTAGTCATTTCTATAAAGTGTTTTAAGTTCTCTGATAGTCGTAAACTTATTCCCTAACTTTTAACTGATCGTGTAGAAAAGATTAATCTTATAGGGTTGGGGAGAGAGAGAGAGAGAGAGAGAGAGAGAGAGAAACGACTTGCTTTTTAACAATGAAAATGCATTGTGTTTTTTCTTCTATACCCGTTTATTATTTTGAGAGATAGAGAGAGAGAGTGAGAGTGAGAGAGATGTTGAGAAAACCTTTTTTTTATGATTTACAAGTAAGGTTTTTTATTTATATCATAATATGCAAAACGTATTTTTTCTTTCAATGTTTTCTGAGAAATGTTTTATAAGTTTACAGAACGATTACAAAAAGCCAAAACTTTTTCTGCCCTCCACCTCCCCCTCCCCCCCTCCCTAAAAAAATTCTAAAATGTGCCAGTCGTATTAAAAAATGTGTCAAATATGCAATAAAGTTATTAATTCTATGCAAATAAAAAAAAATTATATATTACCACAGCATAACAAATTACAATTAATTGTTTGAAGTACAATTAATAACTATATATATATATATATATATATATATATATATACTATTTATCAGAAGCATTTGCAGAAAATTTAAAATTAAAATGATATTTGGTTACAGGCAGTTAGAAATCGGGACGAGCACAAGTTGGCTCCGCCCTTTTTATGACGAACGCAACTTCTAATTGGTTGGTTATGTAGTCTGACGTCACATTCTCCGCCCTTTTCAACGTCGAACCACACAACAAATCAATTAGAAGTTACCGGTCGTCATAAAAAGGGCGGAGCCGACTTCTGCTCGTCCCGATTTCTAATTGCCTGTTATTTGGTCATTTTATGCAAATTTCTGAAAATAAAGCTTTTTTTTTTCATTTTGTATAAACTTTTGGCCTTATAGTGATGAGTATATGATGTGATAATCATGAGGTTGTGACATTTATAATAAAAAAAATTGTAGAGTATTCGGATTCGGATTGATTTTTCGAAGAAATTATTAAGTGTGACCTGAGTCACTAATAGATATAAAAAAAATCCTTAACAGTTTTTATCGTTCTCAGTTATTTAATTCTTATGGTGATGCATTCCAATCATTCATTACAGTCTCTGTTCACTTACAATTTACAAATTACAAAAAACTTCACAATTAAGTCTAGGCGTTGACTTACAGAAAATTCTAATAGGTTCAAACCTTTACTTAAAACAACATATAGGCCTAAGCTTTCATGAAAACGAATATAATAGGCCTAAGCCTTCATTTGACATAACAAATAGGTGCATACTAGAGACAGACCTCCATAAAGCCCATGGGCCGGTGGGCTTTGTGGACTTGGCCCAGTATAGACTCACAGGCTGGGCTGAGCTGAGCTGAGCTTCAAATTTTTACGCAATGTAAGTCTCTAGTGCATACTGCATAGCCTTCTAAACAGTTCCATCTCTGGTTCTTTTTCTTTTTGACGAACCTCAATTACGCTCAAAATTAGCCTTATATAAGGTGTTGCCTATATCTAGTCTAAAATGAACTAAAACAAAAACAAAACTTGTATTTTAAAACTTTTCTCTCCATTTTTGTTTTTGTCTACCTACAGTTAATACATATATGACACCACTGAACCCTTTGCTTTAATTAGTTAAAGGACACAATTAACTCCTAACACCTAGTACACACCTGATAATTCAAATTGTGACACCCTGTAGGCGCCAAACGGCCAGCCTCGTCACAAAATGCATTTAAATAATAAACGTGTTCTACAGAAAAGCCCTGTGAAGGGCAAACAAACAATATGTCGTCGAATTCAATTGATTCAGCTAATAATCTGAAAATATTGAGTTAATGACAAAATATTGATTTAGTATTTCAATTTAAAATATTAATAATAAAAGTCAATTTTTATTTGGTTCATGTCCTTAACTGGATTCCGTATAATTCACCTAAACACATTTAATTTGAATTCATTTAACTCATGTGTGTATAAGGTATAACTGAAATATATGAAAAGCCCAATCCTCATTTAACAATTTCAAACTATATATTTAATGAAAGAGAACATAACGAAGCGAAATAAAGCAACGCACGATGCTTTCGGCCTATGATATCATTTCTTCGCTTCGCTTCGTATAGCAACATTGTGGGACAGTATATTATGAACCAACGTTTAGCCTACTTTCAAACTGTCACAAAACGTTTATTTTGAAAGGCGCGTCGTCAATCATGAAATAATTGTCTTCTGATGAATATAGGGTGTATATAGACTGTATTTAGCCTCTATCCTAGATCATTGAGCATAACAAATCCTTCTTAATTTCATTTTTTCAATTGAAAAGTGACTATAAATTTGAAATTAGTTTTTGTGTTTTTATCACTTTTTTTTTTATATACAGTAAGTATATAAGTGAAAAATTGAGAATGCGAAGAGAATCCTTTATTCTTTATGATGGGTGTTTTATATTTCAGTAATTTTTTGTTGTCATGAATAATTTACTCCTGTTTTCTACTCGAAAAAAAAAAAATAATGGAATTTGTATTCTGTTTTGTTTTCAATGGATGATGATTATCTTCTTAAAAGTCGATTTTATTAGATAAATAGAGTGAGTGAATGAATAAGAGCATTAAGTTTGGTAACAAATAAAAGCAGATGTCAAATGCTTTTATTAAAGGAAATTCTCTGTATTTATACAAACGACCAAACAATTTGTTTAGTGTGTTTTGTTGTTGTGAAAATGTGTATGTGTTTTAGATAAATTCATGAGGGAGTTTCTAGTTTATTAAGGCTGGTATTGTCTTCCCCCTCCTCCTCCTCCTCCTCCTCCCCCTTGTTCTATATACATTGTATTATGATTGTAACTTAATTGTGGCTTATAGTCTATCTCTTGTATTCAGAGAAAGAACACTTGAGGGAATCAATGAAGTAGTAGTCAAAATTTGTCATTAGATTTCAGTGAATTCCACTGCAAATGGTCCATTCGGAAATATAAACTAATTTTGGGAATAAAAGTCGCTTTAAAATTTTAAAGTTACTTAACCATCTTTTCTTATACCTTAGGTATGTTTATTTTTCATATTTAAAACTTTGTTCAATATTAAGTTTTCAAAGTGCAATGTGCACCTTAAATATATGCTGATGGAGTGATAGAATGACAAAAAATTGGTAAGTGTGGTTGGATTTTTAAAAAGTATTTCAAAATTGCGAATTTTTAACTCTTTATGTTTAAACTCCATTGAGTGCACCCAAATAAGAAAAAAAAAAAATAGATTAAAATGCTCGTAAAAATACGTAAAAATAATTTAAAAAAAAAAACAGAAAAAAAAATCAGCTTGTGCCCCAATGTGTTGGCTTCACTGTGGTTTAATTGTGGGGTTTTTTAAATTATTTTTACGTATTTATTTTACCAGCATTTTAATGGCTGTATTTTCTTATTTAGGCGTACTCAATGTAGTTATCATAAGAGTTAGAAATTCGCGATTTTGAAATAGTTTTTTTAAAAATAGAACCTCACTTACCAATTATTTGTCATTCTATCACTCGATCAGCATATATTTAAGGTGCATATTGCACTTTGAAAACTAAATGTTGGACTACTTGAAATATGAAAAATCAACGTATTGCTGTGTGTATTTTAAAAATTAACATTTTTTTCTTTAACATCGGGTCTATGGGCTCAATAGAAAAACGATGCTAGAGCGCTCTTTGCGGAGATTTTTTAAAAGTAATTTTGCGATGTTGCCTCTTAAATTATCTTGCGTTTGATTGTTGCTCGAATTAAATTTGTGTGATTGTTGAGTTTCCAATTGGTTTAAATGTTTCTCAAATTCAATTGGCATCATTTATGGAAACGTTTCGCGTCTTTTGGACATTTTCACGGGTTTTAATGTTAGCGCCAAATTTGTGCTAAAATTCGATTTATGGAAGTTTTTTTTCCTCCTCCTCTCTTTTCTGATCAAGTTTATATGACCTTTGGGAAAGGGTCATATTTGCCCAAGTCCAATACTTTCTCTCGCGCCTTTGAATTTAGCTCAAATGACCATCGTAAAAATCTCGATAACAGTCAAGAGTAAAAACCTTTCAACTGCTTCTTTATATTATTTGATGATAGACGTTTTATTTTTTTCTCTATATTGGATTTTTTTTTTTTTTTTCTTTCTGGTTTTTGTAAATTTTATGACTCGAAAAACCAGTTATTGGTAATAAGTATCGATTTAAATATAAACCGTTTTTTATGTATGGTGATAGGCTGATAGCCATTGGTCAAGACAAAATACACAATGGCTATAGTACAAGTATACTAATGAATAGAAATGGGTTGTGTCCCTCAGGTGATTTGTGACTATGTATGTTTTCACACCTGTAGATTACATGTTCCGATTCACTAAACGTACACAAAACAATCTCAGTAAATAATGACATAATATACAGGGTGATCAAAAAATTGTTTTTTCATTTATTTGAGTGGATTCACATATTTTGTTATCAGGACTGGCTCAAGGGTTTCATGCGCCCTAGGCGAAGTCTGAAATTTTGCACCCCTGCACCTTAGTTGCGACTTAAAATTTGCACTCCAGTTATATTTGTGCCAGCCATTCTTGTACCTATCCATCACCCTGCCTACAGACAGTATTACCTATTTTCACCAATGCACATACTGTCTACAAAATTCTAGGCCTGCAATATCTGGCATCGGTGCTTCGTCTCCAAAGTGTTTTTCACCCTACTGTTGGTATTGAGGAGCAGCAAATGGGCACCTCACCTCATGTTAATGTCAGACACAGCACAGAAACCCCACTGGATTACTAAACTTGTTTTGTAATATAGGATATAAACAAATCATCATTCCTAGATGATCTTTCAGCAAGACTACTGAAAGAATTGGCTGTAGAAGTTAGTTCTTTTTTAAGCAAACTTTTCCAGGATTCCCTTTGTAGTGGTATTTTGCCTTTAGCATGACTAGAAGAGAACATTTGTCCAATTTTTTAAAACGGGAGATGAACACTGCCCAAATAACTATAGAATAATTTCTTTAATGTCTATTGCTTTTAAAGCCATCGAACATATTATTTATTTTTGCACAATCAAGCATTTAAAAAAAGTTAATAGTTAAAAGTTAAGTTAATTCATAATAGATCAGCATGGTTTTTGGAAAGGCAGATCATGTGATACCCAGTTGGCACTATTCATACAAGACATACAGTCTGGTTTGGATTCTAAAGATGAATTTGATTTAATATTTTTGGGATTATATTTTTGCAAAAGCATTCGATGCTGTAAAGCACTCACTGATAATTAGAAAATGATAACTCAATATAAATAACCAAGTAATTTCATGGACATCATCTTTCTTAGCCAATAGACAACAGCGTGTTCAAATTGATGGTGCTGTTTCAGACTGGGCAGAAGTAACATCCGGTGTACTACAGGGTATCATTCTTCGACCACAGCTTTTTCCTTCTGTTCATAAACGATCTGGCAGATAGGTGTAGCAGTACGATGTGTTTATTTGCTGATGATGCTGTTGTCTACAGAAGGATTAGGGGCATAGAAGACATTGAAATTTTCCAAAAGCCTACCAAGAAACCCATCGAAAGATGCTTATACTGATTAATTTTCACAATTCTAGAGTATGTAGTTTCCGAGAACATTCGTAGACAACAGGAGGGAGAGATACAGTAGAGAGAGTCAGCCCTTAGCAAATTATGATATTAGATAGTACGTATACATGATTATTTCTCACATAATGTGACAATTGTAGAATAATTAGATATAGTGTTTGAACATTAAAAAAATTCCATTTACTCAAAAATGATTGAAGAAAATGAAACAGATTCCAAAAACTTTGAACACAAAATTCACACAAATTGTAAAATTAAACATTATTATTATTATTATTATTATTATTATATAATATCCCAGGTCTGTGTGTGTGTTTGTGTGTGTGGAGTAACAAAACCATTGAAGCACGTCGGAATTTATATAAATTTGAATAAATGAACCGTTTTTTTTCTCAAGGTCAACTATATGTTGAACTCTTCCTTTGGAAAGTGTAGAAGGGGGAGAGAGAGAAAAGTGGGAGGGGGTTAGGGGAAGAGGTTGGAAAGTGTAGAAGGGGAGAGAGAGAGAAAAGTGGGAGGGGTGACTGGAGTTGAAATGAAAGGAGTAAAAAAAAAGGAAAAAACGACGCGCATGCGCACAATTGCCTGTGAATTTTGCTCCCGTCATTTATGACGGGTTACCCCACTAGTGTTTAAAATACTCCTATGAAACAATTACAATCACCATTTTGTTTCGTTTATGGTTTCAGTACTTGGAAACAGGTTTTTTAAACATAAATTTTCACATTAATTTTTAAAAAAATATTTCGAACTCATGTCATGTGAATATTCCAAATGAAATGAAATATTTCAATGGCACATCACGTGTGTATGTGATCCGATCTTTTAATTCTCGTATCCAAGAATCGTATCTAAATTGATCTAAATTGATTGAAAATACAATAAACAATAATGATAATCCTTGTATATGGACATTATTATTTTTACTGCTAATTTACTAAGAAGTCATTATATGATCTTTATCTAACTGCGTTTATCTGTTATTGATTCATTGATTAAGTTAACTACGTTTTGTGTTCATCTTCCTTTTCCTATCTATTGTTGTATTCTTTATCCCGTTTTTCCAATCACTTTTTCTTATAGGGATCTATTCTCCCCTCCCCTTACTCGTATTTTTCTTCTGTTTTTTTTTTGCTTTGGCATTTACAACTTGAGTATAAAATTTTCCATTTCTCCCTCTGCTTATTTATATTGCATGTGACTTGACGATGATAACCAGGTTTATATTGGTTTTATTTCACAAGAAAAATATAAGGGGTTTTGAGTGGGGTTCCTGTCTCTCTTTTCTGTCATGTGATTTCCTTATTAGTAAACTTACTAAGAGAGAGAAAGAAAGAATGAAAGTGAAAGATGTGTTCTTTAAATTCTGAGAGCCAATATCCATTTCAGATTTTTTTTTTTCTTGGTTGTTTCCTGTTTTATTTGTTGGTTTAGTTATATTATTCACAAACATTTTCATAGAGAAACTGTTGGGGGAAAAAAACAATAAGAAATTGTGTTTGAATGGGGGAAACACAGCTGTAAATAGAAAATTTAAAATTTTAATAATGATAAATTAATAACGAAAAAAAGAGAACTATACACGTATATAGTGGTTGGGGACTGGCTCACTACAGCTACCTGGGTCACTACAGCTACCAAAAAAATATAGGCCTTTTTATTTATTAATACGTTTAGTTTAGATTAGGTTCGGTTAGGTTTCATTAGGTTTGGTTCGATAAGGTTCTATTTCATTACGTAAGGTTCAGTTAGGTTTGGTTCGGTTCGGTTTGGTTCGGTTAGGTTTGGTTCGGTTAGGTTTGGTTCGGTTAGGTTCGGTAAGGTTCGGTTCGGTTAGGTTCAGTTTGGTTTCATTAGGTAAGGTTCGGTAAGATTCGGTTAGGTTTCATTAGGTAAGGTTCGGTTAGGTTAGAGAGAAAGGGTTATATTTTTTTGGTAGTTGTAGTGACCCAAGTAGCTGTTCTCTCCTAGTAGCTGTTGTGAGTCTTGGTAGCTGTAGTGACCCCTAACCAATGGTTGGGTCACTACAGCTACCAATAATATATAACCCTTTCTCCCTAACCTAACCGAACCTTACCGAACCTTACTTAATGAAACCAAACCGAACCTACCCGAACCTAACCTAACCAAACCTTACCTAATGAAACCTAACCAAACCTTACCTAATGAAACCTAACCAAACCTTACCTAATGAAACCTAACCAAACCTTACCTAATGAAACCTAACCAAACCTTACCTAACCGAACCTAATGAAACCTAACCGAACGTAACCGAACCTTACCTAACCGAACCTAATGAAACCGAACCGAACGTAACCGAACCTAATGAAACCGAACCTTACCTAACCGAACCTAATGAAACCTAACCGAACCGAATCTAACCTAAACTAAACGTATTGATAAAGAAGGACTATATTTTTTGGTAGCTGTAGTGAGCCAGTCCCTATATGGTAGGTTTGTTTTGATTTTTCTCGAGGTGGGACGAATCCTAAATTTTCTCGAATCCGAATCCGCGAATCCTAAAAGGTTCTCAAATCCATCGAATTTCTCGAATCTCGAATCTCTCATATAAGAATCGTATATTATTCATTAAGGTGATACAAAATTACAAATAAATAAAATAATATTAAATCTCGAATATTTTTCAAGATTCGCAGGATTCGAGGATTCGAATGTCCCATCCCTAGACTTTTTTTATCTGAGACCCATGAAAAAGTTAAAACTTTGACAGGCATGTTTATGCAATTTCTTTTACCCGTTTGTTACTTTGCTGCATCTGCTAGTTGGCTATGGTAAAGGGTTTTATGCCCTATAAATTTACCAACAAACTAAGAAAAATTTATAACAGGTTCAAAGTCAATGAAAGATTCTGTGCATTTCACAGCTGTAAATATTTTTGTATATATTATGACGACCTGACCTGTACCTCCTGCAAGATGGAGGTACAGACGAATTCCTAGTGCTGGCCTACTTAGTATACTGTGGTGGTCTACCTGGTGACCCCCACAGGGAAACCAGGTGTTACCATGCGTGAGACCTGTTGTATTGTTACAGGTATCCACCAGGTGGCATCATGTTAGAGTGAGGAGAGAGCCATCCAGAGTATAAAGGTCTGTACCCTGGAAGGTTCTGGAGTAAAAGCATTGCTGGTGGTGAATTGGTGTGGCATTATGCATTACCTCAATCTGCCAGATGGTTGAACCTTCTTGTGTCATTGTGCTTTCACCGACTTAAGTCTGTGGGATGACAGAGAGAGGGACTCATAGTAAGATAAGCCGTCTTTTTGTGGTCATTCACCGAGGGACACCCCAAAGTATGTTGCCTGCCTGGCTGTTTGAGTCCGGTACGAGTAGTGTAAAATTTGTTAATGTGCCAAATCAGGCTGTGACAATATTATCAGATGTAACATTTATGTAGCTCTCTGGTCATTTTTATTTTTGCTATTTACAAACATCGTTTTTAACCCAAATTGTTTTCACCTGGAAAACTTTCACTGTGAAAATCTAAAACCAAAGATAAATGGAGAGAGAGAGAAATCTAGATGATCTTCAAATGCATTTTATCAGGCGAAAGCCTGACGTTTAGCAGACAACAGCACAAGGTCCACAAAGAAGCTGTGACAGTCTTTTGCAGGACTCGTGAGGACCTTGTAAAGGCTTATATTGTCCTATTCTTCCCATAATTAGGTCAAATAGATGGCATAGCCAACCACCTTCAGAGCATACCATGACGTCGCCCGGTAGCCCCTGGAAGCAAATTTTACCCACAAGAGGAAGGGTACGTCCGTCACAATTGAACGTTTGTGCAATATATTGTGTCAATCAAAAACTGTTTGAAATATATTGTGCAATGTGCGGAATATTGGTCAATCTGTGACAGTGGGTAGGTACTATTTGTTGGAAGCACGCCAGCCTCCAACAAGTGTGTACAAGTTATAACATTTTGAAAACTATTGCACAGTATAGTTGCGCTCAATAATATTGAGCATCTTGGGACCACTTTAAACATTGAAATCATATTCTCACTAAATGAATTTGGCTTATACCTTGTACACACACATGAGTCTAGTATAGATGTTGTCATTTAAGAAAAATAGAACATCTTCTAAATTAATGCAACTTTGAACAAATAATTTAACATTTACGTCGTTATTACACATGCAATGTCACATTTATAAATTAATTTATACATTTATTGAAGACATAATTGATGGTGTATAACGGGGCTTTGAAGTTAGATGGACAAGATAAACATATTTTAAAAGATATCAACTCTTAAGCGATTGTGGTCTAGCCCAGTGTTTCCCAAATGGGGTTCGGTGGATCCCTAGAGTTCAAATGAAGGGAAAAGTAAGGGTTACATCAGAAAATTAAAAAAAAAAACTCGCCTACCCCGTTGGGTACGTGTACCTCACTTTAGAGGCCACTGGTCTAGAGGATATATATAAAAAATATCTCCTCGTTAAACAACTGGGCCAGCTCTAAAACAGTTAGTGGCCCTTTTTTTTAAAAAAAAGAAATTCTCTAAAAAAAAAAGAAGAGAATGAACTTTTATTTTAAGTTCAACTTGGGACTGAGGCTGTTTTGGCCCTCATATAAAGAAAAAATTTCCTCCCCCCCCTTTCCTGATATAGGTTATAATATAAACCATGCCAAATATTCTACATAGTTTCCAAGAAACTGTTTAACAACACACGAATGGGAATGAAATCTGCGATTCCTGGAAAAATGAATCAATACCACATACATACACAGACACACACGCTTATCCTTGATTGTGATTGGTTGCATGCTATTTTTCATGCTATTCTTTTTATTATATATATATATATATATATATATATATATATATATATATATATATATACTGTATATATGTGAAACCGACATAGAAGACGCGTGTTGGTGACATGTCTTACTTTAACCCTCCTCCCCCCCCCACTCTTTTTTTTTCTCTTTCCCAATTTTAGGGCTCCCATGTTTTGGCTCCCCCCAATCCGCCATTCCCCCTTTCCAACCTTTTAGTTAATTTTTTTTTTGGCTGTTTCTTCCCTGAAATTCAGATCCCCCCTTTTTTTTCCTTCCCCCCACTCCTCCCCCAATTCTTAACTATACTCACTATATATAGTCTCTTTTTCACCCCACCCACCCCTAGGAGCCCTTTTATTTCTAGGTACATAATCTGTTTGATGGATATTCGAATCTTGAATAATGTTAATCTATTTCGAGGAAAAAGAAGAAGAAAAAATAAACTTAGATAATTAAGAATGATTTCTGGAAAATGTTAAAGAGAAAATAGTTTAGTGTTTGTATTTAAAAAAAACAATTGCAAAATTAATTATTTATGATGTAAGCTCTCTTTCAATACCTAGTATTTTTTTTTTGTTCTTTCTAGGTTAAGCCCGGAACACACATGCAGAATTCCGCCAAGGAAAAAGAAAATAGGAAAAAAAAGTCATTTTCTTTTTCCGTATGTTTGTTGTTCCCACATACACACACACACACAGAAACAGAAAAGTAATGAGGAAAGTTGTGCGCACCCTCTATTGAGCAAAAAAAAAAAGAAACATTATATTTATTGCCAAAATGAGATTCCAATTTGCTTTTGTTTGTGATGTCTACATACTTCTTTCTGATTGGTGGGAATTTGAACGGAATATTTTGAGAACGGAAAAAGTTGAGCTTTGGTGTTCAACTCATTTTTTTAATGAATTTTCCGTTCACTTTTTATGGAAAATTTTCTCATTTAAATATTCTGTTGTCATTTTCTTAGCGGAATTCCGCGTGTTTGTGTTCCAGGCTTTACATGTTTTTTACTACCATCATTTTTATTTTTTTTTTATGATTTTTAAGTAGATGAGGAGGGAATTTTATTTATAATGTATTAAAAAAAAATTCATTGTTTTTGTTGAAAACCCCCCTTATGAAAATTATAACTTATTAAGTTACTATGTCTTTAAATGGTTAAAAAAAATTCTTGTTTTATGGCTTCTACAGTATATTGGTAATAATTTTATGTTTCTGATTTGCATATAATATATATGCAATATATATATATATATATCCCATATATATATGGGACCCCTCTCTTTATATTTCAATGTTTCTTTAGTAATACCTTGTACACACATGAGTTAAATAAATTCAAATTAAATGTGTGTAGGTGAATTATACGGAATCCAGTTAAGGACATGAACACCAAATAAAAATTGACTTTATTATTAATATTTTAAATTGAAATATTGTGACGGACCTTTTTCCGCTAGTAGAATCTGCTCTTTTTGGTTAATACGAGCGAGTTTACACTCGTATTGATAGTGGTTGGCTAGGCCACTAATTCTACTGGCCCGGGAGGACTAGACCAATATAACGTCTATTTTATGTCCTCACTAGTCTCTGGCAAAAGACTTCACAGTCTTGAGGATCTTTAATCTCTGTATCTCTCGGACTTTCGTCCGTAAATCTGCCCTAAGAATCGTGTAAAAATATACTCACTTGTACGTTGCAGGTTTGCACCTGTTGGGACCTTTTCGATGTATCCAAATAGGTGAAGACCTGCAAATGATGAATTCCCAATCGCGGAATTTAAGTTTCGATGAATAAAAACACCACTGGCTTGGTTTAAATATAAAGATCGGTTTATTACGTAGATAAACAAAGTTGGCGAACTGGTTTTGCACACACATAAAATATGACTTAGAAAAATATTTAAAAGAAAAGAACCTGGCCAAAATAGGCCATAGGTTCGGTATATAAATCAGAAGTTTAAAAAGCGTTTTTTGACATTAAAAATGTACTCTTTATATACCCTGAGAATCCACAAGTCGGATTCTCAGGGCACAATTCGATCATTGGTTAAAACAATATTTTGGACCAAATGGACCAATCAAAGGATTGATCCACTTGTCCAAAACCATGATTCATCTCCTGTTGTCACACATAGGTGACAACAGAAGAAATCAAAACAAAATCAAACTTTAAACGAATAACATGAGGGGGGAACGAAAAGGTCAGATGATTATCTCATCACATATGATATCTGGGTCACTTGGTACCAAAAGTACCGAGTGGCCCAGAAGCTAAATAAAGTACAGGGTGACGTTAAACCTAAAAAAAACGAAAACGCTAAAGAGCGAAAATAAGCGGCGGGCCCAAACGTCTCACTCCCCCCGACTAAGCGGAAAGTACCCTACTTTCCAAGACAATTTCTAAAAATCCCCCTCCCCCCGACTGGGTCTAAATTAACGAAACCCAGGGGTATCACAGAAAGAAAAACGTTCCAAAAAAAAAAAATCAATATATAAATAATATTCGATTATTACAGCAATACACATTCTCTAGAAAAATAAATTGATTACATTTTGACTAGGAAATTATAATTTAATCATTGCGCCAACTGGTCCGGCGATGATTCTGCTCCTTGTGGACATCCTTCTCTATGGTTCCGGTGATAGGTGGCCGCGTCGATCCCTCCTTCCGAACTCTCCTTCCGTCGTGGTCTCGTAGAGCCGCTCCAGCGTCTCCAGCGGGACGACAGTCGACCGCTCCAAGGTGGCTAGTACGGTGGCCTCCACGAAGTCCAACATCCTGGTGGCGGAGTAGTTCCCCTCGATGGCCCTCGGCGAGTGGTGACGAAATCTTCGGTCCTGGTTCCGATCGGGAATCAGGGTGGCCAACATCGTTTCGGCGATGAGTTCTAGAGTCCTGGTGCGGGATTGCTCCCGGGTTCCAGGGTGGATTAGCTGAATTACGTTTGATTCGTCGCTTGCGTGAAGTGCGACGACGGCGGGATATCCTGGCGTCTCCAAAACTACGGCGGTCCAGAGGACATCTCTTCTGGGTCGTGGTCGTTCGCTTGATATCTCCCTCCTACTGTTGAACACTCCCAAATATCGGAGTGCGTGTCGTCCTCCGTGTCTAGAAAAGGAAACTAGACCATTATTAAGGAGACGTAACTGACGCTCCTGTTCCTCTTCTGGTGTCGTCTTTGAAGGCGACGGTGACTTAGGCTTTGCTGCTGGCTTAGGGATTGCTCCCTGAGATGGCACTGCTGTTGGAAGGGCAGGGTGTCCTCGGCATCCTTGGAATTGTTCGTCCCGACGAGCTTTTCGGCGGGCAGCGGACCCCTGACCTTTCGGTCGTCTCATCTCTCGTTGTCGTTCCCTTGGCGGCGATTGACGATCAAAGTGA
This sequence comes from Brachycybe producta, assembly GCA_036925085.1. Taxonomy (NCBI): domain Eukaryota; kingdom Metazoa; phylum Arthropoda; class Diplopoda; order Playtdesmida; family Andrognathidae; genus Brachycybe; species Brachycybe producta. The sequence goes on from JAUPFP010000061.1 coordinate 714,404, forward strand.
ACCTCCCTCCTCTTGTTTCCTTCTCGGACGACAGTCACTGTCGATTGTGGTCTGAAAGGGACAATGGGCGGTAGAGATGTAGACGATACTTCTCTTGGTGGTGCTGGGACCGAAATTGGTCCTGGTAGCACCAACTTCCTCGTTAACTCCGGCCGGTATCCTCTCACGGTGGGCTCGTCCACTGTGGCCCAACTGTTGGCAGGAGATGCATCACGGACTGGTTTTCTGGTGGTCGGCAACACGGTGCCGACTTCCGGAACTTCGATGGGTTTTTGGCCCCTCTTGACGCATTCTTCATTTTGTTTAGCGATCCACTCCTTCATGGCTCGCTTATCGGCATTCCTCTCTCCTCGGGTGCGGCCCCGGCGATTTGAGGAGTACAATTCGGCTGGTACTCCCCCTTCGGCATCACTGCCGGGCGGCGTGTCCATTTCCTCTGGGGGTCGCGGGAACTGCTGTCTCGGGTCCCGGGCTGGTCCCATGTAGATGTCCGGTTCTGGATCACCTAACTGAGGAGGCGGAGATCTCATTAGAGGAACGAAACGATTTACCAAGTCATCTTCCGATTCGGGGCTCTTCCGTTTCTTCAAAGAGTTGCCCGAATCATTCTTATCCTGGCTGGAAGTCGAGGCATTGCTGCCTAAAGGCTTTTCAGCCGTGATGGCTGCTCCGGGCTTTAGGGCGGCGTCCTCGATTTCCATCACATCATCGTCGTGTCCTTCTCCAAATAAAGCCGTGAAGTTGAATGAGTCCTCACTGCTTGTAGACTTTCCTCCAAAAGAACGCGGCATTCTCTTCTTAAAAACAAACTTTTTGCTGCGTGACACACTTGAAAATCGCGAAACTTTGGCTTCGCGTCCGTCCTCTATTGAAACAAATTCAAAAGTGGCGTCCAAAATGGCGGCGGCGTCCCCACGTGGTTCTACAGGGTTGCCAAGTCTAATTTCCGGGTCAGAAGAGGCGGAGCTATTAACTACTTCCGGTTTCTCTTCTTTTGCTCTTCTCTCGATTTCTCCCACCAGGCGGCGCTGCGCAAGGCGGCAAATTCGAATTTCTGCATCCCTTGATGCTTTTTCTTGACTCTCTGGGTCTAATTTGGTCGTTTTAACGCCAAATTTCGCCCATCTTGGCGGTAAATTAGCTTTTGCATAATTTTTCTTCTCTCCACCACGTGTTTGCACACGGGAATCCAATTGGACTGGTTCTTTTGGAGCAGTTTTCTTTGGTCTCCCGCGTTTTCTTTTTGGTGGTTCCAGAGGAATTTCTGGAACTTCCTCTTCTTCTTTTTCAGAAGTTTCCGGATGAGTTTCTTGGCTGGCATCGGGGATAACTTCTTCTTCTTCTTCACGATGAACTTCTGGAGTATTCTCAACAGGTAAGTTGTCGTCTGCTTCGTTGATAAGTTCTTCATCAGCGTCGGACTCTTCCTTGGCGCTGGTAGTCTCTTCAATGTCATCAGGTAAGTTTGTTTGAGGAGCCCTCAGGTCATTGGCCTCGAAATAGGGTCTCATTTGCTGAACATTGACGGTGTCTCTCATAGTCAGACCAGATCGAGTGACGTACTCGATCTCGTAGACTAGATCGGTTATCTTCTTCGTGACAAGGCAGGGTTCCTTGTATGGCCAGATAAGTTTCTGAGCCATTCCTGGCTTTGGCACACGATCTCTTATGAGCACTTTCTGACCCGGCTTATAGTCCGGAATCGTACGATGCTTTTCGTCGTACTTTCTTTTCTGCACCTCTTGGGCAGCTTCGATATTCTTCTTAGCAGCATCCAAAGCTGGATCGGACTGCTCTGCTTCGTCTGTTACGGGCGGCGGCACGATAGGAGCACGTGGCATCATGTTGTCCAACGTGGTCCTGGGCTCGCGCCCGAACATCAATCGATATGGCGAAAACTTCGTTGAGTTATGTTCTACCAGATTGTAGGCCATAACTGCGTCACCTAATTTCTTTTTCCAGTCAGCCTGTTGCTGAAGGACATCCAAGTGACGTTTCACCACTTCCATGACTGTATGGTTCGTTCTTTCTGCCAACCCATCAGCTTGTGGATGATAGGCGGTTGTGGCAGCATGCTGGATTGCGTAGGTCTTGAAAAACGCTTGAGTCTCATTACTCAAAAATTGGGGTCCTCGATCGGTGATGATCTTCTGAGGAACTCCAAACTCGTTTACAATTTTATCCTTGACGAAGGCAATTGCTGCCTGAGCGGTTGCTCTTGCCACTGCTTTGGCGATGCAATACTTCGTCGCGTAGTCCACTGCAATCAAAATATGTTGAACTCCTCCGATTGACTTCGGAAGAGGACCAACATAATCCATCCCCCAACACTCTGTCGGTTTTCCCACAATGATTGGCTGAAGCAATCCAGGTACTTTTTGGTGCGACAGTTTGGTTCTTTGACAGATGTGGCACGACCTGACATAGTCGGCGACATCTGCTTTCATTGTTTTCCAATAGAATCTCTTCTGGATTCTCTTCATCGTTTTGGTGAATCCGAAATGTCCGGCCTCAGGCACATCATGGAGCATCTCGAGAATCCCAATCCTCAATTGTCGGGGCACAGTACACGTTAGTACTGGCACGGTGTCTTCATACTTCATGTGGTATAAAACGCCATCCACTATCGCAAACTTTTTGTGATAGGGATGCAGTCGATCTTGCTGGAGTGATTCTTTGATGAGGAGAAGTTCATCATCAAGGGATTGCTCCCGTTCCCCCTGGAAATCGTTGTAGACAGTAAAGATGTGAAGATCTTCGAGAGCTTCCATCTCTCCATTCTTCTGCTTCCAATTAGCAGGAACGTTGCTCTCGTAACGTGAGACACAATCGGCGTCCACGTGCGTTTTACCCTTCTTGTAAACTACCTCATAATCATATGGCTGTAGTTTCATTTGCCATTTACCCAATCAGCCATCTAAATTCTGTGCTGTTCTTAGATAACACAGGGCCTTATGATCGGTAAATATCTTGAATTTTCGGTTGAAAACATACGGTCTGGCTTTTTCTATGCCATAAACGATGGCAAGACATTCTTTTTCAGTCGTTCCGTAGTTTCGTTCTGCTCCTTGGAGTTTTCGGCTGTAGTAACCTAGAACTCCAGGTTTCTTTTCGTTTTTCGCATACTGATAAATTATGACACCAATCTGGTAATCGCAAGCATCAGTGTGCAAGGCAATTTCTGCCTCCGGATCATACAAAGTTAGAATCGGAGCGGAGCAAAGAGCCTTCTTTAAACCATCAAAAGCGACCTCGCAGTCGTCATTCCACTTGAAGTCCAGGTCCTTCTTGACTAGGGCTTGCATTGGTTTGGCGATCTTGGAGTAATTTTCAATAAAACGGTTGTAGTAGCCGGTCATTCCAAGGAAGCTTCTGACGTCAGTCACGTTTTTCGGTGCAGGAAATCCTTGAATCGTCTGCACTTTCTCTTCATCAGGTCGAATACCAAGAGCACTAATCTTGTGGCCAAGGTAGTTGATCTCGTCTTCTCCGAAGAAACATTTGCTGGGTTGAAGACTTAAATTGGCGTTCCGTATGAGCACCAAGATATCTCTCAATCTTTTCATGAACTCTTCGAAGTTCTTCGCAAAGATGACGATGTCATCTAAATAGACCAGGCAGGTCTCCCATTTGTGGCCTGCCAGTAACAGATCCAAAGCATGCTGCATCGTCGCAGGTGCATTCATCAAACCAAACGGCATCCTATTAAATTCGTAGAGGCCATTCGTGCATACGAAAGCCGTTTTTTCTCGATCTCTTTCTTCCACCGGAAATTGCCAATAACCTGATATTAAATCCAAGGTTGCAAAAATCGTGGCTCCAGACAGAGAGTCGAAAGCGTCATCTATCCGTGGTAGTGGATACTGGTCAGCTTTGGTTTGAGCATTTAATTTGCGATAATCGACGCAAAATCGATGCTGACCATTCTTCTTCTTGACAATCACCACCGGACTTGCGTACGGACTCTTGGATGGGCTAACAATGCCAGCGTCCAACATATCACGTAGTGTCGTCTTGATGATCTCTCTCTGAGCAGGTGAAGTACGCCGGAGCGGTTCTCGAACCGGCGGGTTTTCACCCGTGTCAATCACGTGTTTTGCCAAATTTGTCTTTTTCAAGTCGGAGGTCTTGAAGGCAAAGATGTCTCTAAATTCTCCGAGAAGTTTCCGAATCGCCATTTGTTCTTCTCTTGAACGATTCGGGTTGACATTCAGACTGTCTTGAAATTTGACATAGTCTTGCACTGTCACTTCGTCACTCTGTGCTTCAATTTTATAAATCGAGGGGCCCACAGGCACATCAAGAGCTGTAGTGGTGTCCTCGATCTCTGCGATCGTTTCTCTGGCTCCGAGGTGAATAACCTCTCCAGACGGATTGAAGATTTGAATTTGAAGGATAGACTTTCCTCTTCCTTCGACGATCCCAGGAGAAACTTTGACTCCTCTCTGCTGGAACGTGCTTTCGCACGAGTCAATGAATTGAAGACTACCTTCTTGTAGATCATCAGGAGCATTGACCTCGACGATTGCAACTTTTTTTGGATCCAGCACGAGATTCTGGACCAGACGTAGCTTAGCTGGCCCCTTATTCAGGAGTTTCTCTTGCAGATCTTCCTCTTCTTTATTCTTAAGATTTTCAATAAAATCTTCTGCTTTTTGGTTCTTTTGGAGAGTGTCCGGCAACAGTTCCTCTCCAAAGTACACTTTCTTTTTGTTCATGTCAAGGCAAAGGTTGAGGTCTTTACCGAGATCGTTTCCCAGCAAAGCCTCACGTCGTCCTTTGATGACAATCAGCTTTCCTCTGACAAGTTTTTCGGCGACTCGAATCGGCACGATGACTTGTCCCATGATGTTTAATGGATTTCCTCCGGCGCCAGTCAAATTCGGCGGAAAAGGTAGCGGATCCATTACCAACTTCATTTCTTTGACTAGTGACTCACTTATGACAGAAGCTTCGGCACCACTGTCGGTAGTCATCACTAACTCACGACCTCCGAAGTTCACACGAACTTTGGGAGCCGTCTGCTCATCTTGTTGTTGGACTTGAAGTTCACGAGGCGTGACTGTCTCAGTCAACTTGGTCCAAACATCTTGTATTGTCTTCGAACAACACTGGTTTTTCAACCGACAGAGAAGACTAGACTCTGCAGCTGAATTAACAGGTGTGGCTACTTTCTTTTTCGCCACTCCATGTTCTGCTTTGGTTTTAACAGGAGTAGCTCCTTTTGAGACTACTACCTGTTCTTCTTGGTTTTTAGCAAGAGTAGCTCCTTTTGAGACAACTACTTGCTCTTCTTTAGTCTTAACAGGTGGGGTTACTTTCTTTTTCGCCACACTCTGTTCTGCTTGAGTTATAACAGGTGTGGTTACTTTCTTTTTCGCCACACACTGTTCTGCTTGATTGTTAACAGAAGTAGCTCCTTTTGAGACTACTATCTGTTCTGCTCGATTGGACATCTTGGCGTCGTTCGTCTTTACAAACGACGTAGAGGCCCCACTTTGCAGTGGGTTCCGCCGGCTCCCATTTTCGTGAATGGTACGGACGTGGATCCCATCTCCAAAGTCTGCTTTATGTCGTGGAGAGTCCTTTAGCTGCACCACAGCACAGCTCTGCTTAGGAGTCGTTGATTCCTCTTCTCTGTTGTCGTTTTGGCACAGGCTACCCAGACCTGGAGGCATCCCAGCATGGTTGACCGCAGCCAAACCAATAGATCCTCTCGTTATCTGGTCCTGTCGGACCGTGACGTCAACCTTTGCAGGTTTCGTGGACTCCTCTTCTTTCGGGCTCTCGTTGACATCTTTTTCGGGCGTCACTACTGTGGGTGCGAGTGGCGCCCTTGGTAGTTTAAAGCTGTCAGATGGTTGTCAAAATGGAAATAATGCGTCCGATTATTTATTAGGACAGGCACCATCTTCATTCCATTGGGTAGAACATGGATTTCGTCGGCGCGGATAACTTTTGGCGCCGTCGTTTCCGACGGTTCATCAACTCTACTGACTGGAGTTGGTGGAGTCGTCTTGTTCTCCTCCTTCTTTGGTTTCGGTTCGTTGGGGCACTGGAACGCTCGATGTCCAGGCTCCTGACATTGATAACAGATGAGTGGCCCAGTAGACTTCCTTCTCTGCTGGGGTCTCGATCCACCATCTCGATTTGGTTGTGAATCCTGCGTCTTTTCAGACGTGGCCGGATTCTTAGGAGTCCACGTCTGCTTCCTTTGTTGTTGCTGCTGTTGTTGCTTCTGCTGCTGAGGCTTCTGCTGCTGGGCCGGTTGGTTACCAGTAGACGTCCTGTACACTAGCATCTTCTCCTCTATTAGTTCTCCTTCTGTTTGGGCTGCAAATTTAACAAAGTCATATAAATTGTCTTTAGGTGCCCCAAATAGATACTGTTTGAGAGATGGTAGCAGGCTCTTCCTCAGGCTGGAGATCAACAAAGAGTCGTCATCATTGGGATGTATCCTTCGATACATCTCTGCATACTCCTCCGCATAGACTTTGAAGGTTTCGTTGTCCTTCTGAGTCCTTGCGGACAGCTCGTTCTTCATTCTTACTTTCTGGTCTGGCAATAGGAATTCATTGATAATTCCATTTCTCATCATGACCCAATTGATCTCGCCATATTCCAAACGGAAACGAGCAAGCCATTTGATCGCTCGTTTTCGAAGGAGACCAGTAAAGTGGCTGCATCGCTGCAGGGAGTTCCACTGGTGCGCAATCGCAATATCCTCGAACTCTTCGATATATAGAAGGATGTTTTCAGATCCAGTATACTTCGGAAAACCCTGGAGTGGATGTAGCGAATTCTTTTCAGAATACGGCGTAGGTCCCAGGTTTGGAGTCCATTCAGGAGCTTCAGGCCTGAGCTTGCGCCCGGATTCTGTCGGTGATTTGCTTCTATTTCTGAGATTTCTCTCATGTGTGTGTTCAAAGCGGCGTGGAGTCGATTCTCCACATAACCGTCTTACCAATTCTTCTCGACTTTCAGGAGTAGCGTCTTTCATCAGTTCGGCAAACCGGTCGACCATCTTCTGTTCGTTGCTTCGTCGAGAGGCCTCAGAAGATGCTTCAGTCTTGAGTCGGGTGTCGGCTTGTCGTTCTTCGTCTTCAGCACGCTGTTCTTCCTCCTGGAGTCGCTTCTCTGACGCAAGGGCCCTCAGCTTGTCCTCCTTCTCTTGCTTCCGTGTTTCTCGGGCAACACGGCGTGTTTCCCGAGCTTTCGCTCGTTCCTTTACGAGCTGTTCACGTCGGCGTCTGTATTGGAGTTGCTGGGAGAACCTTGCGGTTATTCCGTTGGTATTCATCATTATGTATCGTAATTTGTGTCAATAAAACGTAAAAATGTTTCGAAAAAATTTTGTTTGGTTTCAAAATTGTTTGCACAATTGAATTACGATAACTCTCGTGTTTTTCAACACGTTTCTTAGGGCAAAACGAGGTAGCAAGTTTTATAAACTACCCCGCACCTCCACCATATATTGTGACGGACCTTTTTCCGCTAGTAGAATCTGCTCTTTTTGGTTAATACGAGCGAGTTTACACTCGTATTGATAGTGGTTGGCTAGGCCACTAATTCTACTGGCCCGGGAGGACTAGACCAATATAACGTCTATTTTATGTCCTCACTAGTCTCTGGCAAAAGACTTCACAGTCTTGAGGATCTTTAATCTCTGTATCTCTCGGACTTTCGTCCGTAAATCTGCCCTAAGAATCGTGTAAAAATATACTCACTTGTACGTTGCAGGTTTGCACCTGTTGGGACCTTTTCGATGTATCCAAATAGGTGAAGACCTGCAAATGATGAATTCCCAATCGCGGAATTTAAGTTTCGATGAATAAAAACACCACTGGCTTGGTTTAAATATAAAGATCGGTTTATTACGCAGATAAACAAAGTTGGCGAACTGGTTTTGCACACACATAAAATATGACTTAGAAAAATATTTAAAAGAAAAGAACCTGGCCAAAATAGGCCATAGGTTCGGTATATAAATCAGAAGTTTAAAAAGCGTTTTTTGACATTAAAAATGTACTCTTTATATACCCTGAGAATCCACAAGTCGGATTCTCAGGGCACAATTCGATCATTGGTTAAAACAATATTTTGGACCAAATGGACCAATCAAAGGATTGATCCACTTGTCCAAAACCATGATTCATCTCCTGTTGTCACACATAGGTGACAACAGAAGAAATCAAAACAAAATCAAACTTTAAACGAATAACATGAGGGGGGAACGAAAAGGTCAGATGATTATCTCATCACATATGATATCTGGGTCACTTGGTACCAAAAGTACCGAGTGGCCCAGAAGCTAAATAAAGTACAGGGTGACGTTAAACCTAAAAAAAACGAAAACGCTAAAGAGCGAAAATAAGCGGCGGGCCCAAACGTCTCAATATTAAATCAATATTTTGTCAATAGTTTATATATATTTAAGTTAATTAATTTTAAGTAAAGTTAATTTTAAGTTTATATATTTAAGTATTAACTCAATATTTTCAAGATTATTAACTGAATAAATTGAATTCGACATATTGTTTGTTTGTCCTTCGCAGGGCTCTGTAGAACACATTTATTATTTAAATGCAGTTAAATTATAAGGTGTGGACTAGGTATAATGCTGTACCGATCACACGTTTTTCGATCTAAAACGATCTAAAAAAAAATGGCATGTCGATCGATTTAACCGCGCCGATCATGCCGATTTTCACTTTACCGATTAGCAGTAAATCAGCAAAAATCGTTTCGGCGAAATTGGCTTGGTACAGCCTTATTCTTTAGGGACTGGCTCACTACAGCTACCTGGGTCACTACAGCTACTTGGGTCATTAAGTTTAGTTTACAGGTTAGATTCGGTTCGGTTAGGTTAGGTTAGGTTTCATTAGGTAACGTTAGGTTCGGTTAGATTCGGTTAGGTTAGGTTAAGCTAAGTTAAGTTAGGGTGAAACTTGAAAGGGTTAATTTTTTTGATAGATGTGGCAACCTTATTGATGAAAAAAAGGTGTACATATATTTTTTGGTAGCTGTAGAGACCCAAGTAGATGTTCTCTCCCTGGTAGCTGTTCTGAGCTTTGGTAGCTTTTGTGAACCACAAGCGTTTCTTTATGCTTTAAGAGAATAGATACACTTCCTCCATCTTGTTGTCTTGAGAAGACGACAACAAGACAAATAAGTGTCACTATTATGATGTTACTAAAGTTGCAAGAAATGGTCTCACAATCATTCAAAAAACCGTGCCACACACATTTGAAGAACTCTCGTTAAAAACGATTTAGAACATTAACAAAAAAATTGGCATGTACTTTCATGTATTGGCTTCACGATGTTTCCTTTTTATAAGCTTAGCACGTGCTATTATTTTTCTATTGATAATTATGTGACTTCAAACCTGGAGAAAAAAAACGTTAAAAACCCATTTTTAAATAAAAAACGATCGCAGCGCCTACATTTGGAGAACTTTTAAATCAAGCACTGTATCTAGGCTCTTAAAATGAATTCGTTTTAATATAGAAAGGTTTTAATTTGTTTTTATTGAGGATAATTTTTTAAAAAATCTCTAGTAATTAAAAGATATTTAAATTTTCATAACTAATTTTGTTGAGACTTTTGGGGGGGGGCCGTGACCTGTTGGTTGGGGGGGGGGTGATGTTTATACCCCCCCAATAATTTCAATTGTTGTCTGACCAGTTGACAACAAAAATACCATGTGATTTTCACGTGGACAATCGATCGATCAATTTGGATTGTTGTTGCTTAGCAACTTTTATTTCCTATTTATTCTCTTTTGAGTTTGAGCTTCGAATTTCCACTGACGGTGGGTGAACGTGAGTTGGAAGAGAGAGAGAGAGTGGAGGGAAGGGGGATAAAGGGAAAGTGATGATGGAGACCTTCTGCTGGTTCAAAACTAGAAAGGACTTTTTTTGTTTCCCTCTCCCCCCCCCCCCCCCTCTTCCCTTCTTCTGCTTGTCTACCATACTACTGAATGAAATGCAATACAATGCAAATATATCCTCTTCTTCCAACAGAGATGACAATGATGATCATAAAATTAATTAACTTCTATAGATCCTTGTTGCAAAATGAAGAGTTGTTTCTATAATTGTTGCAACAGTTAGTTGTTTTTTTTGTTTATATAATAAGTTAACAGTTGCAATTTCATTTAGATTTTGTTGATTGCTGCAAGCCAATTACTATTTAATGTGGTGTAAGTGTAGAGATCTAGTTGTTCTATTATTATTGGTCCACTTTGACAGCTATAGTTCAACACTTTCAGTGTGTAAGGTGGCTTTATAGATATTTATTTTGTTTTCGTTCCGCCCCAGGATGGCGGCACTGCAGTGGCAATTATGATCTATAGGAGGTCTTAACCCTCCCACCCACAATTTTGAGAAAATTTATATTTTTCAAGCTAAATGTTTTTTAGGAGAAACATTACGAGACTAAAAAATTGTTTTTCTCTCCCATGATGATATGTTTTAAGAGGCTGCATCGCAAAATTACTTCAAAAAAATCTCGCAAAGTTGAGCTATTGAGCCCATAGACCCAATGTTAAAGAAAAAATGTTAATTTTTAAAATACACAACAGTCGCGGCGGCAGTATGTTTATTTTTTATATTTAAAGTTGTCCAATATTAAGTTTTCAAAGTGCAATGTGCACCTTATATATGTGCTGATCGAGTGATAGAATGACAAAAAATTGGTAAGTGCGGTTCTATTTTTAAAAACTATTTCAAAATCGCGAATTTCTAACTATCCATTGAGTACGCGCTCGTAAACAAAAACACCCATAAGAAGAAAAAAACATCCATTAAAAATGCTCGTAAAAATACCTCAAAATAATTTTAAAAAACCACAAGTAAACCACACATTCTGGTTTTTTAAAATTATTTTTTAGATGTTTTTACCAACATTTTAATGGATGTTTTTTTCTTACTCAATGGAGTTTAATATAAGAGTTAGAAATTCGTGATTTTGAAATAGTTTTTAAAAATAAAACCGCACTTACCCATTTTGTGTCATTTTTTCACTCGATCAGCATATATTTAAGGTGCCACATTGCACTTTGAAAACTTAATATTGGACAAGTTTAATTAAATATGAAAAATAAACATATTCCTGCTGCGACTGTGTATTTTAAAAATTTAACATTTTTTCTTTAACATTTGGGTCTATGTGCTCAATAGAAAAACGATGTTAGGGCTCTTTGCAGAGGTTTTTCGAAGTAATTTTGTGACGTAGCAGCGTCCTAAACGTAAACTTTTTATGACAAAATTTGAAAAAGGCGAAAATAGTTTTTCATGATATGTCAATGTAAAAACCAAAAAAACGGGTTATTTTCAAATTGCTATAAAATGTTTATTTTTTTAAGGGACGTATTAGGTACGAATTTGTTGGTGGGAAAAACTTTGCATCGGCGCCACTACCCCCTCCTCCCCCCCAAATAGTACATTTTTTGAGTTAATTATTTTTATTAATAAACTAGTGGGGTAACCCGTCATAAATAACGGGAGCCAAATTCTAGTTTAATTTTGTTACTTATTTATATCATGGAGTTCTGTGATCGGGAGAGCGCAACATAATGTTGACCTTGAGAAGAAAAAAAAAGCAGTTCATTTATATTTATATAAATTCCGACGTGGTTACACGTTTTTGTCCTTGTTTGTACAGCGTTACACATACACGGACAGATCTTAAAAGAGCCTCAAGATCACTTGGATTCTGAACTTTTTTCTAAGTTTAGTACAGATTACAATTGTAAAGTTTACCACGGTGATCACTTTCCAAGTTTTTATTATTCAAAACTAAAAAAACAATGCTTTCTTTAAATATATATATATTTATGGTTTTCTTTTTTATATAACTTGCAAAATACAGTTGTTTCACGAAAATCTTTATTGAGATATTTTGTTCTGGTTCGTTGATATTAAAGTACATTTGTGTAGTATATAAAGGATAATTGTGAGGTTTTTCTTTTTACTACATCTTTGAAGTTTACAGCTTTTATACAAAATAAAACCCCATTGCCCATAAATTTAACCACCTTCTATTGTGTAGTTCTTCTGTTTTTTTTATTCTGCATTGTTATTATTAATACTATTATTACACTTGAGATTTTCTAATGAGGTAAATTATTGCAACATCTTTTGCTGCATTTATGTCTTCAACAAGAAAAAAACGGGTTTCCAAAATATAAGGATAGCATAGAAACAGGGGGTTTCCATGCTTATTTTAGAGGAGGGCCACATAGAATTGTTGAAAAGGTTGTGTGGTGCAGACAGAAAAGTAGGTTGGGGGTCACTACAGCTACCAAAGCTCACTACAGCTACTAGGGGGAGAACAGCTACTTGGGTCACTACAGCTACCAAAAAATTATATAGACCTTTTGTTCATCAAAAGGGTCACTACAGCTACCAAAAAATATAGGGACAAAATATAGACCTTTTTTCATCACTTTCTAGTCACTACAACTACCAAAAAATATAACCTTTTCTCCCTAACCTAACCCAACCTTACCTAATGAAACCTAACCCAACCTTACCTAATGAAACCTAACCCAACCTTACCTAATGAAACCTAACCCAACCTTACCTAATGAAACCTAACCCAACCTTACCTAATGAAACCTAACCCAACCTTACCTAATGAAACCTAACCCAACCTTACCTAATGAAACCTAACCCAACCTTACCTAATGAAACCTAACCCAACCTTACCTAATGAAACCTAATGTGACACCCTGTATTCACAGAGTTGTGGAACACCCTGTCAAAATTCCTTTCTGACAGTATGGCACCCCTTGGTGCACAGATGTTCAGACTTTCGTGGCCCAAATTCTGAGTGAATTCGTGGAACCCAGTCGGACCGTGGGAATTGAAAATAGTCCTCAAGAATACCTTTCCTTTTAAGGTAATGTCCCCAGCCCAGGGCAATGATTGGCCCAGTTGGTCAATCATTGAGCCCTGAGGTGACAGTTGCCCCTCCAAGGAGACCGAACAAGTGTGCCGTGAAACTTATGTGTGAGGACAGTTAGAATTGTGAAGATCTCGGAACAAGTCAAAGTTCTGACTTGAGATGAGATCCGTTTTCGATTATGTAAAGTACAATATCTAAATGTAAAGTATCAAGAGTTAGTAAAGAAGAGATTATACATTTTTATCGACCACAACAAAGTGTGAGTTTTGTGTATTGAGATATTTGAGTCACAGAACCCAACTGACGGGATTTCCGACGGAGGGACTCAAAGTTTCTGAGTACCTCCGCTTGGAACCTCCAAGTGACTCGAACAGACCGTGACATCGGTATCGTCAAGTACTGTACATAAAGATTCCCAAGCAAATGGTCTTTTTGTGGGCCATTACTGGGCCGGACTAGAGGAACCCAACGGCTAACAAGAGGGCCCGGGTTCATGAGAGAATGTCCCGACCGGTAAAAACAAGAGCAGAGGCTGGTCTGCAGCCCGATCCACCCATCACGTGCGGGACAATAGGGCCAGCTTCGTCACACTAACCCAACCTTACCTAATGAAACCAAACCTTACCAAACCGAACCGAACCTAACCGAACCAAACATAACCAAACCTAACTGAACCTTGCCTAATGAAACCTAACCAAACCTAATAAAACCTAATCGATTCTAAATTAAACTAAATGAATTCATAAAAAAGGACTATTTTTTGGTAGCTGTAATGAGTCAATCACCCTTGGTAGCTGTAGTGACCCTTTTGATGAAAAAAAAGGTCTATATTTTTTGGTAGCTGTAGTGACCCTGGTAGCTGTAGTGACCCTGGTAGCTGTAGTGACCCTGGTAGCTGTAGTGACCCTGGTAGCTGTAGTGACCCTGGTAGTTGTAGTGACCCTGGTAGCTGTAGTGACCCAAGTAGCTGTAGTGAGCCAGTCCCGAAAAGTACACCGTAACACTCATTCATTCATATGCCCCTCAGGAGCTACCTGAGTTGCCATTTGAATGTGTCTTAGTGTCTTTCGCTCTATTGGCAGCTTTTTTGCTACTCAAGTACCAGGGATGCTAGAGTCTGTACCTCAGGAGTCCAGAGGTAGAAGTTGAAGTTGATGAATAACTACAGGTGGTTGTCATCCAATATCGTCCATCTGGATCGTATTGGTTTAGTGGCGGCTGAAATTCTACTAAGTCCACACATTCGATTTGCAATATAAAATCTTATATCTTTATTCAATTATAGTGACCCCGCACGTTCTGTTTCTAATCGTCCTCACAGCCACCCCAAGCATAAGAAGAGACACCTGTCTATTTAAATCTTGTTAATTATACAGGGTGGGGATAAATGTTTCGTTACAGTACCTGTATTTTTAAAGCATATAATTAATTTAAATATAATAGATGTAAAAAAATATTTTTGATGTCAATTAAGAAACACTAATTTAAAAAATTAAATTAAATAATTTTTAGATTTAAGCTTATTAACTAAAATATTTATGGGCCAGATGAAATCCTTTTGTGGGCCAGATGCGGCTCATGGGCTGTAGTTTGGGGACGTCAGGTATGAAAGGAAATCCATTGTACTTTGTACAGTGTACAAAAAGCATGTCAAACATGTGGCCCATGATGAATATCTTTGCAGTCCAGCCCCTGTCAGATCTAGAATTACTGACATTCAACTTGGGTCAGTTTTGAAAGTAATCACTGTGAACAAAATTTCCCCCAAAGTAGGAAAGATTGTAGCAGAGAAGAGATGCCAAAGTGTCACAGGAAGAAAACATTAATTTTACAGTTGTCCATGTTCTTTTTTATACTGTACTTTTTGAAATAAACTTACTTTTCTATAAAAATGGATGTTTTGTTTTTTTGCAGCTCAAATAAACTTAGACCTTGTTTATTTGGCCCGTGCGAGCCTTTCAGTTTGACATGCTTGGTGTACCTACAATGTGTAACGACCCAACTGGTCCATCACAATACTCCCCAGTAAAAAGACCAACTTACTGGGCACCAGACGCTGTTTACGGGGATGGGATCGCACCCGTAGTGGCCTCTCACAGTTAACCCCGGGGTAATGTTGGCTCCCATGGAGTCTCCCTCGATGGAATACGATGGTAAAATGCCGCCACAATCAGAATTTGCTGAGAATTTGAAACCCTGCTCCACCGCGAGCCAATGCGAGTTCCGGAAAGCAGGATGGTGAATTCCCCACCGGAAATCCCCCTCCCACCGGTAACTCCCCACAGACCGACACAACACAGTGATTAAATAAAATAATATATTTAAATAATTTAATACAACATACTATTAAGGCAGTGATAAAGGCCCACAGGCCAAAGGAACAAAAGATGCACAATCCAGTTGACAGTGGAGGCCTCCTTGGCCTCCAGCATAGATGTAGTCTAGTCTTCTGCCTCCAACACACTGCCTAGATTGAATGGCTGATCAGACCATTTAATACCTCCAGGCAACTTCACCTGGAGGGGACAGTGGTCACTTCTGACCACTCACCCATTGACTCCAATGGTGAGAGGTCTGCTGGCTCCAATCTGGCATCCATCCCAGCAGCCTACTGTCTGCTGCCAGGCAGATCACCATAGAGAGTTCATCTGCTCAATCAAAAATTTGTTTGAGCAGACCAGGTTGCCACAAATGGCATATTATTTTAGAATTTGATGTTTATAATTTATAACTTATCATGGCTGTGAATACATGCGTGCCCTCTATCTGTACAATACAGTGTAATAATATTTATAATATATTAATAATAATAATATTAATAACTAATAAACTCGTTGTGCAATTGGAGGAAAGGAAAAGGAACTATAATTTAAGCAAGGAGTTGTGTACTGGGCTATATGCAAGGACTACTATGAGAAACTACTATGGGAAATACAGTAGTATTTCTTGCTATAAATATAGTAAATGCATTTAGAAGTGGTTAAGATTTTGAAGCAGTTAAGTGCACATACATGGTGTTGCAAATATAACTATATGGCCCGCCTGCAGATAGGCTTTTGGCCACTTACGCCAGTTGGTGTACAACAGTCTTAACAAAAAGGGTCTTCACCAGGAAGGTAGAAAAGGGTCTAGGGCCCCTACCCTTCCCGGGTACCACATAAACAAATTATCCCTAGGTTAGCGGGGCCACTCAGAACCCTCAGCAACCTCCTGAGTGGCTCATGTACACTTTCAGATTAAAAAAAATATTAAAAAAAATTGAAACAAAATTCTGAAGACTGCAACAACGACCCCAGGGAACTCTTAACCAGTTTGTCGGCCATGACAAATATCCAAATATTGTTATCTGGCTGCCTCGGGTTCTGTCAATATTTGGAAATAGAGGCCTAAATTGTGTAAAAATTTGAAGCTCAGCCCAGCCCATGAGACTTTATACTGGGCCCAGCCCATGAAGCCCACCGGGCTGACAAAGGCCACCAACCCCATGAGGTAAACAAAGACAACGAGGCTCATCAGGCCCACAAAACCCACCAGGTCCATGGGCCTTTAACATAAAAATGTCGGCCCAACTGAAGTGCAATCCTTCTTAAATTTAAAAAAAATTCAACATTCCCGGGTTGGGGTTCATATGCCCCCTTTGCCCCCCTTCCGGACGTCCATGCATATGTCGCATATTTCATCATTTGACAGACACATTTGACTTTTCACAGAACACATGCGGGACATGGTTCAGAAAAATGATAATAATAATAATGGCATACATAACATATGGGATTGACATTGACCCTGTGTGTGTGTGTGTGCCAACTTTGGCATTATTATTATTATCATCATCATCAGGTGGCATAAAAATACTTTTTCCATTAAAAGACGCCTCCTTTTCTTTCCTTTATGCAATGAATATCAATTTTCTACTTGAGTCATTTTACTTAATGAGGGCGTTAATTGATCCGAGAGACAGATCCGTATATGTATTATAGAATATTAAGCCATCAGGGACCTTTTTAAGCCTGTTTCGAAAATTTAATCAATATTTATATAAAACTAGAGGTGGGACGAATCGTAAATTTTCTCTAATCCAAATCCTAAAAGGTTCTCGAATCTCGAATCTTTCATATAAGAATCCTATATTATTCATTAGGAAGATACAAGTGGGTGTGAGACACTTGCTCTAAACATACCTGTCCTACGGACACTTGCCCTAAAGCCACTGTTTTAGGACAAATGGTTTTAGGGAAAAATGTCCGTAGGGCAAGTGTCTACGGAGCAAATGTCTATATCCCGATACAAATAAATGAAATAACATTAAATATTAAATTATTAATAATAAACGAAAACAGTATGGCACTCAGGGTCGCCACAAGGTGATATTGTTGATGCGGGTAGGCCTACACACCGAAATTGACAGGCAATTAGAAATCGCGACAAACAGACGTTGGCTCCGCCCTTGTTTATGACGAACGCAACTTCTAATTGGTTTGTTATGTAGTCTGACGTCACATGCTCCGCCCCTTTTCAACGTCGAACCACACAACAAACCAATTAGAAGTTACCGATCGTCATAAAAAGGGCGGAGCCAACTTCTATTTGTCCCGATTTCTAATTGCCTGTCCGAAATTGCAACAATCGCCATTTTTTTTTGTTAGTAAATGCTCTTCTATTAGACGTCAATGGAGTTGAAACGAATTTTTTACCAAAGTTTTAACAGTTTGTTTAGGTTAGGATTCGAAAGACGAAAAAAAGCTCGAAGAATCGAGTTTTCGAATCTCGAATATATTTCAAGATTCCAGGATTCGAATGGCCGATCCCTATATATTATTTAAAAAAAAAGTGCAAAAAAAAAGTTGCTTCTGTTACCAATTCAATCTACTAGATGGCGTTCAAATTGCCTCATAGGCAAATGTGTCACATCTCAAAATAGTGAGTGACTTCACTTATCAATTGGACTGCACTACATTTATTTATAAGTGACATGTCACAGCTTTTCAAGTTTTAATGTGAAATCTCTCTATAGGGACACGAGCAAAAATACGCACAGTGTTAAACCTCAAATAGAGTTAGTTACATTTATGATTTTTAGTAAAAAAAAAAAAATTAAAAGTTTTATTAGAAACTAGAGGAGTACAGTTATCCTTCTCATGAATGATATCTTTCAAAATAAATATTAGATGACAGTTTTTTTTTAAAAAAAAATTTCATATTTTCAACATTTTTAAAGAAAGAAAAATCAACTAATAAAGGGCTCGGATTTTTATGCAATATCAAGCAAATCTTTTTCAATTTGTGGCCCAAGTGCCAATTGTGAAGTTATCATTATTAGAGCAACTACTGCAATTATATGCTATTTTTCTGATAAACAAAAATGATGGTTAGAGACTAGATTAATATCAGTTGTCAATTAAGAGTTCTAGCCTCTAACCAGTGTTTTTGATTAAAAGTTGAAACATAATTAATTGTCGGTTGATCTAAACGAGGGATCAGTATTTGACAAGTGGCACTTGGGCCCCGAGATTCAGAAATATTTGCTTGATATTGCATAAACATCGGAGCCTTAAAAATAAGCCATTTTCACACTGAAATAAAACATTTGTTACGAAAGATGTCCTAATAAAATGAATTTCGTATGAATTGTTTGGTCTTCTAATTTCTAAGAAAGTTTGAATTTCTTTGGAAATAATTTTTGATTACCTGATTAATGGGATTAAAATGCAGAATTGCACGTGTTTTTTTTTTAAAAAAATTCGGTGCTTTGATTGCAATTAGTTATTTCATTAAATTAAAATAGTTTTACTGCTAGGTGCAAACGCCCCCTTGAATCTCTTGTTGTTCTGTCTTTGAGGAACAACATTAAGAGGAGATTTGAATGTGGTTTAGATACTAGAAGGTTAGCTGAATCACTTAAGAGGCTACATCCCAAAAATACTTCGAAAAATCTCCACAAAGAGCACTAGCATCGTTTTTATATTGAGCCCCTAGACCCAATGTTAAAGAAAAAACTGTTAATATTTAAAATAACACAGTGGCGGCGGCAATATGTTTATTTTTCATATTTAAAGTTGTCCAATTTTGATGGTTCAAAGTGCACTGGCCATTTTAAATATATGTTCATCTAGTGATGGATTGTCAAAAAATTGGGAAAGTGTGCTTCTATTTTTAAAAACAAATATTTCAAAATCTCAAATTTTTAACTTTTACGTTAAACTCCATTTTTGTAAGAAAAACACAACCATTAAAATGTTCATAAAAATACCTAAAAATATTTTTTAAAAAAAATCTATAAAGTAAACCACAGTGAAGCGAACACATTGGCACTCGTGCTGATTTTTTTTTAAAAAATTAGTTTTAGGTATTTTTATGAACATATTTTAAAATTGCGAATTTTAACTCTTATGTTAAACTCCATTGAGTAAGAAAAATAACCATTTAAAGATGGTTGTTTTTCTTACTCAATGGATTTTAACATAAGAGTTAAAATTCGTGATTTTAAAATATTTTTTTTAAAAAATAGAAGCACACTTTCCAATTTTTTTTATTGTTCTATTAAAGTGCACAATTGCACTTTGAACCATCAAAATTGGACAACTTTAAATATGAAAAATAAACATATTGCCGCAACTGTGTTATTTTAAAAATTAACATTTTTTCGTTAACATTGGGTCTATATGGACTCAATATAAACACGATGCTAGAAATATTTGTGGAGATTTTTCGAAGTAATTTTGCAATGTAGCCTCTTAAGGGTATTTTCATGTTTGATATTTTTTTTAAAAAAAATAAGCTTTAGAGTTTTAAGCGTAAGCTTTTGATGATCTATATGATCTCGTATAATTATAAGGTTTATTTTTTAAAGATGTCGACATGAGAATGCCCTTGAGCTACTCTTATAGTTTCTAAATAACTTTCTAGTTTCTCTTCATTTTGTGCCTGAAAGACAGAATACTAAATCAGGGTTCAAAAACAATCAGAGCTTGTTCATAAACCATCTTAAGATGGGTTTAAAGTGTAAACGCCATTCGAACTTGATTATTCTGTCTTTGAGGTGCAGTGAGTAGTGAGCTCGAAAGTGTTTTAGAAACTAGAATGGTAACTCAACCAATAGACCCACTGTTAAAGAAAAAATGTTAGTCTTTAAAATACACAGTCGCGGCGGCAACATGTTTATTTTTCACATTTAAAATTGTCCAATGTTAAGTTTTCAAAGTGCAATGTGTGCACCTTAAATATATGCTGATCGAGTGATAGAATGACAAAAAAATATTAAGTGCGGTTCTATTTAAAAAAAAAACTATTTCAAAATCGCGAATTTCTAACTCTTTATGCTAAACTTCATTGAGTACACGCTCATCAGCAAAAAAAAACATCCATTAAAATGTTAATAAAAATACCTAAAATAATTTAAAAAAAAAAACACAATTAAACCACAGTGAAGCCAACACATTAGCGCGCGTGCTGATTTTTTTCTGGTTTTTTAAAATTATTTTTACGTATTTTTACGAGCATTTTAATGGATGTTTTTCTTCTTATTATTATTTGGGCGTACTCAATGGCGTTTAACATAAGAGTTAGAAATTTACGATTTTGAAATAGGTTTTAAAAATATAACCGCACTTAACAATTTTTTGTCATTTTATCACTCGATCAGCATATATTTAAGGTGCACATTACACTTTGAAGACTTAAAATTGGACAACTTTAAATATGAAGAATAAACATATTGCCGCCGCGACTGTTGTGTATTTTAAAAATTAACATTTTTTTGTTTAACATTGGGTCTATGAGCTGAATAGAAAAACGATGCTAGCGCTTTTTGCGGAGATTTTTCGAAGTAGTTTAGTGATGTAGCCTCTTAAGAGTATTTTTTTCTGTTGACATCTTTAATTTTGCAGTTTTTTTTTGGCTCCTGAAATACAGAATAACCAGATATAAGAGTTGGAAAATCAGCTAGCTTTTCATAAAACATGTTAAATAAGATTTAAAAAAATGCATCCATATATGACTGGTTTGTAACCATTCTGTTCTCGAACATTTATTTGATAAAACCGTTTTAGAAAAAAAAAAGAAAAATAAAACGGAGAGAGCTCTGGAAAAGAATGAAAATTTATTGATATTAGCTCTGCACTCTGCGAGATACACATACATTCACATAACACATACACACACACAGGATGCTGCATAATGAGAGCAATGCGCCAAGTTTGTACCGATCAACGACCGAGTGTCCTTGAAAACCACTGCGGTCGATCACAGTAAATGGCAACGTTGAGCTCACATCTAAACAAACGCACTCTTCACGCAATCCCTGGCTTGACTGACTTACCTTGAAAATTGTGTTGTTGTTGTTGTTGTTGTTGTTGTTGCTGTTATTATTGCATTACTATGAAGTAATATTAAAAGTGCACAGTTGCATGCCAAATTAACAATGAATGACGACAATGCAAAATGCAAAAAACTTAATTACAATTTATTATAACTTTTAAAATGTACACAACAAGTTTTTATTTTTGTGTTTGTCATTTCGCAGTAGCAGCCTATATGCAGTAGTAGTTGCTATTAAAAGTTTAATGGTTTCTCGGATTTTTAAATGTAAAAACAGGAATATAGACATTTGTCCTAAAGACACTTGCCCTAAAACGACATTTGCCTTAAAACCATTTGCCCTAAAACCCCTTTTTTGTTCTCTTTTCATATAGTTTAGTGTCTTTCGGTGGAGTGTGTTAAATAGGTTCTGCATGCCGCAAACGTGCAAAAAACACCAAATGACGTAAATGTACACTACTGATTAGGGCAAATGTCCTTTTATAGCAAATGTTCCTTTAGGGCAAGTGGTTTTAGGGCAAGTGGTTTTAGGGCAAATTTCCCTTTAGGGCAAATGGTTTTAGGGCAAGTGTATTTAAGGCAAATGTCCCACACCCGTAAAAACGCTCCCTAGAACTCTGGTTATTCTGTCTTTCAGGAGCAAACTTGAAAGCAACTTGAAAGTGTTTAAAGCCGCCATTACACTAGCAACTTTTGATGCAAGAAAACTTGCAATGTGACATGTAACTTCAATGTTTATAGTGTGATATGACATGCAACTTAATAAAACTTTAGTTTTAACTAGTATGAGACTCAGTCTCACTGAGTTGAACAGGTTCAACTTCTGACAGACTTTTCATGTAACTTTCTGTCAAACAACCAGTCAGGCCATTTGCCGGAAATGACATATGTAACATTGAACGAATTCTCGGTTTCATGACTTCCGGTTTATGGACTTCCTGTTAGTTATGCTGGGTCCAGCCCACCAGGCCCATGAAGCCCACCAGGCCCATGGACCTTTAATATAAAAATGCCATCCCAGGGGCTTTTGCATAAGTCCACCGGCACATGGGCTTTATGTAGGTCTCTAGTTTAAAGCACCGTTTTGCAGCTTTCAAGTGACTAAAAAATGAATTAATGAAAATCATTATTATTAATTCATTACTCAAAATCACATCTATAACAATAAGTAAACACTATTTATAGTTTGTTTTGTGTGTTTTTCTTTTACATTTCTTTTTTTGAGAAATCATAAGAAAAAAATGAGTTTTATTTTTTTTTTTAAAAAAAATTCTATTTGGAGATTTTTTGTTGTTGTTGTTGTTGTCTTAAATGTGTGGTTTTTAAACCGTGATAGGTGTGTTTTATTTTAAGTAACATGAAATCAATATTTTATTCTTATCTTTCTCATGTTTACGTGGATTGGGGATGGGCGGGGGTGGGTGGGCTCTATATGTAATTCCTCAAGTAGATGGAGGAGTTTTTAAGCTAAATAATATACCAGTAGAAGCTGAGCTCAGCCAGAATGATGCTTTACAGAAAATAAGAGAGCTTTTATTTTTTTATATTGTTGTTGTTGTTGTTGTTGTTATTGCATGAAGATATGTGTGCGGAAGGTGGGGGGAGGGAGGTTTTTTTTTTTGCAGCATCAATAGATTTTTTTATGTGATGTGAAAAAAAAAGGGAAGAAGAAAAAAAAAATGTGATGACGTCACGCGATCTCTTCTGGATTACATAATTGGTTGACGTTATGGTCGATTGTCAATTTGTCTTGTACTGCTGTCTATTGTTCCAATGATAAACAAAATATCCCCCGTTCTTTTTTTCCGAATTCGATATATAGAATTCGATTCTAGGAAACATTTTGCTGCCACTGGTCCATAGAGGCTAATTTAGTCTACAGAGAGTGTGGAAAAATGAAGAAGGCTTCTAAATTGGGTCATTTCATGTTTCAATCTTAAGGCCTGGTTACACTATATTACTAGTCACTGCAAAATAGTCATGCATGACTAGCTTGGTGAGTGACTAGTCTTCAACCTATTGAAGATTTGCATGTTACATTAGTGACTACTCTTTGCGATATATCACAGAAGACTAGCCAATCATTAATAGGCACAGAAATTCAAGATGGCGCCATGCAAGTACGTGTTTTTGTGTGTATTTATTTTAAATAGAAACAAACATAATTAAACAAAAACATACCTTTATAAAAATCGATTAAGATACCATCGTTTTCAGCACTCCAAAAATTCGCCGTGTTTCCTTTTAATTTCTTTGCAACTTTGTTGTCAAGTGATTTCTCCTCTTCTACCTGATTCCTGATTGGCTAATCACTACTAACTTGTATCAAAAAGTAGGATGTAGGTCTACTCAAAAAATTGAGGTCACTATCTAGCCACATCCTGGTCAGAAAGGTGTCACAAGGTATGTTACACATAATGATCCAAACAGAACTAATCATGCATGACTATTTTGCAGTGACTAGTAATATAGTGTAACCAGGCCTTTTAAGAGGCGCTACATCGCAAAATTATTTCGAAAAATCTCTACAAAGAGCGGCTAGCATCGTTTTTTTCTATTGAGCCCATAGACCCCAATGTTAAAGAAGAAATGTTAATTTGTAAAAATACACAGCAGTCGCGGCGGCAATATGTTTATTTTTCATATTTAAAATTGTCCAATTCTGATGGTTCAAAGGATTTTTCGAAGTAATTTTGCGATGTAGCCTCTTAAGCAGGTATCATACTAGCAACTTTTAATGCAATCAAATGTGCAATGTGACATGCAACTCTCTTGTTTATAGTGTGATATGACATGCAACTGGATAAAACTTTCCTTTTAACTAGTGTGAGACTCAGTCTCACAGAGTTGAACAGGTTCAACTTTGAGAGACTTTTCAAGTAAACTTTCTGGCAAACAACCAGTCAGGCCATTTGCCGGAAATGACATATGTAACGATTGAACGAATTCCCGGTTTCATGACTTCTGGTTTATGAACTTCCTGTTAGTTGATCACACAATATGGCCACAAACCAAGCGGGGCAGACATTGAAGAAAATCATGTACGATTTTCACTAAAATTCACAGCAAGGTCGTGTGGATGAAAAGTCATTTTACTTTTTAGCTGCATTTTATCCAGAATAGAATTGAAATTTTAAAATTCAGTAAAACGCAGATTAAAAGTAAAATGGCTTCCGATATCGTACGAGAGTCATTCAAATGTCGGCCCCCTTGACATAAACGAAGTTTTGAAATTTTGATTGGCAACTAGGCAACTGTATATTGTGATATAGAAGTTTATTACAAAGTTCTAGTTGCAAGTCACATCACAGGTTGTATTACAAGTTGGATTGCATTGGAGGTTGCTATAGCGTGATAGCGGCTTTAAAAAGAAACGTTGGTGGTTTAAGGCCAAAATTCAAGAATGAGGTTCAACAGTTGAACTTCAAATTTCTATCTTGAATCTTCTGAGTAGGGTTCCAACATCAAAACAAAAATTCCTACATTGATAGGCCTATTCAATAAAGTAGAGTTTTTTTTTATGAAAAACTTTCTGTTCAGATGTCTTAAGTTGAAGTGCTAAGTTTCCTTATTAAATCTGGAACTAAGCTCTTAAGTTTGAAAGCTGAAATGCCAGCTTTTTCCCCAATTATTTTTTTTATAAATATAAATACGATTAAGAGTCTTTTTGATTTTATTTTTTTAAAAAAAAGTCAAATTGGATTAGAAACTAGAAGAGTAAGGCCCAAATTCAAGAAGAAAATGTAATACTCGTAATTTATTTTTAAGATTTCTGAACAAAAGTAGTAAAATCGATTTTATAATATTAAATAATGTTGAAAAGGGATTTTTGAATTTGAATTTTAAAAAAATTACTCTACAAACAGCCAAGAAGGCATGTGGCAGAGTCCAGTTGCCGCATTCAAAATGTATTGTCAAAACCCAAAGATGTAAATATAATAACCAATTGCAATGTGTTCTGGTGTAGTTAAATGAATGCATTGTCAGAAAATTAAGAGCATCATGATACAAATTTATTTTCATGCAAAAAATCCGTTGTAAGAGAGGATGTTGGAACCCCGCTCAAAGGATTCATGTTGGAAGTTCAAGTGCTAAATATTTTGGTGCCTAAATTTTCATTTTAAGAGGCTACACTGAATACACTGTGTATATTAAGAGGTTACATCACAAAATTACTTCGAAAAATCTCCACAAATAGTGCTAGCATTATTTTTCTATTGAGCCCATAGAACCAATGTTAAAGAAAAATGTTAATAATCTTTAAAATAACGCAGTGGCGGCGGCAATATGTTTATTTTTCATATTTAAAGTTGTCCAATTTTGATGGTTCAAAGTGCACTGGGCATTTTAAATATATGTTTAGTGATAGATTGTCAAAAAATTGAAAAAGTGTGCTTCTATTTTTTAAAACTACTTCAAAATAGCAAATTTCTAATTCAATCTTATGTTAAACTCAATTGAGTACGCGCGCTCGTAAGAAAAAAAACATCCATTAAAATGTTCGTAAAAATATTTAAAAAAAAAACAGAAAGAAATAAGCTCATGCGCCAATGTGTTTGCTTCACTGTGGTTTTTTAAAATTATTTTTAGGTATATTAACGAGCATTTTAATGGATTTTTTTGCTTAACGAGCGCTTACTCGATGGAGTTTTAACATAAAGAGTTAGAAATTCGCGATTTTGAAATAGTTTTTAAAAATAGAATCGCACTTACCAATATTTTGTCATTCTATCACTTGATCAGCATATATTTAAGGTGCACATTCCACTTTGAAAACTTAATATTGGACAACTTTAAATATGAAAAATAAACATATTGCCGCCGCGACTGTTGTGTATTTTAAAAATTAACATTTTTTTCTTTAACATTGTGTCATTGGACTCAATAGAAAAACGATGCTAGCGCTCCTTGTGGATATTTTTCAAAGTAATTTTGAGATATAGCTTCTTAAGAGAGTATAGTGGATATCGATATATCGATTTTTGTGAAAATGTCATTTTTGCATCAACTAAGAAATTCAATTTCTTGAATGTTCATTTTAAAATTTTTTTTAAGAATGAAAACAACTGGCTCCCGAAAATACATAAAAAAAATATTGAGGCCCTGTCCAGCTGAACCGACCAAAATGCCCACCAGGTCCAGGATGGAAGCATAGAAGACTTGGCTTTTATAAAAGGCCATTAGGCCTGCAAAGTCCATTTGGGCTGGACTTTTGCAGAAGTTCATGCACCAGTCCACGAGACCCATAAGCCCAGCAAGATGCCAAGACCCATGGAGCAATCAAGCCTAATAGGCCCATGAATACTATGGATTTTTTTTAATTAAAATAAAATTGCGAGTGCAGGTACTACAGGCCCAACCCAACCAAATGAACTGGAGCTATGCTTTTGCAAAAGCGAACTGGACCATTGGCTTTATGTAGTTCTAAGATTTGTCACATCCTGTAGTTGTATCTTATTTGTGAGATAAAAAAAATCGACCAGACATGGAATAAATTCTACGAAATATACATTGTATGTTTACTGTCAATCTGGGGAATCAGTCAATCTGCATGCTGTCTAGGCAATCTTCAAAAAAATCCCACCAAACTGCTAGTGAATCTGCAAAAATCCAACACCTAAAATATATTTATTTTCGCAGATATTCACTAGCAGTTTGGTTGTTTTGCAGATTGCTTAGGCAATCTGCAGATTGACTGATTCCGCAGATTGACAGCAACATAGACAGATATATAGCAAGAAAGCGAGATAGGATAAAGAAAAAAAAAACTTTCCCGTTTTCCTACGTAATGAGTGAGGGTGTAGATAACAAAAAAAAATCAGGGTAAAGACACAAATGTTCTAAAAAAAATGGTGAAAAGAAAATATTTATGTGTCTTACGTTTGCAAAGGAGTTTAGGGAAGGGAGAGACAAATAGAGAAAAATTACGGACTTGCTCACTACAGCTACCAGGGTCACTACAACTACCAAAAAATATAGACCTTTTTATTTATCAATACGGTCACTACAGCTACTTGAGTCATTATGTTTAGTTTATGTTAGATTCGGTTAGGTTAGGTTTCATTAGGTAAGGTTCGGTTAGATTAGGTTTTATTAGGTAAGGTTCGGTTAGGTTAGGAAAGGTTCGGTTAGGGTTTATTAGGTAAGGTTTGGTTAGGTTAATTAACGTTCGGTTTCATTAAGTAAGGTTCGGTTAGGTTAGGTAAGGTTCGGTTAGGTTAGGTAAGGTTAGGTTTAATTAGGTAAGGTTCGGTTAGGTTAGGTTTCATTAGGTAAGGTTAGGTTAGGTTTCATTAGGTAAGGTTAGGTTAGGGAGAAAGGGTTATATTTTGCTGGTATCTGTAGTGACGAGAAAGTGATGAAAAAGGTTATATTTTGTCCCTATATTTTTTGGTAGCTGTAGTGACCCCAACCAAAAATTAGAGGTGTTTCTAGAAAATGAGAGAGAGAGAGAGAAACCTATTGTTTTATAAATTGAAGAGAAAAACGGAAACAAATACATACATAAGATGAGACCTACCTAAATATATAAATATATAAATAAATAAATATATATATATATATATATATATATAGGTTATATATATAGATATAGATGTATATATATATAGGTTATATATATAGAGATAGATATATATATATATATATATATATATATATATATATATATATATATATATATATATATATATATATATATATATATATATATATATATATATATATATATATATATAGATATATATATATATACATCTTTTGTGTAAAACTTCTTTTTTTTTTTTGTATAGTTTTGTTATGGAAAAGATGAAATGGTTTTTTTTATATTTCGTGTCTGTAAATATAAACTGTCTTCTTATGTGAGTGTGTGTGCGCGCAATGCAACTATAATCTTTTTTTTCCACATCCATAATGGATTTTTCATCGTGTCAGATTATTGATTTACAGACATATTGTTCCCCTTGTAAGTTATAGAGAATTACACCAAGACACAGACAAAATATGGAAAAGAAAAAATATCTGAAAACAGACATTCATTTAGCTCAGCAAAAATATTGAGAAAGAAGGGGGGAGGGGGTTTGAAAATAGCATTATTTTTTTTGGTTCTTTCTGTCATGGAGTTAATTTTACTCATTGGTAGTATTATTTCAAAAGAAATTTAAAGTTTATTAGAAACCAGAGCAGCCCGAGGGGGTTGTTGGTCCCCTATTGGGTGCCTCCCCAGGTGGCGGATAGGGGAATGCCCGCCAGTTATGTAGGGTACTGAGGGCATAAAATACTCAGGGCAAAACCAAAACCACACCATCGCCGGTCCCCCAGCCCGGGTGCAAAAGTGGATGGTCGATGTCAGGTTGGCAGCCGGTTGTAAAGATTTGCCAAAACAAAATGATGTTGGTTCTAAATAGTATTCCGAATATTACTAGGGCATTCCCCGCCATAAGCGATGCACAGCTGCAATGCCCGGTGGCTGTGATAAATTTGCGAGGGCTACCCCACAGTGGACGTGTGGGGATAAAGAAGCGAGTCCAGCATCAACAACAAGGAGGTCTTGGAAGTAATGGTAGAAGTGGAGGTAGTAAACTTAGGTTTGGCACCTGGAATATAGGGAGTTTGACAGGGAAGACTAGGCAGTCTAGGAGGGTAAATGTTGCATGTCTGCAGGAGACAAGATGGAAAGGTGATAAATCCAGGGACATTGGGGATGGTATAAACTAATTTATGCAAGTAGTGAGGAGGGTGGAAATGGAGTGGGAATTGTCCTAGATCAGGAACTCAGACATAGTGTGGTTGAGGTTAGGCAGATAAATAGTAGGCTGTTAGTAGTAAAGGTAGTTTGGGGTGGCATTGTTATAAATGTAGTTAGTGCATATGGCCCCCAGGTTGGATTAGATACAGCCAGGAAACAAGCATTCTGGGAACAGTTTGATGACCTGATATTGGGCCTGAGTAGGAAGGAATGGGTCATAATTGGTGAGAACTTTAATGGACATGTAGGTAGAGGTAGGGAAGGGTATGAAGAGGTACATGGTGGGTGGGGCTATGGAGAGTGAAATAAAGCAGGGGAGAGTATCCTGGAGGCGGCAGTGGCACATAAGTTAATTTTAGCAAACACACTATTCCAGAAGCAAGAGGAACATTTGATTACTTTTAAGAGCAGGGCAGGAGAATCCCAGATTGATCTCTTCATGATTCGGGGTGAGGATAGAAACGAGTGCAAGGATTGTAAAGTGATACCTAGGGAAAACCTAGCGGGACAACATAAGCTTGTAGTGTTAGACCAAAAACCTAGGGGTGCAAAACAGGTGGTCAGACATAGAGGAGAGACAGCAATTAGGTGGTGGGCATTACCAGACAAAGTGGAAGAGTTTTAGAAAATGGCAGGTAAGATAGCATGGGATTCAGATGGCACTGCAGGAAAGCTGTGGACAAGGGTAGCACAACAGATCCGTAATTGTGGAAACGAGGTACTAGGGACAGTACTAGTAGGGGTCTCGATTTGACAGAGAAACTTGGTGGCGGGATGAGGAGGTACAGATGGCAGTTAAAAAGAAGAAAGATGCTTTCAAGACTTGGTGGCACAATGGAAGCAGGGAGGCCCAGATAGATTACAAGTGTGCCAAGATAGAGGCCAAACAGCAGGTAGCCTTAGCAAAGCATAAGAAATTTGCGGACATGTATGCCAAGTTAGGTACCAGAGCAGGAGAAATGGCAGTATATAAAATAGCTAGATCTCGAGAGAGGAAAAGCAGGGATATTGAAAAGGTGTTGAGTGTCAAGGATAATGGGGGCAAAGTATTGTGGGGTAGGGAGCCAGTACAGAACAGGTGGGGGAACATTTTAGTAAGCTTATAAATGAGGGTAGAGCATGAGCCTTTTACTGGCAGAAATAATGATGGAGAAGGAGCGGAGCAGGTTAGGGCTGAGGAAATTGTTCAGGCATTGCAAGAAATGAAGCTAGGGAAGGCTTTAGGGCCAGATGGGATACCAGTAGAGGTATGGAAGGTCTTGGGGAATGTTGCTATTTCCTGGCTCACAAAGTTATTCAATAGATTGGCTATGGGGGATAGAATGCCAGGAGCATGGCAGGACAGCTGGTTAGTGCCTATTTTCAAAGGGAAGGGTGATGTTCAGGAATGTGGGAACTATAGAGGTATTAAATTGATGAGTCATACAATGAAGCTTTGGGAGAGAGTAATTGAAGCTCGACTATGGGGTAAAACTGCAATTGGGGGAAGTCAGTTTGGGTTTATGCCAGGAAAATCCACAATGCACCCTATTTTTGCCGTAAGGCAAGTTATTGAGAAGTTTTGGGCTGCCAAGAAAGAGTTACACATGGCATTTATAGATCTAGAGAAAGCCTATGACAGAGTACCACGGAAGTTATTGTGGGAGGTCTTACAGAAGAAGGGGTGGGTGAGAGTTATATAGATATGGTGAGGGACATGTATAGGGATGCACGGATAAGCATTAAGACTGCCTGGGGGTTCTCTGATAGTTTTCGTGTTAGGATTGGTGACATGTAACTTGATAAAACTTTTTTTTTCAACTAGTGTCAAACTCAGTCTCACAGAGTTGAACAGGTTTAACTTTGAGAGACTTTTCAAGTAAACTTTCTCATAAACAACCAATCAGGCCGTTTGCCGGAAATGACATATGTAACATTGAACAAATTCCCGGTTTCATGACTTCTGGGTTTATGAACTTCCTGTTAGTTGATCACAATATGGACACAACCGAAGGGGGCAGACACTGAAAAAAATCATGTACGATTTTCACGAAGATTGACAGCAGATCGTGTGGATGGAAAGTCATTTTACTTTTTAGCTGCATTTTACTGGACATCCAGAATAGAATTGAAATTTTAAAATTCAGTAAAACGCGGATTAAAAGTAAAATGGTTTCCGATACCGTACAAGATTCACCCGAATGTGTCAGCTCCTTGACATAAACGAAGTTTTAAAAAATTTATTGCCAACTAGGTTGCATAGTGTGATATAGAAGTTTATCACAAAGTTCTAGTTGCAAGTCACATCACAGCTTGTATTGCATGTTGAATTGCATTGGAGGTTGCTAGTGTGATAGGGGCTTAAGGACCTAACAAATTGCATTGTTTCTAAACAGTAAACCCACCCTGTAATTTTCCAATGTAGTACCAAGTTCAATCTAAAGTGAATATATCAACAAATATATATAGAGATTTTTCTTTTTCTTCTCCTTTCCTTTGTTTTGTCAAGCAAAAAAAAAAGCAGTATTCTGTTCACGATGGAAAGATATTCAGTTGTGGATGCAAGAGCAACAGCAGACTTAAGCTTATTTCATTTTGTTTACATTGTGTCCTGGTGCTTTATCGATCCATTTATTTCTTGAGCTTATATAGCACTATATCTATTGTAATAATCTAGCGCGCTTCCAAATTCGTTCTATCCCCCCCCCCAGCTTCTCTTCTTGTCTCTAGCTCTATATATTATATTTCTGCCAGAAATTTTCAGTTTTGTCCTTGAAACACATTCAATTTCTATGACAAAAGAGGAGAAAGAAGAAAATAAAAAAAGACAATATGTGTGTCTATTCTTTTATTATTATTATTATTATTATTATTATTATTATAATTATTATAATTATTATTATTATTATTATTATTATTATTATTATTATTATTATTATTATTATTATTATTATTATTATTATTATTATTATTATTATTATTATTATTATTATTATTATGTTGTTGTTGTTATTTGTTGTTGAAATTCCATGAATTTCGGTGATAGATTTTTTCGTTCTTTGTAGTCGTCAACATTTTATATATATTGTATTTATTATGCATCTTCTTCACATTATTTGTATTCTTGTTTCCAATTGGGAGCATCTTAAAACAATACAATAGCCTCAGTTACCAGTCAAGAAAAAAGCTTTTTTTAGGGCTTATAAATGGTGTCTCTTGTATTATGAAATGGCGTAAATTTCAACGGTCGTTGCCTTTTAGCTTTTGTTTTCTTATATATATGTATATGCCCACATTTTTTTTGTGTGTCTTTCCTCCCTCCTCCCCTTTTTCCCCAGCCTTTTTCTCTCATTTCCTTCCCCCCTCCCCCCTCCACTCTCTTTTCTTTTTCTCCCCCTAAAATTCTGTTCTTTTTCGCAGAAAACACAAGTCTTCTTGTTCTTTTTTTTCATTTGTGATCATGATATAAAATGCACATAGCAACAGTAAAATACGTTTCTATTCGCGTAGCATTTGCTAGCGTGTTCCATGAGAGAAAGTGAAGAGGGGCCCGTTTTGAACATAGGCAGCACAGCATAGCCTTTTTTTTTCTGAAAAATTCAATTGATTAGTGAGTGGACACACTCACTAGCAATCTGCGAGGTTCAAAGTCGTTCGTTTTTTTTAACCCCGTGTTAAATCCCATCGGCCCCAAAACCGTCCCACAAACATTTGAAAAACTCTCGTTAAAAATGATTTAGAACAATAACAAAATAATTAGCACATATATTCATGTATTGGCTTCACGATGTTTCCTTTTTATAAATTTTGAAAAGGTCGTTCAATTCTTTAATAACGTTTAAAATCGTACATTTTTTAACTCCATGTTAAGTCCCATAGGAGAGAAACACTGTCCCACAAACGTTAGAAGAACTCTCATTAAAATTATTTAGAACCAAAAAAATTAGCACGTACTTACACGTGTTTATTGCCTTCTGGATTATTCCTTTTTGTAAATTTTAAAAGGGCTTTCTATTTTTAAATAACATTTAAAATCTTACGTTTTTTTTAACTTAGGAGCAAAAAACCGTCACCCAAACATTTGAAGAACTCCCATTAAAAATGGCTTAGAACAATCACACAAAAATTAGCACGTGCATTAATCTGTTGGCTTCATGGTGTTTTCTTTTTATAAGATTAGCACGCGAAATTATTTTTCTATTAATTATTATGTGACTTTGAACCGGGAGAGAAAATGTTAAAAAACCGTTTTTCAATCAACAACGATCGCAGCGCCTACATTCGGAGAAATTTTGAAATAAACGCTATATCTAGGCTCTTAATATTTTGAAGATTATAAAAGGGTTCCATACTCAAATGAAACTGGGAAACACTGTCTATAGCCTTTTTAGTTTTTTTAAAACACTTTCAGGATTTCTCATAATTTTGCTACAGCAACAAAAAACAGATAACTAGAATTCTAAGAAGTATTTACACTTTAAAAGTGCCATAATGAAGAAATATATATATATATATATATATATATATATATATATATATATATATATATATATATATATGAGTAATTTTCCTAGTGTAATATGTGTAATATGGTGGAGATTTTTGACGTTTAAAAGATGATGATGATGATGATGATAATAACGTGAAATAAAAAATAGGATAGTAAATCGTGAGACACTTTTGTGTTACTTATTTATATTAAAAATAGATGTGGTTTTCATTTTATTATTAGATTTTTGTTTTCTAATCATGTGAACTATGGTTTTCTACTGATGATGCTTTTATAAAATATATATGTATCATCAGGGGTTGTTGAAATGAGTCATCATCAGACTCTTATGTGAAATGAGGCACTTTTTTCTCTCGTTCCTTTCATTGTTTCCACCCTTCTTATTATACTGTATTCCCTCTTCCACCCCCACCCCCTCTCCTTTTTATGGAACGACGGTCCTCTTATACCCCCCCCCCCCCCCCTAAAAAAAAGGTGGCGAATGGAATATGTGAAAATTGTGCATAAATTGTGAATGTAATATGTGTAGAGAGAGAGAGGGCCTTTCTACTTTTTATTTTGTAGCGGCGTTTCGTCTGTTGTTGCTTTTTTTGAGTAGGGAATACAAAAAAAAAGGTTAATCCCAACTTTTGCAGCCTTCAATTCCGCCAACATTTTCTCTTATGCTCCTGTTACTCATTGATTATATTACGAAATAAGGGAAGAAATTAGAGAGGGAGGAGGAGGGCGGACAGATGGATAGAGAGAGAGAGAGAGAGAGAGAGAGAGAGAGATGAGAAATAAGCTAACATTGGGATTGAGATTTCTACTCTTTTCATTTCCTTTTTTTTTTGCTCTCTTTTCCCTCTTTTCTCTCATTTTTTGCTCTTAAGAAGGGTTTTTTTCTTCTTTTTTTATTCGATAAGTATTGAGTTCCTAGTATAGACAATCAATGATCAGGGATCATTCGAAATAATAAAACACATGTAATATTTGTGTATTGCGTGTGTTTTCATTTGTTTTTTTCTAGTATTTGGTTAAGTAAGTGATTTTTAAGCCGCTATTACACTTGCAATTTTTTATGCAATAAAATGTGCAATGTGACATGCAACTTCAATGTTTATAGTGTGATATGACCTGCAACTGGATAAAACTTTATTTTTAACTAGTGTCAAACTCAGTCTCATTGAGTTGCACATGTTCAACTTTGAGAGACTTTTTCAAGTAAACTTTCTGATAAACAACCAATCAGGCTGTTTGCCGGAAATAACATATGTAACATTGAACAAATTCCCGGTTTCATGACTTCCGGTTTATGAACTTCCTGTGTTAGTTGATCACTTAAAAGGACACAAACCAAGGGGGCAGACATTGAAGAAAATCATGTACGATTTTCACTAAGATTCACAGCAGATTGTGTGGATGGAAAGTCATTTTACTTTTTAGCTGCATTTTTACTGGATATTCAGAATAGAATTGAAATTTTAAAATTCAGTAAAATGCGGATTAAAAGTAAAATGGCTCTCGATACCGTACGAGATTCACCCGAATGTGTCGGCCCCTTGACATAAACGATGTTGTGAAAACTTGATTGGCAACTAGGTTGCATATAGTGTGAAATAGAAGTTTATTACAAAGTTCTAGTTGCAAGTCACATCACAGGTTGTATTGCAAGTTGGATTGTATTGGAGGTTGCTAGTGTGATAGGGGCTTTAGAGATGCTCATCATGAGTGGGGTTTTTATTTAAAGGTGTAACGAATACTAAATTTTCTCGAATCCGAAACGGAATCGTAAAAGGTTCTCGAATCCCTCGAATCCTTTATATAAGAATTCTATAGTATTCATTAGAAAGAAAAGTTAATTTTTAAAATACGCAGTCGCATCAATATGTTTATTTTTTATATTTAAAGTTGTCCAATTTTGATGGTTTAAAGTTCAATGTGTACCTTAAATATATGCTGATCGAGTGATAGAATGACAAAAAAATTGGTAAGTGTGGTTATATTTTTAAAAACTATTTCAAAATCGCGAATGTCTAACTCATTATGTTTAAACTCCATTGAGTACGCGCTCGTAAGCAAAAAAAAAACATCCATTAAAATGCTCGTAAAAATACGTAAAAATATTTAAAAAAAAAAAAAAAACAGAAAAAATCAGCACGTGCGCCAATGTGTTGGCTTCACTGTGTTTTAATTGTGGTTTTTTAACATTATTTTTACATATTTTTACGAGCAATTTTAATGAATGTTTTTGCTTACGAGCGCGTACTCAATGGAGTTTAACATAAGAGTTAAAAATTCGCGATTTTGTAATGGTTTTTAAAAATAGAACCGCACTTACCAATTTTTTGTTATTCTATCAGAGCATATATTTTAGGTGCACAATGCACATTGCACTTTGAAAACTTTAATATTGGAAAACTTGAAATATGAAAAAATTATAAAATATTAAAATACTAAAAAATTAACATTTTGTTTTTAACATTGGGTCTATGGGCTCAATAGAAAAACGATGCTAGCGCTCTTTGCGGAGATTTTTTAGTGATGTATCATCTTAAATAGATCAACATGAAAGTTGGGTTTTTTTTTTGGCATTTTTGGTTTCTTAAGGCACTTTGAAGTTTGAACTTCTTCGAAAGTTGCTTTTGAATAATTGAAACGTAGCCAGAGTTTTCCATTCTGTTCCGTTTCATTTCGAAAAAAAATTTTTTTTAGAAAACTAGAAGGGTAAATAAATTAAGAGTAATTTCATGTTTGAAAAAAAAAAGAAGCTCAAAAAAAAAAAACGATGCTAGCGCTCTTTGCGGAGATTTTTCGAAGTAATTTAGTGATGTAGCCTCTTAAATAGATTTTAACACACACTCTGTATATTTACATACAGTATATGTTACATATGTGTATATAGGGCCTGGCCTATCCCATGAGTGTCCATATGCCACACATAAAATAATACATATGTTTAGAATTGATTTGTTTGACATGCGTTTTGTTGTACGATTGTAGTTTATATGTTTACAAACACAAAAGTCATATTGTGATAATGATGTTGTTGTTGTGGTGGTGGTGGTGGTGCTGAGGTCTTCGATATAATAATCTGTGTTCCGAGTTTATGTTATATTTTGTGTATAATGTGTGTGTCATACTGATATACAAATAAAATACTAAACTTATTTAAGTTAGATTAGCTAAACAGCTGTGTTTTTATTTTGTTAAGTGTGTTTGTTAGATTCTTATTAGAGGAAAGAAGAGAGAGAAGAAAAAAAACCTCTCCATTAATGTAAACATAAATAATAACATAAATAAAGTTATTTTTTTTTTTTTATAATTCTTCCAAAAAAACTTACGGAAAACCCTGTTACGGAGCCCTGTTGAGGACAAAGATTTTTATATCTCGTCCGGGCGAGATATCTACGGAGCCCTGTTGAGGACATAGAAGTATTATTTTTTATACTATAAGTCGTATCTCGTCCGGACGGCTTATTATATCGTCTCGTCAGTCGGTCTCGATGAAAAGATGAACTTTATAACGTTACTCTAAAACCCGAAACAGAATGCATATAGAATTGGAGGAACCACTATACTTTTTTTATATATCTGTGATTAGGTGGGGTTACGTTAAATTAAGCTTTTTGTATGGGGTCTGGGGAGGGGGCTCGACCCCCCAGATTGTAAAAAAAAAAATACAAGGTTTAATTTAAAAAAATGTTTATGTTGTTCCGCACTCAGCTTAGTACAGTGTTCAACCAACTCGATATACGTTTAGTTTCAGGTTTTAAAAGTACCCCACAAATATTCATCTGTTCATCCTTTCATCCTGACCCGACTTGCTATCTCGTTCGGACGACTTATTTTTTCGTTCGGATGATTTATTATCTCGTCCAAAAAAGATAAAAAAAATTATTTCATGTCCTCAACAGGGCTCCGTAAAAACTCGATTTTATGAGATTTTTTTTTAAAAAAAAATTTCGATTTTAGGCAAAATAGAAATAATTAAATGTCGTTTAAAATAATTTTAAATTCAGATGGAATTTATCAATTATTTTCGTCTAATTTAGCGTCATTTTCTCAAAAAGGGTTTCCTCTCCTTAAGGTTATTTTTTTATAGAGAGATTTGCAAAATAAGTGAAGCAGTTCCCATTCACTGAGCACTCTTGTTTTATGAGTATGAGGTGGTAATAAATTAATATTATTTGATGTGAGAATACTCTCATTAATTAGTTGAGATTAACATGAGGGGAAGAGAAAACTATCTTCTAATTACGCTGAGGATATTTAACGCTATTTTTTTTTTATTATTCAGAAGCATTTTGATGAATAAACCTTTTAATATTTTTTTGCTCTAATCATAAAAATGTGTGTTTTTGCACCCTTAATGATGTTGTTGCTAATGTTGGAAGTAGGGTTTAGGACCAAATTCTATTTTCTAAAAAAAGATCTTAGCACTTGAACTCTCTCTCTCTCTACTCTCTGAATCTTCAAAGTTTTGACTTAGTAAAATCCAATTTTATTATGTAGAATTTATTGAAAAGATTTTTTGTTGTTAAGTTGGTAACCCTGTTCTTAAATTTAGGACGAGGGGATCAAAAGTAACACATTTTTCAGAAGTAATTCAAAGTTTATTAAAAACTAGAAAAGTAAAGTAATGGATTTAAAGTAGGGATGGACCATTCGAAATCCCACGAATCTTGAAAAAATATTCAAGATTCGAAAAAGTCTTCTCTAATCTTCGCCGCTTTTTTTTTGGGTCAGACTAAAACACGGAAACTTATGGAAACGGACGGAAACGCGCAGAAAAATCAATATTAGGCTACTATAAGCGTTACAAGACACGGAAAATACGTGTAGACACATGGGAAAACACGGAAAACACTTACAAACACGGAAAAGCGCGGAAAACTCATACAAGCACACGGAAAAGCACGGAAAACACAAACACACGGAAAACGCTTACGAACACACGGAAAATACAAACACAAACATTTTCCCGTGTGTTTATAAACGTTTTCCGTGCTTTTCCGTGTGTTTGTAAGTGTTTTCCGCGCTTTTCCGTGTGTTTGTATGAGTTTTCCGCGCTTTTCCGTGTTTGTAAGTGTTTTCCGTGCTTTCCCATGTGTCTACATGTATTTTCAGTGCCTTGTAACGCTTATAGTACAGTAGCCTAATATTTATTTTTTTCCGCGCGTTTCCGTCAGTTTCTATAAGTTTCCGTGTTTTAGTCTTTCGAATTCTAATCTAATAAAAAATGTTAAAAAATTTGGTAAAATTAGTTTTAACTCCATTGACGTCTAATATAAGCGATGACTAACAAAATAACCGGCGTTTGTTGCAATTTCGGTGTTGTACCCGGATCACCAATATCATCACATTGTGGCGACCCCGAGTGCCACAATTTTTATAATATTAATAATTTAATATTTAATATTATTTCATTTATTTGTATGTTTTTAATGATTAATATAGGATTCTTATATGAAAGATTCGAGAGATTCAAGGGATTCGAGAACCTTTTTAAGATTCGTATACGGATTCGAAAAAATTTAGGATTCGTCACACCTCTAATTTAAAATAATTTTTCACATGGCATCATTGATGGGTATGTGATATTTGCCCTAAAGACACTTGCCCTACAGACAGTTGCCCTAAAGAGACATTTGCATTAAAAAATAATTGCCCCAAAAGGGACATTTGCCCTAAAAATATTTGCCCCAAAAGGAACATTTGCCCTAAAGAAACTCGCCCTGAAATTATTTGCCCAAAAGGGACATTTGCCCTAAAGAAACTTGCCCTAGAGACATTTGCCCCAAAAAGGGACATTTGCCCTAAAGAAACTCGCCCTAAAATCATTTGCCCTAAAAATATTTGCCCCAAAAGGAAAATTTGCCCTAAAAATATTTGCCCCAAAAGGAAAATTTGCCCTAAAAATATTTGCCCCAAAAGGAAAATTTGCCCTAAAGAAACTTGCCCCAAAGGGACATTTGCCCTAAAAATAATTTTCCATAAAGAAACTTGCACTAAAGGGACATTTGCCCTAAAACCATTCAGTCGTAAAAAAAAAGTAAAATTTTTAATTTATTTTGAGAAAATTATTGCATTTTTCATTTTTTAAAAAAAAATATTTGACGTTAAAAATGTATTTTAACAAAATAATATTAGGAAAACTATATTCATTCAATTTGTTTGATATTCTAGTTTCTGATAAAATTATTAAATGGTGGCTTTATAGATATCTATTTTGCTTTTGTTACGCCCTTATGGCTCCGCTGAAATGGCTCCGCTGAAATGGCTAACGTTATGTTCCATAGACGTTTTTTGTAAAAATTTTAGATTCATATAAATATTTATAAAGCCACATTAATGTTATTTCGAAACTAATAATAAAATCGAATGTAAATATTATTAAAAAATAATTTGAATTTTGCGCCGAATGAACGAATCCCAGTTTTGCGCATGCGCGCAATGTACGGGTTTATTTATTCGTTTTTTCAAAGAAGCGCCATCTATGATGTTTCTCGGAGGTGTGTTACCGCGAAGAGAAAAAAGGGAAACAAACCGCAAGAAGGAGGAGGAGGAGGAGGGGGTGTGTAAATAGCCTTGTACACAGGTGTTTATGTCTTGAACCTGTTGAGCTCTAAGAGGATGGATAAGAGATTCTACAAGACTGTGATTGGTCCGTTTAGAAAGGCCCCCTTGTGGTAGAGAGTAGAAGACACCAGCCTCTTTATTAGACCTTGAGCAAATCGGCACTAAATGAAAATGGCGGTTGTCTGGAAGGTGTATGTTTTTGTCTTCCTTGTGATTACTTGGCTAAATATGTGATTAACCCCGTAAGTAACCGTTTGATTTGTTTTTATCATTACACTGGGTTATTTATCAATGGGTTTAGTGTTGTTTCATGGATTGTTGTTTGAACTGTAACGTATATGAAAGGGAGTTTTGTTGTTAAATACAATCGGTTTTTTTTTTTCGCCGTCTGCTGTTGATCTTGACATTGTATGTGAATTTGGTTTATGAGAGCGAAGGTGAGCGCTTTTTCGCTCACCGTGTATCATATAACTATTTGGCCGTCATAATAGCGTTTCTAGAGCGGATTTTTTCTTGTTATTGCATGCTTCTTTGTGAGGGGAGAGAGAAAGAGGGAGGAGCTGCTGTTGTTGAAGGAGGGGCTTTTTTGTTTATTTTCTATCACAGACAGGGGCAGGGGGTGGGAAGAAATACAGTGCGATGACATGATGTCACACTTTTAAAGTTATTATTAAAACACGTTTGGGGTGTATAAATATGGCGCCTTGTCATTACGTTGATACGACGCCATATTAGGTTTGTGTTGTTTTTTTGTCTGACGGTAACTGAAAGCTTCAAAACGTTACAATTAAATGTCATGGTCATGTCATCTTTTTCTTTTTTCTTCTTACTCATAATATACGTTTGTCGATGTTTTTTTTCGTGAGGATTGCGTTCGATTTCTCTCTCCTCCCCTCCCATCCTCACACTTATTACTGAAAAGTAGAAGAAAGTCTCCATATTATTATTATTATGGTTTTCTCATTAGTACCAAAGCCAATCTTATTGTGGTGCCCCTTTATGGTTGGAGGGGGGGGGAATTTTTAAGACTTGTGTTTATATAGTGGTGACGTAACCGGTTAATTTGACAATCGGTCATTATCCATTTCAGGATATTGCTCTTTTGTTTTTGTTCTGACTCGTGAAGAGTGTGTGGGGGCGGAGGGGGGGGGGGGAGTTATTGTAGCTTCTGTGAGAGAGTTGACTCTGAAAAAGTATATTATTTCAACATAGAATAGAAAAATAAAATTCAAGTTTATTAGATTTTAATAAAGGTGTAACGAAGTCTAAATTTTCTCGATTCCGAATACATAAAGGTTCTCGAATCCTTCATATAGGAATCCTATATTAAACATTAAGAAAGATACAAATAAATGAAATAATATTAAATTATTAATAAATAAATAAATAAAAAAAACAAGTGTGGCTTCAATCAGGGTCAGGATATTGGTGTTCGAATACTACCAATTTTAAACAACCGAAATTTAAGCAATCGCCGGTTTTTTTTTGTTAGGTGATTGGACTTCAATGGAGTTAAAATTCATTTTACCAAAGTTTTTTTTTTAAAAGTTACG
Organism: Brachycybe producta; assembly: GCA_036925085.1. Classification (NCBI taxonomy): domain Eukaryota; kingdom Metazoa; phylum Arthropoda; class Diplopoda; order Playtdesmida; family Andrognathidae; genus Brachycybe; species Brachycybe producta. The sequence goes on from JAUPFP010000061.1 coordinate 755,982, forward strand.
ATGCGAAAGACGAAAAAGCGCGAAATTTCGAGTTTTCGCATCTCCAATATTTTTTCAAGATTCGAGGATTCGAATGTCCCATCCCTAGTTTTTAACCGAAGTTCTAAAAACTAAAAGAAAATGAAACGAGAATATAAATTTTGATATTTGTGTTATTAATTAAATTTTCTGAAAGTGATGAATGTAAAAACAAGAAGTTTAATTAGATGAGATAGTCGCTAGAGGACGTTTTATTTGTTTGATTTAGAAGTGTAATTGAGGGGGGGGGGAGGGCGGGAGTTGGTGGGGAAATTTGGTGGAATTAGATTTTCTGTTGAATCAACTATAAATAAATTTACAACTTCCGGTTATGACAAATTCCTAAGTGCTGGAATTTCCTGTAGACTTTTAATTATAATATTTATTTTTATGGCGTTCAATTCTAAAGAAAAGATGAAAATGTTAAGAAATGCTTGAAAAAAAAGGGGGGTGGGGGAAGAGTGAGGACAATCAAGTCAGCTGTTTTGCCTTTTGTTGTTTTTTTAAGTTCGATATGTGAATCGATTTAATCGATTATGATTTTGAAGTGGAGAGGAGTCAACGATGTGGGGGGGGACCGTTTATTTTTTGTTTACAAGTTGTATGACCTTGACATGGATAGCGTTTATTTTATCAGAAAAATGAGAGAAAAAACAAAATTTCTGTTTTGTCTTCGAAAGGAAAACCTCATTTTGTTGTCTTTCCTTCGTATGTTGTTCTATATTCACTGGTCAATGTGCAAAATACACGAATTTAGTAGTTAAATCTGTTTCATTTAAGAGCCTAGATACGCGTCCACCATCTTGTTGTTTTGAGCAGACGGCAACGAGACAAATGAGTGTAAAGCCTCGTTTTCACGGTGGCGATAGTTCTATCGTGAGAGTAGTTGTCGTGAAAGTTGCGATAGTTCACTCTCACGAGAGCAACTGTCTACACGTTTTGAAGTAACGTGATAGTTCTGTCACATGACAGTGTGACGTCTACTTCATAAGATATCATTGAGTCAACAACAGTGTTGTCTCTCTCTCCCTCTCTAGAAGCCAAATTTCCTTACAAAGTGAATATTTCCCTACAAGCGGTCACTCAACAACTATAAAGGCGCATTCACACTAGGCTGGTAACTGGTTTACAAGCTGCAGGTTGCTGCTGGCTATTAGCAGGAACAGCAAGCAGCAGCAAGCTGCATTGGGTTCAATCTTGTCCAATCACTGCTGGTATTAGCAGTGCAAGTCATCCAATCACCATCTTGCAAAAACCCAAGCAGTGGAGTTTCAATTACCCACTAGTGCAACTACCAGCAACGCTGGCTGATGGCACACTGGTAGTAGCAGGAAAGGAGTCACATGACCAGCTGGTAGCTGCTAAAGTTGGACATGTTCAACTTCACACTATGCTGCTAGAGGGCTACAACCGGCCAGCAGCTGGGAAACCAGTCTAGTGTGAATGCGCCATAACTATTGGGACAGTTCTATCAACTATCTAGTCAAACGAGATAAGTGTGATAGCGCGATCGCAACAGTGCGATAGTGACTATCATGTGGTTTTCACGATGATAGTTCTCGCGATATTTGCTCTCATGACAGCAACTATCGTGACAACTATCATCGTGAAAACGGGGCTTTACTGTATGGTGTTGCTAAACTTGCAAGAATTAGTCTCACAATCGCTCAATGAAGATACAGTAAAGTGCAAAATGCAATATAAAGTATTATTCATTTAGTGATCCCTTTATATAAATTTTGAAAAGGTCCTTCTATTTTTAAACAAGATTCAAAATCGTTCGTTGTTTTTTTTTTTAAAACTCCACGTTAAATCCCATTGAACCAAAAAACCGTCCCACATACATTTGAAGAACTCTTGTTAAAAATGATTTAGAACAATAAAAAAATAGCACGTGCTTTCGTGTATTGGCTTCACGATGTTTCTTTTTTTTATAAATTTTGAAAAGGTCCTTCTATTTTTAAACAATGTTCAAAATCTTATGTTTTTTAATTCCATGTTAAATCCAATAGGATCAAAAAAACCGTCCCACAAACATTTGAAGAAAGAACTCTCCTTAAAAACGACTCAGAACAATAACAAAATAATTAGCACATGCATTAATCTATTGGCTTCACGAAATTAGTTTTCTATTAATTATTATGTGACTTCAAACCTGGAGAAAAAACGTTTAAAAAACCATTTTAAATCAAAAACGATTGCAGCGCCTACATTCGGAGAAATTTTAAATTAAACGCTCTATCAAGGCTCTTAAATCAATTTATTTTTCATGTACATACGGAGTGAAAACTCAAGTCGTTCTATAGATTCACTAGCCAATGTGCAAATAACACAAATTTAGTAAATCTGTATCATTGTAATGATTTGAGGTATTCAGGTCGTTATTGATTTGTCGTAACAGATTTTCATTTCAACAGATTTACTACTGATTCCTGTATTAGTCCTTTTACACATTGTCTAGTTATTGTGCAGAACTAACGTATTTAGCAAGTAGCATGTGTCAAGTATATACAATTCGACATCTTTTAAGTCTGTTGTAAGACTAAGGGCGTTCACGAGCGAACGACTTTTAGTGGTCGTGACTCGTGATATAGACTGTAAAAAGTGGTCGGCATGTGGCGTAAATTGCGACCTCTCACGTCGACTGCCAGGTCGTATGTAGGTCATAGTGTAGTTGAATGAACTGCAAAAAGTGGTTGTATACAGTCGACTCGAGTGGTCGTTTTTGGCCACACACCGACCACCTTTTTTTTTTTGCAGTCCATCTGGTTCACTGTGTGAACGCTTTTAAAAAATATGGGGGCTGAGCAACAGGAGACAAGAGAGGTGCACGTGCGTTCGTTTATTTGTGGACGTCACGTTGCGACTATGATTGATGCGAACGTGTGTGTGTGTGTGTGTGTCTGACGACGACCTTCTTGTATTTTGTGTTGCCGTTGAGCGATGGTTTTTTTGTTGTTGGCACAATTCCAATAAAATGTCATCGTTTCCAAGAAGCGTAAACACAAACACGCACTCAAGGAAAGAGAGGTAATGCACACACATATATGGGATACAGACATACACACACGCGGAGAGAGAGAGCCTTGATCCCGTTCATTCTCTTTTGTTTTGTCAGTGGCATTAACACTGTATTTTTTCAATGAAAAACAGTAGGTAGGTGGGATTGTGGTGAGGGACGGAGGCTGGGTGGGTGGGGGTAAAGACACCTTCAGTGCCTTCAATGGTGGTGTGTACCATATGTACACACGTAAATACATGTGGCATCTTTGGGTACAGATATGGCTTTTGTGTTTTATAAGTAGGGCTAAGAGATTTTAAAACAAAAAAAAAACAGCCGAAATTAGCCCCCCCCCCCCACCAAATCAACACTAAAGCCCCGTTTCACGATGATAGTTGTCACGATAGTTGCTGTCATGAGAGCAACTATTGCGAGAACTATCATCGTGAAAACCAAATGATAGGCACTGTCGCGATAGCACTATCACACTATCTCGTTTGACTAGATAGTTGATAGTACTGTCGCGATTGTAATAGTTGTTGTGTGACCTTAATATGGAAATATCCACTTTGTAGGGAAATTTGGCTTCTGGAGGGAGGGAGAAGCAACACTGTTGTTGTTTCAGTGATAACTAGTGAAGTAGACGTCACACTGTCATGACAGACAACTGTCGCGTTACTTCAGGAGGTGTAGACAGTTGCTATCGTGAGAGTGAACTGTCGTAACTTTCATGACAGCTACTCTCACGATAGAACTATCGCCGCTACTGCCGTGGCTAATGCAATGTTATCCTTTTGTGAAATGTGGACACAAAAACGTCAATTGAATCCAATTTGAACGTTTTTTTTTAAATAAAAACTACATTATGAAAAAAAAATTCAAAATGTTTTAAAACAGGACCCGATATCTTAAAAATGAAAATGATCCGGTTTTTATGTTTTTTCCATTGACATTTCATGAAAAACTATTTTCATCTTTTTCAAGCTGTCATAAAAAAAATATTTTTAAATATATAATCACCATGAAAATGCTTTTAGCATTATCATTTATCACCAACTGTTCTAGTTTCTAAAACACTTTTCATATTTTTTTTTTCTTCTGTCATGTTTCTCGTGAAACACCATTTGCTTGAAAAATATATAAAAGTTCTCAAAACCGCGAGAACATAATAGCCACGCATGCGCGCCATCTGCGAGGCAATTAGAAATCAGGACAAACAGAAGTTGGCTCTGCCCTTTTTATGACGAACTTCTAATTGGTTTGTTGTGTGGTTCGACGTTGTAAAGGGCGGAGCATGTGACGTCAGAGCGAACTTCTGTTGGTCCCGATTTCTAATTGCCTGTCGCGAGCTTTGCCTATGATAGTGATTGAGCGGGAGATCACGTGTCTTCTATTTTTTCACCGGTTGAAATCTTCAAAAAGTTAAAATTTTCGCCCCAGTGGAAACAAGGCCTAAGCAACGTGTTAGTTATCCATAGCGTAAAGCTGAAAACCAGTTGTAGGCTGTTTTTTTTGATCCTTCAACACGTGGTTTTTCCTATTGAGTCAGCTGTTTTTCGATTGATACTTGAATGGAAATCATAAGACGGATATGTATATCTCGCGTATCCATTTTGTGTAATTGTCCATTACACGAAATGAACATACATTTCGTGTAATGGACAATTACACCAAATGCATGCGACATATCCACTTGAATGAACCCTTCCACCCATCATCGACATCCACCCTTGCCCCCCCCCCCTCCCCGGTTCTTATTCCTTTTCTTGCCTCCAATTTTGATCAGCTGAGAAAAGAATGACTTTGGGTGGAAGGGGGGGGGGAGATCATCTGTTTGATCAGTTTGATGGAAAATTGGTACCGATTTATTTATTGGCCTCCTTCTGTATGTCACATGATCGTCTCTCAGGATGGATGTCTTCTTGTTTTCTTTACATAATGATGGTGTTGAATTGTTGATGCTTGATGATGGAGAATCGGAATTACAGAATGAGGATAGGGTGGGCGGAGGGGGAAAGATGTTGAGGGTAGGGGGGTGTGCATGAGATTCTTGACCACTAATTTGAGGAGTACGACAAATAACAGCTAGCCACTGGTTTCATTTAAAAACGACGATGTTTGATAACAGGCAATTAGAAATCGGGACATACAGCAATTGGCTCCGCCCTTTTTATGGCGACCGGTAACTTCTAATTGGCTTGTTGTGTGGTACGACGTTGATAAAGGGGCGGTGCGTGTGACGTCAGACTACATAACCAACCAATTAGAAGTTGCTGGTCGTCATAACAAGGGCGGAGCCAACTTCTGTATGTCCCAATTTCTAATTGCCTTGTTGTTTGATATGCTGCTCAGTCGATAATTGTCAAATAAAGGTGGTTTTAAAGTTTAAACGCCTCTCGAACTCTTTGATTCTTTCGGGTGCTAAATGAAGAGATACTTGACCATTAATTACCTCCAGAAATTTCTTTTCGTTTTTAAGTGTTTTTTTATGATTTTAATGAATTATTTTAAATTTTAAGAATCATTTTGGGGTAATCATTGGGTAAGTCTTGACAATATTTCAACAAGAAATTCCTGGGGGTAAATGGTCTCTTTGAGTGATTGAAGCTACCCTTCTACAAGTTTCAGAGATCGAAAATTGGCTGTTCATGAACCACCTTAAGTTTCTTGAAGCCTCTGTGAATGGCGTTTCCAAAAACTGGGCATGTGTGTCTGTATTTGAGGTTTATATTCATCACTTCTATTAAATTTTACGTAGTGGTTTTCAAATGAAGCCAAAGTCAAGTAAGAAAACGAATGTGTAGGGCTACACGTTTAAAGATGGAGGAGGGTTGTTTTTTTTTTTAAATATTTTTTTTTTTGCTGCTGTTTTGGTGTCCATGGACTGTAGTGACATGCCAATCGTTAGGAGGGGGATCTTATGTTGCAATTTCCATGGCAACTGGATAAAAGTTAAGAGGGGAGATAAACTGTACACAAGAATAGATGGATGTGTGGGCACCTTCTTTCTTGTCTAAAGTCTAGTACGCACTTAAAGTTGTGCGATACTAGTAGCTGGCTTGTCGAGCAACTGTCGAGGCGTTCCCTGGTCTGTCGAGCAACTGTCGAGGCGTTCGCTGGACTGTCTAGCAACTGTCGAGGCGTTCGCTGGACTGTCTAGCAACTGTCGAGGCGTTCGCTGGACTGTCTAGCAACTGTCGAGGCGTTCGCTGGACTGTCTAGCAACTGTCGAGGCGTTCGCTGGACTGTCTAGCAACTGTCGAGGCGTTCGCTGGACTGTCTAGCAACTGTCGAGGCGTTCGCTGGACTGTCTAGCAACTGTCGAGGCGTTCGCTGGACTGTCTAGCAACTGTCGAGGCGTTCGCTGGACTGTCTAGCAACTGTCGAGGCGTTCGCTGGACTGTCTAGCAACTGTCGAGGCGTTCGCTGGACTGTCTAGCAACTGTCGAGGCGTTCGCTGGACTGTCTAGCAACTGTCGAGGCGTTCGCTGGACTGTCTAGCAACTGTCGAGGCGTTCGCTGGACTGTCTAGCAACTGTCGAGGCGTTCGCTGGACTGTCTAGCAACTGTCGAGGCGTTCGCTGGACTGTCTAGCAACTGTCGAGGCGTTCGCTGGACTGTCCAGCAACTGTCGAGGCGTTCGCTGGACTGTCCAGCAACTGTCGAGGCGTTCGCTGGACTGTCTAGCAACTGTCGAGGCGTTCGCTGGACTGTCCAGCAACTGTCGAGGCGTTCGCTGGACTGTCTAGCAACTGTCGAGGCGTTCGCTGGACTGTCTAGCAACTGTCGAGGCGTTCGCTGGACTGTCTAGCAACTGTCGAGGCGTTCGCTGGACTGTCTAGCAACTGTCGAGGCGTTCGCTGGACTGTCTAGCAACTGTCGAGGCGTTCGCTGGACTGTCCAGCAACTGTCGAGGCGTTCGCTGGACTGTCCAGCAACTGTCGAGGCGTTCGCTGGACTGTCCAGCAACTGTCGAGGCGTTCGCTGGACTGTCTAGCAACTGTCGAGGCGTTCGCTGGACTGTCTAGCAACTGTCGAGGCGTTCGCTGGACTGTCTAGCAACTGTCGAGGCGTTCGCTGGACTGTCTAGCAACTGTCGAGGCGTTCGCTGGACTGTCTAGCAACTGTCGAGGCGTTCGCTGGACTGTCTAGCAACTGTCGAGGCGTTCGCTGGACTGTCCAGCAACTGTCGAGGCGTTCGCTGGACTGTCCAGCAACTGTCGAGGCGTTCGCTGGACTGTCCAGCAACTGTCGAGGCGTTCGCTGGACTGTCCAGCAACTGTCGAGGCGTTCGCTGGACTGTCCAGCAACTGTCGAGGCGTTCGCTGGACTGTCCAGCAACTGTCGAGGCGTTCGCTGGACTGTCCAGCAACTGTCGAGGCGTTCGCTGGACTGTCCAGCAACTGTCGAGGCGTTCGCTGGACTGTCCAGCAACTGTCGAGGCGTTCGCTGGACTGTCTAGCAACTGTTTTGTTAAGCAATTGTAGGTGTATAACAAACAGGCTTAAAACTGGGGAAAAGCCATTATTTCCAGGTGGTAAATACCGTGGTAACATTCGGTAAATACCACCCCTGGGGAAAAATGTTGCCAACCCTGGTTTAGCATTAGCTTTGACTTTAAGCTTGAATTTGAGCCTCTCAGGGTAGATTTATACTCCAAACTTTGCTAAGATTTTGCAAGCTAAAAATTTTTGAAGCTTCTAAAAATTAGCTACAAACCAAACCACGCGTGGATGAAGCCTGCATGGGGTGGCCGTGGGCTGGGTTCAATTTGCGGTGCAGTACTACCATCTATGTTTTACAGTTTTCACCACACGTGGGCATGGGCTGGGCCTGGTTCAATATGCGCCGGGCCTAAACCAAGCCTCAGAGCTTTTTTTTTTCTTTTTCGTTGCTAATGCACCAAAATAAACTACTTTTTTTGAGGTTGTTGTAGGAAGTGAGGGGGTGGAGGTTAGAAGGTCAGTTAGTGTTCTGAGGGCGAGAGAGTTTGAGACCATTTTCATGATCTGATGTCAAAGGTCATCATCATCATCATCTCAATTGATGCAGCTTTTTTGTTGTTGTTGTTGTTGTTGTTGTTGCTAAAGTGAAAAACTCTTGAATCCAAAAAAAAAAAAAAAAAAAGGTCAAGTCTACTTGTTTTGAATTTGAATCTTAAAACATTTCAGAGTTGAGTTTTTGTTGTTGTTGAAAAGTGTGCTAGTAACTTAGTAAGTGAATGGTGGTGTTTGTTGTCAGACGGATAAAGAATTCTTTTTTTTGCATTTTTTGGTGAGTTTTTTCACACAACAACAACAACAAGACTGTCGTCGTGTCTCCAGCTAAACACACTCAAATGGAAATGTTTTAAGTTATCTTTTCGATTCTCGCCCAATCGGCGGCGTGACCACCAGCATTTGAAAAAGTACCACAATTTAGTAATCTTGATCTAGTTTATTCTCATAGTGCAACAAGAAGGAAAAAAAACAACTCTGATAATGAAAAGCGAGCGCTTCTTGAAATAATTTCTTTGAAATACTATGAAACAAATACCTAGTACACAGTATTTAAAAAAAGCATTTAAATTATCAGATGTGGTACGGAGCCCTGTTGAGGACATTGAAATAAATAAATTTGACTCGGACTCTTTCAAAATCTCAACTTACTGTCTCGAGATCTCGACTTATATTCTCGACTTAGGCTTCAAATCACTGTACACATCTGCAGAAGTTAAGTACCTAACCTAACAGTACTTAACTTCTGCAGATGTATACAGTGATTTGAAGCGTAAGTCTAGAATATAAGTTGAGATCTCGAGACAGTAAGTTGAGATCTCGAGACAGTTAAGTCGAGATCTCGAGACAGTTAAGTCGAGATCTCGAGATAGTAAGTCGAGATCTCGATACAGTAAGTCGAGATCTCGATACAGTAAGTCGAGATCTCGATACAGTAAGTCGAGATCTCGAGACAGTTAAGTCGAGATCTCGAGACAGTTAAGTCGAGATCTCGAGACAGTTAAGTCGAGATCTCGAGACAGTTAAGTCGAGATCTCGAGACAGTTAAGTCGAGATCTCGAGACAGTTAAGTCGAGATCTCGAGACAGTTAAGTCGAGATCTCGAGACAGTTAAGTCGAGATCTCGAGACAGTTAAGTCGAGATCTCGAGACAGTAAGTCGAGATTTTGAAAGAGTCCGAGTCAAATTTATTTATTTCAATGTCCTCAACAGGGCTCCGTACACATCTGATAATTTAAATGTTTTTTTTTTAAATAATAAACGTGTTCTACAGCAGAGACCCGTGACTGTCAAACAAACAATATGTCGAATTCAATTTATTCAGTTAATATTCAGAAAATATTCAGTTAATACTTAAATATAATATAGAAACTATTGACATTATTGACTTTAAACATTAAAACTTTTTTTTTGTTGTTAAATATTTATTTTCTTTATTAAGATAATAAAAAAGTGTGTTGGAAAAAAATGTGACATTAAAGTGAGTTGTTTGGGGGAGGGAGGGGGGGGAGTTCTTCTATTAGATCTATTTATAAATAATATCTCTTCCCCTGCCCCCCCCCCCTGCACACCCTCCTTTTTCATTTCCTCTCTTCTTCTTCTCAACCCACCTTTTAATTATATTTATGATTCTTATTTATTTTTCTTTTCGATTGTTTACGTCTGGAAAAAAAAAAAACTTATTCACGAATTTTCTATTTGTGTTCTGATCATCAGATCTACAAGAACAGCAACAAAAAATGATGTTGACTTTTGTTTTGTTCAAGTTCAAACCATAATTGAAAAATACAACAACAACAACAAAAAACAAAGGAAAAAAAACAAAAAAAAACCTGTATTAACTTATACAGTGTGTATGTTAATGAAGGAATATTATTATTTTTTTGGAAACAGTCCAGTGATTTTCATATACTTTTTATTGTTATTATTATTTCATGTCACCAAGTTACACAGTCATATATACACAACAAACACACGCAGTCAAAGTGAAAGTATTCGATTATAATTTATAAGCTTTTATAACTTGAATAATTTCAATGTAAATGTTGGCTTTTTTTCTTTCTTCTTCTTCTTGTTTTGGCCTTGTTTCCACTGTGGCGAAAATTTGAACTCGGTGAACATTTCAACTGGTGAAAAATAACAAGTGTTTCGTATGAAGAAAATGTGTTAATGCCATTTTTATTAGTAGGAGAAAAGAAATTCGATACGGCGGCGACTAATAATAGAACAAACGTGGCCCCCAGCTTTATTCACTAAGATGGTTTGGTTCACTATGTTTAGGCCAATTGAAGTGAGAAAACCACATTTGCTCTACCGCTTTAACTAAACCAATAAATTGCTGTTTCTCATCAATATTTACATCGAAATCGTGTTATTTTTATGTAAAATTATAGTTAAACGTATCTTACAACTAATTAAAAATTACATTGATTTTCCTGAAATGAGAAATTGACGAAAATTCGATGGGAAAAAAAAAGACATTCACCGAAAACGAAGAGAAGAAAAAACAAAAAATGGCGACTAAAAAAACGCAAAAAGTACACATAATTCACTAAAAAACAAAGTTTAAACAAAAGTTGACTCAATGTCAACGTTTTTCAACCTCTTTTTTTTGGCGGTAAATTGAGGGCGTTCTACTGAATGGCTTTTCGCCTATCGATGATGTTATATTAGCCAACTAATAGACATGCGCATTAGCTCACTTCTCTCATACCTAGCGAAAAATTTTGCCCCAATGGAAGCAAGACTTTATTGTGTTCTGAGTTTTTTTTTTTTTTTTTGAAATGATGAAGAGATAGAGCGAGAGTGAGAAATAAGGACAGGAAAGAGAGAGAGAAACAATTTTCATGACAACGAAATAAAACAAGTTTTTTTTTATTCATATATTTTTATTATAGTTTTTGAAAGAAAGAAAGGTGCTTTTTATGCATAATACATATGAAGAAGAAAAAAAAACATGTTTGTGAATCAGATGTTAATGACCCTGTTTTTGTTGCTTATGTTCAACTTTCAATTGTTTTTTTTTTGTGTGTGTGTGTGTAAAGAGGAGGAAATTGAGAGGAGGAGTGAAAGGATAAAGAGAGAATTATGGGTTATTGCTATTCAACTTCATCATCATCAAAGAGGTTTTCGTTCTTTTCATTGTGAAATCCACAGTGTTGCCAGATTCGTTGACTTCAACGTGTCAATTAGACACAATTGCAAACTAAAGACTTTTTTTTCTGTTGAAAATCTGGAAGAAGTGATTGAGTCGACCACCTAGATGACACATACTAATTGTAGGTCACTAGGTGACCTACACTTTCAGATAGCTATTTGGAGAGGTACTTTGGGTCACTCAATTACCTACGCTTTTTTACATTCTGGAAGAAGGGGACTGCACCCCCAAACCCCCCTACAACGAACTTAATTTAATGCAACATCACCTAATCACCGAATTAATAAAAAGTTCTCAAGTGTAGGTAACTCAGTGACCTACAGTTCTGAAGTGTAGGTCACCTAGTGACCTACGATTAAGTCTATTCTAGATAATTTAAAATAATAGGATTTCCGAACCTGCTTGATTTTGCCATTTTCTTCTCAGATACGAGCCCATAGAATTTAAAACCTCATAGGAGGGGGGGGGGGGTCCATTGGTACAAACAATAAGTTTACATATAAATTAGATATAATGTATACACTTTTGATAACATTCTGACTTACACACTGAAGGTCGCCATGTTCAATTGAATCTTCTCGAGAAATCAAGCATGATTGGTATTTTTGAGATGGTTCCCGGATATGTTTTAAAGACACCCTGCCAGAAAGTGGTTAACGCGGCTTTCTTCACATGGACCACCATCGAAAACAATAGCCTGTTGTGCGTGCGGGCCACTGGTATGACCATGATCATCACTGAGGTGAGTGATCGACACTTGTGTGGTAGGACTCGGCCACTTATAGCCACTTATGGCAGTGGTTCGTGTAAGCACAATGTTCATCCTTTTAATCGGTCCCCTAAGTGACCTACGATTAGTCCCACTGTAGGTCACTCAGTGACCTCACACAGTACTCAAGTGTAGGTCACCTAGTGTCCTACGATTCCCTGTATTCATTTCGAGGTGGTAAAACAAGTGTTCTCTTTACTTACCGAAGAAATCAAAGCTAAACTATTTTTGAAGGCTTGTATTGTAGGCTTACTCTGTTGCTAACGGTTTGTAAAACGATAGCGAGTTCTGCTTATGACAGTGACACCTGTGCCTTGAATTCGAAAGCTGAGCGAGTCATAAAATGACACAAAATTGGTAAGTACGGTTCTATTTTTCAAAAAACAGAAGAAAAAAATCAACACGTGCGCCAACGTGTTGGCTTCATTGTAGTTTAATTGTTTTTTTGTTTTTTTTTTGTTTTAAATTATTTTTAGGTATTTTTACAAGCATTTTAATGGATCTTTTGTGCTTTTACGAGCTCGTACTCAATGGAGTTTAACATAAAAGTTAGAAATTCGCGATTTTGAAATAGTTTTTAAAAATAGAACCGCACTTACTAATTTTTTGTCATTCTATCACTCGATCAGCATATATTTAAGGCGCGCACATTGCACTTTGAAAACTTAATATATGGGACAACTTTAAATATGAAAAATAAAATATTGTATTTTAAGAATTAACGTTTTTTCTTTAACATTGGGTCTATGGACTCAATAGAAAACGAGGCTAGCGCTCTTTGCAGAGATTTTTCGAAGTAATTTTGCGATGTGTGTACCCTCTTAAAAGAGTGTACTTGTGTACTCTTTTTCTTATGATTCAGGGATGGTAACTACTAAAATGACCACTTTTTGTGGCGCCTCAAAGTGGTCCGTGTAAAGCCGGCATTCATTTTAGGATCACTTTTTTTAAAAAAAAAAGATGTTTAGCCTCAAACACATTAGTCATTTAATGATTCTAATTTATATTCAGTTATGATAAAAAAAAATGTTTTTTCAGCTGTTGAACAACTTCCGGTTATGTTTTTAGTGGGGATAGGACATTCGAATCCTGGAATCCTGTGAATCTTGAAAAATATTCGAAAACTCGAAATCTTCGCGCTTTTTTCGAATCCTAACCAAAAAAACGTTTAAAAACTTCGGTAAAGTTACTTTTAACTATAGAGATAGGACATTCGAATCCCCAAATTCTGCGAATCTTGAAAAAATATTCGAGATTCAAGGCTCTTAAAAACTTTGGTAAAATTATTTTTAACTATTGATGTTAAATAGAAACGTTCAATAACAAAAAAAAAACTGGCGATTGTTGCAATTTCGGTGGTATCCGGATCACCAATATCACCTTTTGGCGACCCTGAGTGAAGGCCACACTTGTTTTTTATTATTAATAATTTAATAATTAATATTATTTCATTTATTTGTATCTTCTTATGTGAAGGATTCGGAAGATTCGAGAACCTTTTAGAATTCGAATTCGAGAAAAATTATTATTCGTCCCACCTCTTAATATTTAGCCTCCAACACATAAAAAAATCATTTAATGAATCTGATTTATGTTCGGTGAAGAGTGAGTGATATTCCACGTGTATGATAGAAACATGTTTTTCAGCTGTTGAACAACTTTCGGTTATGTTTTGAGTTTATATTAAATTCTTCTAACTCCCTTTGAATTTAACTTGCTCTTTGTGTTGTGTGTATTTGTCTGTTGTTGTTGTTTTTGTTTACGAAAAATGCGGGTGGAAATTACATTATTTCCGGTGTTAGTTACATTTGTGTGTCTGCCGCAACCCCTGATTCCATTTGGCGAGTAGGAAGGGGGGGGGGGGGGGGTGGATATATATTTGGAGCAACCGGTGTAATTCAATAATTATAACAGTTTGGATTCTCGCGGGTTTGTTTCAGTGTGTCAGGTGGTCAGCGTCGGCGGCGACCAACCTAATCCAGGATGTCTGTTTGTAGAAGTCCAACATTGCGTGACTTCCGTATCCCTCTCCCCTCCTCCTCCTGCTTCTCGTTTTCTTGTTATGTAACAACAACCCTCGTCTATTTTTCATTCATCGCTCCTCCTCCCCGCCCCCTCCCTTTTGCTTTTTCCTCCAGATTGATTTTCAGGTGAAATAAACACAAATTTCTCTGTTTAGTTTTTTTTTTAATGATCACCCTGTACACTATGCTTGGCTCAATCTGTATGAGTCATAGAATCAGTTGTCAACAAAGAAATAAATAACGGGAACAGTATTTAAGCCTTATTAATTAAAACTTAAAAATCTTCAGCTGCTGCTTTTAATAATTAAAACAGAACCTCAGAAGTGTTGTTCAGAATATAACAGATGGGTTTGTTAAGTGATGGCAATAAGACTGAACTTTTGTTTTCTTTTGTAATAAAAAGGAGCGTGTTGTGAACAGGTGATATTACACGTGTTCAGCTGTTTTTAGTCGCTTTTTTTATAACAAGCTATTCAAGCAGGATTGGACAAAGTTTTTCTCAGGGGTGGTATTTACCAGATTTTACCACGGTATTTACCGTCCGAGAATAATAGCTTTTTACCAGTTTTAGACAATTTCAATTTTTTAAGCCTATTTTTTTTTCTTTCTCGTTGTCAGTCTGCTTTTACACTTACACTTTCTATCTGTACAGTTAATTTTCCACGTCAAATGCAATGTTTTTCAAAGTGATCATAAATAGGATCTATTGGTCTTCCACCCCTGTTCATTTTTGTGATTTAAGTAAAATAAAAAAAATAAGCTATACATAAAATACACGAACTTCAAAAATTAAAAACTGGTGACCAGAATCCAGGTTTGGTCATTTGACTCATGAAACAATGTGTCATTCCTGTTTTCAATCTAGAAGGGGTTATTCCCTAGCACAGGGTAACCAAAATCAAAAGTATGGGGGGGAGGAGTGAATATAAGAGCTTCCTAGTTTCTATTGCATTCAATGTTTTACTTTGTAAATTTCTGGTTTTCTTTGCATTACAGTAATGATTACAAGCTCGCATTAAAATTGGCAATGACCTGAATGTCACTTTTTAATATAACAATAACTTATAGCACTAGATGAAAAGAGCATAATACTACTTCTACCCGGTTTTAGCCAGTAAAAACTGGTTGTAACTGGTCTTTACCAGTGCCCTGTCTTTTACTGTTTTTTTTTCCGGGATTTTGCCAACCCTGGATTCAAGGAATCCTTAGATAGTAGCGTCAGGAGACTTCGAGCGCTCGACTTCGTCATGTTTATGCTGATAGTCTTTAGGTTAGGTTGTTTGGTTACACATTGGATGGCGCTGCGAAATGTATGAAGACGACTCCAAGCCGCCTAATGCTAGTTCCTTAGATATGTCATTGGTTAGGAACGGGTAGAACCGGTTCGCCAATTACTGAAACTGGTAGAACCGGTTCGCCAATTACTGAAACTGGTAGAACCGGTTCGCCAATTACTGAAACTGGTAGAACCGGTTCGCCAATTACTGAAACGGGTAGAACCGGTTCGCCAATTGCTGAAACGGGTAGAACCGGTTCGCCAATTGCTGAAACGGGTAGAACCGGTTCGCCAATTGCTGAAACGGGTAGAACCGGTTCGCCAATTGCTGAAACGGGTAGAACCGGTTTGCCGGTACTGGTCGAACTGATAAGAATTGGTTCTAAACCGCGTGGATTTGGTTTGGTTCTGCCCTTTGCCACCTCTGACTAATGTGCTGTGCAAATTAGCTAATGTACATTGGGAACTAGCTCTGATCAGTTCGTCGATCTTGACGAACCGGTTCAAATGCATCAGTGCCTTTAACACTCATTGTGACAAATAATATGCAAGATGCTGAAGTTCAAACTGGTGGTAAAATACAAGAATTGCTTAGACTAAGGCTAGAGATGAGTATCTAGAGTAAAATAATTAGTAACATACTGCAAAGCTACAAATGAAGTATATTTGTTGATGAGTATGAGTCCATAGCATTAGGGTCTTCCCTTCTTTTTAAAATAGGTTTAGACCATTTTAATTCTTGAAACCCTAGGCTAAATCTGGTTTAAACCAATGGGCTGTGCTAAATTAGTAAAACCTGGGTTTTTGCCAACCCTGGTTAGGACTGGTGGTGGTGGTGGTGGTGGTGGTGGTGATGATGAGGATGAGTGCAACACTGTCGAAGAGGTATTGGGACATTGGGCAATTTATTTACGGGTCTGTAATTGTAAAAATGCTAAGAACCTCTGGCGTATGGAGTTACTTAGTTTTGAGGGGCTCCCAAGGTTCTTTCCAGTTTAGAGAAGCTACTGTGTGCCACGTAGTTTCGCGACACCTTCGCAATATCGAGATATTCCTGTCGGCTTGTTTATCCGATAACCATTTAACTAGTTTGTATTCTATTTTGTTAACAAACTAGCTTAAATTACAAAAGTGTAAAACTGTGGGGGGGTGTTATACTTTTCGAATACCTAGAAGGACCTTGCCATCCGAGCCAGTACATGCCTGGACATATGATCGCCATTGAAATAATCAAGAGTTTAACAATTTTTACCAAGTGGAGAAACCGGGCGAAATGGTGCAAAACAATTTTTTTTTTTGCATAATGGGATGTTTTCATTTGGTCAAAATTTACGTTCACCTCCTGTTTTGGCCTAATGGAAACAGGGCATCAGAAGTAAACATCACTTTGTTGAGTTTTGATAATAATATAAATGAGAATGTGGAGGGTTTCAATCTAAAATTCAATGTTTTGAGTGTGGTTTTTATTGGTCTGTAGGATAACTTATTTTGAAGGTTGTCTGCTCAGTTAGGAGGGAGGGAGGGTGACGGAAAGAGGGGCGACGACTGTGTGCTTCTTTTTTGTGTGTCTGGCTTATTTTTTTAAGGGTACAAAGTTGTAAATTATAAAATTTTCTCTGAAGTGCACAAAGAACAAACGGTAGTTTGAAAGTACATACAGGAAGCCTCCAAATAGTGAAAATAATCAGTTGGTCTCATATTCATATAAGTGGGGGGGAGGGGAACACAATAGACAAAACCATGTCGAGGTTGCATTTGAGAACTCCTAGATTTTATTTTGCACTGAAGAGCTTAGGCTTAGTTTATACTCACTAGCTCTAATGCCTAGTTCTCACTCACAACTAGACCTGTGCGCCGTAGCATATTGATCGGCGGCGGCGGGCGAGGGTAAATACGAGCAGCGGCGACTACCGGCGTCAGGCATTGAACATATCGAACAACTATATCGATATATTGAGTGAGGTAAATTTCGATATAAATTTCAATCGATAAATATCGAATATGGTATCATTTCATTCCTATGGCAGTTTTTTAAACAAAACCAACCAAAACACATTTGAATTCGGCGGCCGCCAGTCATACACCGGCGGCGAGTGGCGGCGGGTTTTTTAAAAAAAAGTACAAGCGGTGAGCGGCGGCGTTTTTAGCTTCAAAAACACCGGCGGTGGCGGTTTCGCCCGGCGGTGCACAGGTCTACTCACAACCTTCATGTAGCTGAGGCTTAAGGACTTGGCCTATGTATAAGGGTTGTGAGAACACACACTAGATGGTAGTTAATGTCAAATGTTAGCTTTGGTTAGGTAGCCTTGGTTACCCATATGTAGAATACACATTATTTAGTGTGAATGCAAGACAAAGTTAACTCGATCGTACGCCACCTGGTGTTCAGAAATCTGAATAGAAAATGGCGTCATTCATTTTCTATTTCCATTGTTAGATGTTTCGGGCTATTTGTTAATTTATTAAAATAATTTAAAATTATCAATTGATCTTTATTTACTTATTTCCATAAACTCTAAATCATCAACCTACCTACAATTAAAATATGTTGCATTTAGTGTGTTCAATGAAGACTCATGCAATTCAGTTTTGTTAGTATGGACATTATCAGCCATTTTTCCTCCAATTATGTATACATTATGCAGGCTATACACATGCACAATGTCCACACATAATGGCCAGTGCCAAATTTGTAAAAATGAAATAAATATGCTGTAGTGAGCGCCACCTTTAGGCAGGTCACAAAGTGTAGCTGCTCACATGTGAACACAGTCGTTTAGCCAAGGCTATTTTAGCCCGAGCTACAAGAAGGTTGTGTGAACTAGGCATAAGCGGCAAAGTAGCCTGTGAAGCTTAAATTTAGCTTAGATTTTTGCCTTCACCAGAGCATGAAGCTAACTTTGATATTATTCAACTTTTTCTAAGCTTAGCACTAAGCAACTCAAAGCACCAACCAAGCATGAAACAGACACAAGGGGGGGGGGGGAGGAACCGGCAGGTGAGCACAGGAAAATACAAATGGAAACTTCTGATGAGACGGTTCACTATAGGAACCATAGAAAGTCGCCGAAAATTAAATAGTTTAAAATAGTTAAATAAAAATAAAAATTAATGAAATAAAATTAATTTGGCGTTTTTTGCACGAACCTAAATGTTGAAAATGTACGGGGGCACGAACAGCTGATCGCCAAAATGACGGGCAATTAGAAATCGGGACAAACAGAAGTTGGCTCCGCCCTTTTTATGACGAATGCAACTTCTAATTGGTTGGTTATGTAGTCTGACGTCACATGCTCCGCCCTTTTCAACGTAGAACCTCAAAATTCAAATTGCAATATGTACATAACAATATTGCTCATCTAGTGATGAGTTGGTAAAAATTTATAATTAGTTTTTCTATTTTTAATTTCATTTGAAAATCTCGTATTTTTTTTTTTTAGCTCATGTTAAATCCCATAGGTCACAAAAGCTCCTCCATTTATACATTTTATGAGATCTAAATTTCCCACTTAAGTAACAATAAGTTTCATAATACCCTAAAATTTGACCACTAATTGTATACAACTCAAATTACTCACCATTGACGATCAAAAGTTGCTCTTTTTTCAGTAGTGCATATTTATCCAAAAAAAGTCGTTATTAAAATATAGCCACTTCTATCCATCGATAACAGAAAAGATGGCGGACAAAAGTGTATCAAAATTGAATTTTTTGCCACAAGTTGACGTCACAGCTACAGAAGTGCCTACATGCGAGGATTTTTGTAAGTTTTTTTTCTTCACTGTAGGTCCTTAAAGGTTAGGAATCGAAAGACGAAAAAAGCGTGAAGATTCGATTTTTCGAATCTCGAATATTTTTGAAGATTCGAATGTCCCACACCTAATTTATAACCAAATATTCTATATGAAGCCCTGCGGCAGGACTTCGACGATGTCGACTTTTTCCAGTCTCGACACAGGCAATTAGAAGAAGGGATGAACAGATGTTTGCTCCGCCCTTTTGTATGACAACCGGCAACTTCTAATTGGTTTGTTGCATGGTTCGACGTTGACATGGTGGAGCATGTGACGTCAGACTTCAAAACCAACCAATTAGAAGTTGCGTTCGTCATAAAAGGGGCGGAGCAAACGTCTGTTCATCCTGTTTTTTAATTTCCTGTAGTCTCGGCATGTCGACTTTTAAATCTCTTTTATTCGTCCATGTTAATTATGCCATGTTGCGCGCACCATACTCTAGTAATTAAATTATTGCAGGTGCGCCCTCTTGTAGCTGCAATAATTTAATTATTAAAAGTATGGCGAGCACAACATGGCAGAATAAAAGAGATTAAAAGTCGACACGTCGAGATTCTGGGAAAAGTCCGACATGTCGAGGTTTTCTTAATAGAAATCTCACATGTCCGCTCCGTAATTCTAGTTTCTAAAACACTGAATTTTTTCGTAATGTTTTTTTTTTCTTCTTCTGAAAAACTTTTGCTTGAAAAACACAAATTTTCTCAAAACCCGCTGGTTTGGGAAAGAGAGAGACCTCCTATAGAACATAATATAACATCCGAGAAACTTAATACAAAAAAATATCTATTCAGCCACCCTTAATTTTTTTTTTATAAAATTTAATAAAAACAAATCTTATAAAATTCATTTCTAAGATTCGTCTTCAGCTTTCCATCTTCAAGTCGCGTATCTAATAACAAATGAAAGAGGTCTATCTTTTCTCACTGCTATAGTAATCATGCTGCATGCATCTGATTGATCATATGATTAATTTTATCACACAATGCAAACGTGTAAACTATTGTATCGAACAAAGGGAAAGAATCAGCGGTTCACATTTCATGTGACGATGAAGTCGAAGAAGAAACCGATAAAATTCTGAAAATCACATTTTAATATAAAATAACATCCTTTTTAATTAAAGTTTTAATATTGGTTTTTTATTTGGCTCTTTATGAATAATACAAAATGTGTTTTAATAAAAAAAAATTCGTCTTGCCAATGTTATACCTAGTTAACACACCCTGATAATTTAAAAGCATTTAAATAATAAACGTGTTCTACAGAGCCCTGTGAAGGACAAACAAAGAATCTGTCGAATTCAATTTATTCAGTTAGTAATCTGAAAATATTGAGTTAATTAACTTAAATATAATAATATAAACTATTGACATTAAAGTATTGATTTAGTAATTCAGTGTAAATTATTAATAATAAAGTCAATTTTTATTTGGGGTTCATGTGCTTAACTGGATTCCGTATAATTCACCTAAACACATTTAATTTGAATTCATTTAACACGTTTGTGTACACAAGGTATTAGCTAACAATGTTCAGCACAAGCTTTGACAATCTACAGTTATACCTTATACAGACATGAGTTAAAGGAATTCAAATTAAATGTGTTTAGGTAAATTATACGGAATCTAGTTAAGGACACGAACCAAATTAAAAATTGACTTTATTATTAATATTTTAAATTGAAATACTAAATCTGTATTTTGTCGATTGTTTATATTATATTTAAATATTAACTCAATATTTTGAGATTATTAACTGAATAAATTGAGTTCGACATATTGTTTGTCCTTCACAGGGCTCTGTAGAACACATTTATTATTTAAATACATTTAAATTATCAGGTGTGTACTTAAGTGTTAGCAGTAATTAAGAGAAATGAGCTTACACCTCAATTTTACTCGTTTTTATAAAAATTCCCACTTCAAAATAAAAGTGGGTAATTACTAGAGGTGGAACGAATCCTAAATTTTCTCGAATCCGAATCCTAAATTTTCTCCAATCCCTTGAATCTCTCAAATCCTTCAGATCCGGATACCATCGAAATTGCAACACTTTCTATTGAACGTCAATGGAGTTCAAACTAATTTTACCAAAGTTTTTAACAGTTTTTTTACGTTAGAATTCGAAAGACGAAAAAAGTGCAAAGATTCGTGTTTTCGAATTCTCGAATATTTTTTCGAGATTCACGAGATTCGAATGTCCCATTCTAGTTTTGAAAACAATTTCTAAAAAAAATGTTCAGTTGACATTTTTACATCCAAATTTTACAAAAAAAAAACCGTTTATGGAGCATAGTGTTAGCCACTGTAGTGGCGCCGCATCTGGGGAAAAGGAAAATGAGTATCTTATTTAGTCACAGGCAAGTGTGCAATGCACTAAAATTTCTTTTGCCCCGCCCTTTTATGACATCAGACCAAGAAACAGACCAATTAGAAGTTGCCGTTCCTCATAAAAGGGTGGGGCAAACGAATTGCTTGTGTTGAATCCAACTGCCTGTTATTCAGCCACCTTGGGTACTGTTGCGTTTGCTGTAGAAAACAGACGAAATTTAGCAGGAGTAATTACAGGCGTTTAGAAATCGGGAAGAACGTCAGTTGGCTCCGCCCTTTTTATGACGACCGGCAAGTTTTAATTGGTTTGTTGTGTGGTTCAACGTTGAAAAGGGCGGAGCATTTGACGTCAGACTACATAACCAACCAATTAAAAGTTGCGTTCGTCATAAAAAGGGCGGAGCCAACTGAAGTTCTTCCCGATTTCTAAATGCCTGTGGAGTAATTTTGTTAATGGACTGCACAGGCAAGTGTGGCGAGCACTAACTTTTCGTTTGCCCCGCCCTTTTAAGATCGTCATCAATTTCTAATTGGCGAGTGACTTGGTCTGGTGTCACATGCCACGTCTTTTTTTCAATTTCTAATTGGTTGATATTTGGTCTGACGCTCATAAAAGGGCGGGACAAACGAAAAGTTAGTGCTGGCCACACTTGCCTGTATGGACTGCTGCTGTTTACGTTATGTAAGTGCTACTGATTATGAGATGTGTGACAACACAACTCCTACATTGCTCTGACCACGTTCTTAAATGTTTTTGATTTCTTTGGTTATTTCTTTTTCGTCCTTGTTTTGTTTCAACCTCGCCATTGACTTGGAAGTGGTGGCATGTTTGGATGACCAGCACAGACATTAAAAAAAGAAAGGGTCACCTTGACCCATGATTCCTCCTTCTCTTTCAAGTCACCTGTTTTTGTTTTAGAAGAGGGGGGGGGTGGGAATTTTTTCTCCTCTTCCTCCTAACTCTCCCTCGCCTTTTTTTTCTTTCTTAACTTAACTCCACCCAAATCGTCTTTCATTTCCCCTCTTTTTTACACGTGACTTTACCGATCACGTTGAAGGGAAGAGGGGAGGGGGCTGTTGGGACGTGTGTTTATTTTTGCGTTGTAATTTCTCACATTTTCCACATTGTCCAGTCAGAAGAAAGAAAAAAAAAACAGAAAAAGGAATCAAGTTTTGCTGGTGAGAAAAGAAATGGTGTTAATTGAGAATAAGGAACTGCTCTCTCGTTTTGTGGTTATTGTAATTAGAAGGAGAAATTAGAGAAGTCCACATCTTTTGTGTTGTTTCAGTGGAATGCGTTTTTTTTTAAAGGTAAGGAAATTGAATACCTCATCTATAGGGAATGGGATGGACAAAGTTATTATTTGTGCTGTTTTTAGCGAGTGTGTGTGGACACACTGGGAGAGTTAAAAAAAAAAGAAATATTGTGAGTTTCGTGGTCAAGAAAGGTCACCGATATGTTGACATAATTTACCGAAACGTTGTATTCTCTCAACGATTTCTTAATAGTATATTTTTAAAGGTTTTTTTACGTCTTAAGAGGCTATATCACTAAATTACTTCGAAAAATCTCCGCAAAGAGCGCTAGCATCATTTTTCTATTGAACCCATAGACCCGATGTTAAAGAAAAAAATTTAATTTTGTAAAATAGACAACAGTCGCGGCGGCAATGTGTTTATTTGTCATATTTAAAGTTGTCCAATATTAAGTTTTCAAAGTGCAATGTGCACCTTAAATATATGCTGATCGAGTGATTGAATGACAAAAAATTGTTAAGTGCGGATCTATTTTTAAAAACTATTTCAAAATCGTGAATTTCTAAATCTTATGTTAACTCCGTTGAATACGCGCTCATAAGAGAAAAAGAAAACATCCATTGAAATGCTCGTAAAAATACCTAAAAGTAATTTTAAAAACCACAATTATACCACATTTTGAATTAAATTTATTAAATAAAACTCCAATGTATTTTAACGATTTATTATTAATTTTATTCAAACTTTTTCATACATTTTATGGTTACTTAAAGAGACCCCAGTACCTCCAGAAATTTCTTGTTAAAATATTGTCAAGAATTATTCAACGATTACCAAAACGATTTTTAAAATTTAATTAAGTCATTAATATAATTTAAAAAATTAAAAATCAGTTGACTTTATATAAATGAACTTTATCAGATGGATGCGCCACCAAACAACAGACATTGGCAACAAAACCTCCCCAAGATATGCTCCTCTACTCGAATTCTGATTTGTTGTCACCACCTCACATTACTTTCATTTCAAAGTAATATGGATTTAATATTTGAATTATTCCACCTAAGAGAGGGTTGTATTGAGTTGAATACGAATAGGGAAAACACCTATATTTCATTAAAGAATTCTAGAAATGTGAGGTGACAACTTTTGCCCCAAAATTGGGGAGAGGGAGACTTTCGTTTATATGTAAATTTAAAATGGCGTCGTTTTTTGACCCAGGAAAGTACAGGCAATTAGAAATCATGACGAACATACGTTTGCTCCGCCCTTTTTATGACGAACGCAACTTCTAATTGGTTGGTTATGTAGTCTGACGTCACATGCTCCACCCTGTCAATGTCGAACCACGCAACAAACCAATTAGAAGTTGCCGGTCGTCATAAAAAGGGCGGAACCAACTTCTGTTCGTCCCGATTTCTAATTCTGTCGAAAAGTCACTTCATTTTTAAGTTTTGTATGGTTTTTTATTGGCTAATTTTAAATTTTAAAAATCGTTTTTGGCAATCGTTGAGTAAGTCTTAAATAGTTCGAAAAGAAATTTCTGGAGGTAGTGGTTTAATGATTAGTTTTTTTGATTACAATTTACATTAAAAATGTATTCATAAGTTACCTTGGTATATGAATAATTTTTTTTTTAAATGTAGGAATGATAATTTAAAAAAAAACTGGAGCAGTGAAGCAGTCAAGAGTATTAGTGCTGTAGCGCCAGGTAAACACATGGCGGCTCTGGGCTCCAGTTAAACTGTTGTTGGGCCTTGTTTTCACTGGGGAGAGAATTTCAACTTTTTGAAACTTTCAACTGGTGAAAAATGGAAGAAAGTGCCCCCCCCCCCCTTTCCGGCCTGTGATACTGAATGTTTGGGGATCTACGTGCATTGTATTTTTTTTTACCAAATTGAAATTTTCAAAAGTTGAAATTTTCATCCCAATGGAAACAAGGCCTTAAGTTTAAAATCAAAATTAATAATTTCGAATTTTCCTTAAAATGTTCTTAAAGTAATCATCAAAATTGATTTGACTGTGTTTTAAAGCTGTTTTATGAACAGCTGATTTTCCAATTCTAGTTATTAACTGCAGTGAAAAGTTTTTATGTTCTTGCGGAGACTTCTTGCGGTTAAATTTCTGAACAACAGAGTTAACTCAAGCTGCATTGACACGTTGTGGTTAACCACATTAGGTCTATTGAATGTTTAAATGGGACACTTCCACAGGCATCTGTAGACAGCTTCAGAATTTCTTTGGCTCTCCGCCCTTTTATGAGCGTCAGACCAAATGTGAACCAGTTAGAAATAAAAAGGGCGGAACTTGTGACATCAGACCCAGTAACAAACCAATTTGAAATTGATGACGCTCATAAAAGGGCGGAAAGCCAAAAAAAAATTCTGAAGCTGTCTACAGATGCCTGGGGACACTTCCTGTGTTCCTACAAGCAATATGGCGGATAAGGAGAGCACTTAATTTTTAGTTGAACGAGGATTGAGGAATGACAAATTTCACAAAATGCGCACAACGCTTGAAGTGAAACCGAACAGGAGGTGACACTAACTTGTCTGCAGTTTACATTCTGGATGGCTGCGCCCCCCCCCCCCCCCCCCCAGACTCTCTGCAACAAGCTTATTTTTAATGTAACACCACTTAATCAGTGATATAAAAAAAGTAGTGTTCCTCCAATTCTATATGCATTCTGTTTCGGATTTTAGTGTTATCCTATAATGTTCATCCTTTCATCCGGACCTGACTTACTACTTAGTATCTCGTCCGGACGAGATAAAAAAATATTTCGTGTCCTCAACAGGACTCCGTACTACGTTTGTTTTTGGTCGTTATTTTTGTTTAATCTTGTCAGTATAGAAATTACGCTGGAACTCCATACCTGCTACGTTGCCTCCGCCCTTTTTATGACGACTGGCAACTTCTAATTGGTCTGTTGTGTGGTTCGGCGTTGAAAAGGGCGAAGCATGTGACGTCAGACTACATAACCAACCAATTAGAAGTTGCGTTCGTCATAAAAAGGGCGGAGCCAACTTCTGTTTGTCCCGATTTCTAATTGTCTGTCTCAGAGAGCAGTCTGGCCGCAGTCGTGGTCGTAGAAGTCGTGGATCGTTTTTGTGTTTTGGGCGTATATTAAAATTTATATCGTGTTTTTTAAAAAAAAACACAAAAACGATCCGAAGAAGCAAGTTCACTCACGACTTAAGCTAAAACTTCATACCTCTTGCTACCTTGAGCGTGTAGCGTCTGTGACTAACGACTAGTATAGCGACTTGAAGTAGAAAGTCGCTGGCACACACTACATACTGGCTGCACCTATAAACGTTTTGGGCGTGTCTTCATGTTGTGTGATGTTATAAAATATGGCGTTAAAGACGCCATATGCAACAAAATCTGGTCTTTTTGATTGGTTGTTGGGTAGCGACTTGAAACGTTTGCGACCTGAAGCTTCTCTGTTTGAACAGAAGCTTGGCGACTGAGTAGCAAGTCGCGACGCTTTGACAAGTTGCTAATAGTTGCTTGTATATGGTATGAAGACGCGCATGTGCACTGACGCTCGCTCGACGTCGCGTGAATGAAGTTTAAGCTTTTACAACATATATTGGTCAAGTGGTTTTAGACATGTTTTCATATGTTTTCATAATATCAGAAAGTGATGGTGAAATTCCTACTGTAAACGAAGCAATTGTGAAATAGGGGGGGGGGGGCGGGAGTGAAGAACGGGTGAGGGTGGTAGATAATCTGACTGATCTTCTAGATCTAAAAATGATGTCGAATGTTGTATTTTTATGATCCTGTCGACCTACATACTATATTACATTGTTGTGTGTGTGAGACTGCAATTTCAGTTTTTTGTTGTTTTTTGTCTCAGGGACCGCCTCCCCCCCTCCCTCCCTCCCTCCCTCTATAGATAATTTCACTTGAAATCACATCTATAATTGAAAAGAGCAATGAATAGTGACGTGATTTCTTTTTCTCATAAGTTGTGACCTTATTTCTTTTTTATACACGGTCAAGGCTTCAATCTTGACCATTATTAATTTATTTATTATACCACCCAGACTACTAGATGGCGCTGTTTTTTACTGTAAATTTTTTTTAATCACGTAAAATACAGGCTGTTATGCCCAGCACTAACTTTTCCTTTGCTCCGCCCTTTTGTGAGCGTCAGACCAAATATCAACCAATCAGAAATTGAGAAGGGCGAGACATGTGACATCAGACCAAGTAACTATCCAATTAGAAATGGATGACTCATAAAAGGGCGGGTCAAACGAAAAGTTAGTGCTGGGCAGAACGCAGGCGAGTGTGTCCAGGACTAAAATTTCGTTTGCTCCGCCCTTTTATGAGCGTCAGACCAAATATCAACCAATTGTAATTTGAAAAGGGCGGGGCATGTGACATCAGACCAAGTAACTAACCAATTAGAAATGGATGACACTCATAAAAGGGCGGGTCAAACGAAAAGTTAGTGCTGGGCAGAACTCAGGCAAGTGTGCCCAGCCCTTTTATGACATCAGACCAAGTAACAAACCAATTAGAAATTGATGGCGCTCATAAAAGGGCGGGGCAAACGAAAAGTTAGTGCTGGGCAGAACACATGCAGGCAAGTGTGCCTAGCACTAAAATTTCGTATTCCCTGCTTTTTTATAAGCCCCGCCCATGTGTGTCTCGTGTGTTTAGATGGGGGGAGTACACGTTTTCGGTGACTTCTGATAATGAATGTGAAAAGTTCTCATTAATTTGTGTTCGTTTTCATCATTGATTCAGTTGCTTATTGATTGAAATCTAGTTTCATTTATATTGTTTTTAGTTCCCGCTCTCTTCTTTCTGAGGGGGTGGGTCCGTGGGGTTGAGTTAGTGTGGATGAAAAACATCTTTTTATTGACCATTTCAGATCCTCTTCCTTTTAACAACAAAATTAGTAAGAAATGGACATTATCGTGATTGGATTCTAACATCTAGTGTGGGGGGGGGGGGGGAGAGTGTGAGTTAGTATTTCTGTAAAGGAGAGAGAAGAGAAGGGACATTTAAAATGAAATAAGGACTGGGAATGGAAGTGAGGCGTAGTACACTCGTGGGAATATGGACTGTACTGTGTGTGTTGCGTTCTATTGGTCAGGAAACAAAGTTTAGGCCTAGGAAGTAGATTGTTACTAGAACTTAATGGTATTAAGGAATCATAATTCCTGTTTTGTAATAACAAGAGACCTACATTTGAAGAAAGAAAAAAAAAGGTGCACGGGCTTTGTGTGTGGGGGGGGGGGGAGGAGTTCTCTTGAACCTTTTTTTTTTTAATTTCGACAAGTCGACATTAAAGTCAACATGTCGACTTTTAATCACTTTTATTCGGTCATGTTCATTATGCCATGTTGCGCGCACCATACTCTAATAATTAAATTATTGCTGCTACAAGAGGGCACTTGCAATAATTTAATTAGAGTATGGTGCGCGCAACATGGCATAATGAATATGGCCGAATAAAGAGTAAAAGTCGACATGTCGAGAATAAAGTCGACATGTCGAGAATAAAGTCGACTTGTCGAGGTTTAAAGAAAAAAATCTTGCATGCCCTTTAGAGGGCTCCGTAGTTTGTAGTTTTTTTCCTTCCCGAGTTACATTTTTCGTTCAGTCGAGGTGTTTTTTTATGGTGTTGTGCTTTTTTTTTACTCTTTCCGTTTTCTCTGAGGGGGTGGGTAGAATTTTTTTTTGGGGGGGGGGGGGTGTCAGTATATAGGGGGTGTTTGTTGGTTATTTCTTTTCCCCCCTCCTTTTTTTGTTTGTTGAACATAGTACATTTTGCCTTGGTCTTTCATGATACTTAGTTTTGTGGTGTTTCAAGGTCAAGTTTTTATTTTTCTTAGTAAGGGGAAGGGGGGGGGGGGGGAAATAAAGATGGTGAAGTTTTCGCTATTTTTGGACTCAAATGTTTATGTTTACGATTTTGTAACCCACAGTCAGTCTCACTCATGTTAAAATGTGGGTGGGACAAAGTAGACAAGACACAAAACGAGCCAAAGGGTAGGCACTGGAAACCAAAAAAAGTTTATTATTACAAAAGTTTTTAATTGGAATAAGAATTTATTGTACTTTTTGTTAATAAAAAAAAACCAGTTTCGTTTTAAATGTTGAAGATTTTTTTCATAAAATGGTGAAAAAAAATTTCAATAAGTTACATTTCAAAAAGTCTTGTTTATTTTATTGTCGTTGACTGGAACGTCGTAGAAGAAAGAAAAAACGAGATATACAGATTGTTTACCAGATTGTTTCCTACAATCACCAGTAGACGCCGTTAGCGTTGTTGACGACGTTCCACAGTTGTGCAGAAAAGGAAGTGGCGCGTTAGACTTATATTTTTTTTTTGCATCTTCGGTTCATTATTTCTCCTCTTCTGCTCTTCAACTCCACCGCGATCCCCCCCTTTAAGTTTTCAAGACAACAATGTCTTCATTTCCATTTGTGAGATTCCCGATTCATAAATTACCCTAATTCTAACACAGGCAATTAGAAATCGGGACGAATAGAAGTTGGCTCCGCCCTTTTTATGACGACTGGCAACTTCGAATTTGTTGGTTATGTAGTTTGAGGTCACCTGATCCGCCCCTTTCAACGTCGAACCACACAACAAACCAATTAGGAGTTGCCGTTCGTCATGAAAAGGGCGGAGCCAACTTCTGTTCATCCCGTTTTCTAATTGCCTGTCTTCATTTTTGGTGATTCCATTCTTTATTCAAATGAACATATGCTAATTTGAATTCTGCATTAGCTTGAGTGCAAACTGTTTCCTGCCTTATGTTTAAAATGAAAAATAGGATTTGTTTGTTACTCATGTTTTTAACATCATCAATTTGATGTTAAACAAATTTATAAATGTGATTTTTGCGTGCAAAGTAGTGGAGTGAACACATTGATTGAATAGAAAACAGTTTCTTAGTTCTTGAGAAGAAAAAAACTCTTGAAGGAGGAAACGTTATAAAAGATGGATCCACTCCTTTAGTCTTACAAGAAAACACACGAGTGGCATGTATACTATACAGTGGGGGGGGCCAAAGGGGCCCCTTTTCACGATGATAGTTACTATCACACTGTTGCCAGATAGCACTATCACAACTATCTCGTTTGACTAGATAGTTGATAGTGCTGTCGCGATAGTAATAGTTGTTGCGTGACCGACCGTTTGTACTGAAATATCCACTTTGTAGGGAAATTTGGCTTCTGGAGCAACAGGCAACACAGTTGTTGACTTAATGATATCTGTGAAGTAGACGTCATACTGTCATGAGTCATGACAGACAACTATCACGTTACTTCAAGGCATGTAGACGGTTGCTATCGTGAGAGTTGAACTATCACAACTTTCATTCACGACAGCTACTCTCACGATAGAACTATCGCCACCGTGAAAACGAGGCTTTGTCACTGCGGAATCAATCTGCAGATTGCCTAGGCAATCCTGCAAAACAACCAACCTGCTAGTCGGTCTGCAAAATTCGATATATTTTAGGCGTTGAATTTTGCAGATTCAATAAGGAGGTTGGTTGTTTTGCAGATTGACTGATTCTGCAGATTGCCAGTAACATACAAACACACACTTTGATTGTTAAATAATAACTGCCATGTTTATTTTCTTAAATTTAATTTAATCATGATTTTATAATTAAGAGTAGAGGTTGGACGAATCCTTCATTTTCTCGAATCCTTCATATAAGAATTCTATATTATTCATTAAGAAGTTACAAATAAATGAAATAATATTAAATATTAAATTATTAATAGAAAACACAGTGTGGCACGCATGGTCGCCACAAAGTGATATTGGTGATCCGGGTTCTTTTTGACAGGCAATTAGAAATCGGGACAAACAGAAGTTAGCTCCGCCCTTTTTATGACGAACGGCAACTTCTAATTGGTTTGTTGTGTGGTTCGACGTTGAAAAGGGCGGAGCATGTGACGTCAGACTACATGACTAACCAATTAGAAGTTGTTTTTTCCAAAAAAAAAAAAGGCCAACTTCTGTTTGTCCCCATTTCTAATTGCCTGTTACTTTTTGTTAGTGAACGCTTCTTTCTATTGGATGTCAATGGAGGTAAAACTAATTTTAACGAAGTTTTTAAGTTTTTTTTTTTCTGGTTAATAATTCGAAAGACGAAAAAAGCGCGAAGAGTTTCGAGTTTTCGAATCTCAGAATGTCTTACAAGATACGCGGGATTCGAGGATTCGAATGACCCATCCGTAATTAAGAGTAATTAATATATTATACGATAAATATATTAGATATAAAAAAAGCATTGCGTGTTTCGAAGTAAGTTTGTGGTGTTTTTTAGCCTCTTAAACATAAAACGTGTAACGCATTTATATCTTAATTTATTGCAACTTTTACTTTTAATTATAAAATTATGTAAATGGATTTCAGATACTAAACATGGCAGATATTAACAACCTAATAATACCTAGGTTACACCTGATAATTTCAATGCATTTAAATAATAAACGTGTTCTACAGAGCCCTGTGAAGGACAAACAAACAATATGTCGAATTCAATTTATTCAGTTAATAATCTGAAAATATTGAGTTAATACTTAAATATAAAATATATAAACTATTGACAAAATATTGATTTAGTATTTCAATTTAAAATATTAATAATATTTAAAGTCAATTTTTATTTTGATTATGTCCTTAACTGGATTCCGTATAATTCACCTAAACACATTTAATTTGAATCCATTTAACTCATGTGTGTACAAGGTATTTAGTGGGTGTATACATTTTTTTGGCCCTCCTTGTATATAAAGGAAAGAAAACATGGCAAAGACCTAGTTTTAAGAATATCTAAAATCGATATTTCTGGAACTGATAAAGAAGGCTGGGGAGGGGGAGGAGGAGGAGGAGGAGGAGGAATAGGAGGGAGAAAGAGAAAACAGAATCGGACTGGATTTAGAACCAAGGCCTGGGTCGATGTTTTTTTTCTTCTTCTTCTCTCCAGATCTGAAGCCCTAGGATCTGAAAAGTAGGTGACGGCCAGTAAAGTGGAACAAATTGCTTATAACGCTTATGTTTAACCGTTGTTTATTATGTTATGCTTTACACAAAACTGACAACAAAATGGTATAAAAGTATATTCTGTAAGCACAGCTCCTTACAATGTATTCCTATAAAGGCTATAATGTTCTTGAAATTTCAATGAAAAAAGAACAAAAAAAAAACACCTGAATGAATGATGTCTCTCTTTACCTTGACCACAATGACCTTAAGGTGTAATGACGGTCTTCCCTCAACCTGATATTACCTTCCTTTTTTTTTGTTCTTCTCTTTCAATTCTTTTGTTTCTTTTTATTGTGTGTTTCTCTTTATAAAGCCCCTATCACAATAGCAACTTTTGATGCAATAAAACGTGCAATGTGACATGCAACTTAATGTTTATAGTGTGATATGACATGCGACTTGATAAAACTTTCCTTTTAACTAGTGTCAAACTCAGTCTCATCGAGTTGAACAGGTTCAACTTTGAGAGATTTGTTCAAGTAAACTTTCCGACAAACAACCAATCAGACCGTTTGCCGGAAATGACATATGTAACATTGAATGAATTTCCGGTTTCATGATTTCCGGTTTATGAACTTAATGTTAGTTGATCACAATATGGACACAAACCAAGGGGGCAGACATTGTAGAAAATCATGTACGATTTTCACTAAGATTCACAGCAGATCGTGTGGATGGAAAGTCATTTTACTTTTTAGCTGCATTTTACTGGATATCCAGAATAGAATTGAAATTTGAAAATTCCGTAAAACGCGGATTAAAAGTAAAATGGCTTCCGATACCGTACGAGATTCACCCGAATGTGTCGGCCCCTTGACATAAACGAAGGTTTAAAAATTGATTGCAACTAAGTTGCATAGTGTGATATAGAAGTTTATTACAAAGTTCTAGTTGCAAGCAGTGCATTGGATTTGGGATTTGGGGATTTGGATTTAGATTGAAAAGGAATGGATTTGGATTTATCTTTATAGAAAATTTAGTGATTTGATTTGGATTTTAACGAAAATGATTTGGATTTGATAAATATATTTGGCCTTTTAAAAAAAATCAAGAAAGAAAGGAGTGATTGAGAAAATTTCCTTTTTTATGTAAATCATGTTAACTTCATGCCTGGTTGTCTTGAACAGGATGTAGTTACATTCTGCTTGTGACCCAATACCCTTTAACAAAATAATTAGCTACTTTCAATTAGTCCCCAGTAGCCTCTAAATCATAGTGGGAAAGGAATATAGACAGTTGCCCTAAAGACACTTGCAATAGACACATCCCTTAAGACATTTTCCCAAATTGCTTGGCCAAAAAGGACATTTGCCCTTAAGACACTTGTAATAGACACATCCCCTAAATCCTTTTGCCCTAATTCAAATTACCCTAAGGGGATGATTGCCCTAGAGATATTTGCCCTAAAATCACTTGCTCTAAAGTCATTTGCCCTAAAATCACTTGCTCTAAGGGGTCATTTGCCCTAAAACTATTCCCAAAAAAGAAACCCACCTATTTTTGAAATATTAATTTTTTTTTTCCGAACGGTTTTGTGTATATCATTGGAGTATGTTAAATATTACCAAATGTTAAGTTTGACTTGTGTTTTTCCTTTTTGAATGCTCATGTTTTATGGCTTTACATTCAATAATTTCTGTCTGTTTATATTGTAAAATGGAACAAAAAATAAATTAGAAAAAAATTAATTTGGATTTGGATTTGATTTGGCAGTTGCCAATAAAGATTTGGATTGGATTCAATCCAATAGAAAACACCAAATCCAATGCACTGGTTGCAAGTCACATCACAGGTTGCATTGCAAGTTGAATTGCATTGGAGGTTGCTAGTGTGATACCGGCTTAAAAGGTTAGGTAAAGCAAGCGGCCAAGTTCGATTGTCGTCTGTAAGCTGATGACACTGCGGTCGTTGGCAATAGTTTTGGTCAATTTGAATTTGGCCAGTAGGAATGCAGTATTTTTTCCCCAATAAAAGTAGCTGTGAACATTAAAGGCGCAGTCACACTAGGCTGGTTTACAAGCCACTGGTTGCTGCTCGCTATTAGTAGCAATGGCAAGCAGTGGCTGCTTTGTGTTCACACTTGTTCAGTCACTGCTGGGTATTAGCAGGTCATCCAATCACCGTCTTGCAAAAACCACAAAATCTAACAACCAACCCAAGTAGTGGAGTTTCAACAACCAACTAGTGCCACAACTAGCGACAATGGGTTCACACTAGCTGGTGGCAGCACATTGGTAGCAACAGGAAGGGTGTCACATGACCAGCTGGTAGCTGCTAAAGTTGGACATGTTCAACTTCACCAGCCACTGTTAAAATCACTAGCATGCTGGAGAAAGCAGCAGTTCACATTATGCTGCTACCTGGCTACAACCTGCAAGCAGCAACCAGCAGCTGATAAACCAGCCTAGTGTGAATGTGCCATAAGGGTAATACACACCAGGAATACTTTGTTGCGATACAATGTTGCGGGTCTGAATCGCGTCAGTTGCGAATCAGATCTGCAACAATGTTGAAATGTTTTGGAGGCTGAATTGCATCAGTGCAGATTCATGTTTCTTGACTCCCATCGATTTGGGAAACATTTAAACATTGTTGCGAAACATTTAATAGTGTGAACGTCTTTTGAAGCACGAACAGACTCAAGAGCTCAGTTTGCTATTAATTATTAAAAACTAGGCTTTTAAAATACTGTGAAACTACTTGAGGATCTTTTGTGTAAATTTACTACTAAATTGTGTTTTGGGGATTTCGGACTCCAGCGCCATTTCCTAATTTAAGGGTGAACTCAATGTGTTCTCGGCTGAGAATAGCTTGTGTGCCCAGTGCCCACCACCGTTTCTGTTTTATTCGTCCCTCTTGATTAGGGACAGTGTAAGCACATATTGAAAGGGTCACTTCCGCAGGTGATAATGACATTGGTGAATGCCAGAAGGATGGAGAGAAACTTGAGTATAGGTGTGGACATGGAACAATGTTGCAGATCAGAATCGCGTCAGTTACGATTCTACCCTGCGACATTGTATCGGAGCATCACCGCAACAATGTATCGCAACAAAGGATCCTGGTGTGTACTAGCCATTATACTAGTAGCGTCAGACGACGTGGAGCGCTCGACTTCGAGTCATCTTTACGTTGATAGTCTTTAAGCTAGGTTGTTAGGTTACACAATAGATGGCGCTTCGAAATGTATGAAGACGACTCCAAGCCGCCTGATGCTAGTGTAAAAACGAGGCTTTATGCTGTATATAAAATGAATGTTTATAGCTGAGTGCGATTTTAGCTCCCTCTATTGTAAAAATTTTATATTTTTTTCATTTGAGGGTGTATAAGAGGGTGATTTTACCCTCTGTCTCCCCCCACTTCATCTGTTCATCATAAGATTGGGGGTGGTGGGAGTTATCACATCATCATACTCATACTGTATGCGCATGCACACATAAAAAGGAGGGATGGATTTAAGTGTTACCCCAATTGCACCTGGTCGGATTGATGGGAGGGTTTCTTTTCCTTTTACCACTTCCCGTTAATTGCATTTTTCCCTCTTTAATTTTTCTCTAGGATTTCTGTTTTTACTTTTTATTTTTTCTTGTTTACTTTAATACCGCAATTTTAGAAAATAAGGGGAGGGGAATGGGAGAGAGTAGGTTTTTAATGGTTACGTGCCTTTGCATTTTTCATCGTTTTTACTTATATTGACATTTCTACTAAACTACAGTTTTGCAGAAGTGGGTTCATAACCATAACGAAAACAGACAGACAGAGAGAGAGAGAGAGAGAAAGAGAGAAATACTTACAAAATATTTTGCCATGTAAACACTAGTTGAGTTTTTAGGGATTTTGTAATTCATCTCGTGAAATCTTTTAATGGGTGGGGGGGTGTCATTATGTTTGGTGGTGGTGGTGGGGGGGGGGCAATGGGGTTGGTTGTATACAATTGTCCTTTTTCAGTTGGAGCTCATCCATCGTCATCCTATAGTTTTGAATCCGGGTTATTATTTTTCTCTTCTTGTCTTTAATCTGATTTGCAAATTTAATGTTTACAAATGTTGAAATTCTCTTTGTGTTTTACTTTTTTGTTGATAAAACCCCAGTTGATGCAAATTAAATATATACAGGAGAGAAACGACAGGCAATTAGAAAACGGGACAAACAGAAGTTGGCTCCGCCCTTTTTATGACGACCGGCGACTTCTAACTTTTAAACTTCTAACTTTTTTTTCTATCAATTTTTTTCTGAAATCGTGATTAAAACAGAAAGAGAGAAAAAAAAATGAATGTTCGTGAAAACGTTTTTCATAAAGTTCCATGAGTTCTGTTGTTGATTTATGGTTATTATTATTAGCCATCGTGAATTGATATTGTTTTATTGTCGTCTTAGAAGAGAGATAGGATCATTTGGAGCAAATGATAATTATACTAATGTGTGAGAGGGAGGGAGGGGGGTGTTAGTATATGGATGAATCAAAAGAGGGGGGGGGAGTGTTGGGGGTTAGTTAGGGGAGGGGGATTAAAGACATGATGGACATCATTTCATCCTATTGAAGGTGACTCTCCTCTTCCTCTTTTTCTATTGTCATTTCTTTTTTATGTGATGTTTATTTGTGTGTGTGTGTGTGTGTGGTGTGTCTATGGACTCAGTTGGTTGCTTTTGCCCTTGGTACTCATGTCCCAAATACCAATTCTTCTTAGTGCCAATGACATGATGACTTGGTGAGAGAAATGACTGACTGAATTGGTGGGTGGAAAGTAAAAATAATAATAAAAAGTTTCAGGGTTTGGAGAAGACTAGAAAGTTTTTAAAGAAGCGAAAGAAAAAAAAAAATGAAATTGAAACGGCGCCATGTTTTTTTTTGAGGGTCTGTTATCACAAAAAAGTGAGACTAATTGTTTGTTTAGAATGGTTTTCATACAAAAAAAAAGGTCTGTTAAATTTTTTGTTGTTGTTGTTGCTGAAGAGACCAGCTGTGGCGACCACCAGATGGCGTCGTTTAGAAGTTGAGACAGAGAAAAAAAGACAGGCAATTAGAAAACGGGATGTACAGAAGGTGGCTCCGCCCTTTTTATAACGACCAGCAACTTCTAATTGGTTTGTTGTGTGGTTCGACGTTGAAAGTGGCGCGGAGTATGTGACGTCAGACTACATAACCAACCAACCAATTACAAGTTTATTTCGTCATAAAAATGGCGGAGCCAACTTCTGTTCGTCCCGTTTTTTAAATGCTTATGTGTGTGTGTCTGGTTTTCATTTATATTCTAGTTTTTCACTTTTAAAGTGCAATAAGCACGCAATTAATTATACTATGAATCCAATTGCAAATCAGTTATGTTTTTTTTTTATTTTTATTTTTAGAATAATGCCGAAAATAGATTACATGCTAATTGCCATACACTCGATTAGAAACGAAATTCGTCTATTCAAAAAGTCGAGATTAAGAAACTTTAAAAGCGACACGGATATCAATGGGGCGATATATAGGAGCTGTAAGGGGCGCTCACATCGTTAACAACTATTAATGTTTTCGGGGGTAAAAATAGTTTTTTAAAAATATAATGAGTATCTTAATTAAAATATAAAAGGTATGTCACTCATGAATAAAAAAACAAAATTAACTTAACTTTGATAATCTGTTGTCTTCCGATTAAACGAACTAAAGAGGAGTAAAAGCCACAGGCACTTAGAAATCGGGACAAACAGAAGTTGGCTCCGCCCTTTTTATAGCGACTGACAACTTCTAATTGGTTTGTTGTGTGGTTCGACGTTGAAAAGGGCGGAGCATGTGACGTCAGCAGACTATATAACTAACCAAATTAAAAGTTGCCGTTCCTCATAAAAAGGGCGGAGCCAACCTCTTGTTTGTCCCGATTTCTAATTGCCCGTGTAAAAGCCCGACTCGGTAGTCACTACAACTGGAACATCTCTGAGGGTAGGTTTATACTCCAAACTTTGCTAAGATTCGTAAGATTTGAAGCTTCTAAAAATGAACTCACCAAAGGGTGGCGCTGATCAAGCGCCAAATTGAATAAGCGCCAAATTGAACAAACGCCAAATGGAACAAACGGAACAAACGCCAAACGGAACAAACGCCAAACGGAACAAACGCCAAACGGAACAAACGCCAAACGGAACAAACGCCAAACGGAACAAACGCCAAACGGAACAAACGCCAAACGGAATAAAAGCCAAACGGAACAAACGCCAAATGGAATAAAAGCCAAATGGAACAAACGCCAAACTGAACAAGCGCCAAACTGAATAACCGCCAAAATGTGATAAAC
Source organism: Brachycybe producta (assembly GCA_036925085.1). NCBI lineage: Eukaryota > Metazoa > Arthropoda > Diplopoda > Playtdesmida > Andrognathidae > Brachycybe > Brachycybe producta. The sequence goes on from JAUPFP010000061.1 coordinate 793,920, forward strand.
ACATGGTTAGGTTAGGATTGGTTTGGTTAGGTTAGGTTTGGTTAGGTTAGGTTTGGTTAGGTTAGGTTTGGTTAGGTTTGGTTACGTTAGGATTGGTTTGGTTACGTTAGGATTGGTTAGGTTAGGTTTGGTTAGGTTAGGTTTGGTTTGGTTACGTTAGGTTAGGTTACGTTAGGATTGGTTAGATTAGGTTAGGTTAGCTGTAAATCTGCACAGTCTGACGTCTATAAAAGCTCACAATATTTGGACCATCACAATTTACAAAAAACCTGAATAACCGCCAAACTGAATAAGCGCCAAATGGAAGAAACGCCAAACTGAATAAAAGCCAAAAATTTGGCGGTTATTCAGTTTGGCGTTTGTTCAATTTGGCGCTTATTCAGTTTGGCGTTTGTTCAATTTGGCGCTTATTCAGTTTGGCGTTTGTTCAATTTGGCGCTTATTCAGTCGCCCCCACCAAAGCTTAGCTTGTTCATACAAACATGTGGTCACTGGTCTTGCAAACTTCACAATATTTTCTAACCTTCATACCCTATAAAACAGATAATACAAAATAATAGAACCCTTCCCTTTCTTGAAGCAAAAAAGGTGTCACTTGTTCACTCCATTTGTGTATCTTGTTTCATGATTGGTGCTTTGAGTTGCGCTAAGCTTTGAAAAGTTAAACAATTTCAAAGCTAGCTTCATGCTCTGGCGAAGGCAAAAACCTGAAGCTCTGACTTCACTTTTGGATGTTCGCAGGCTGCTTTGCTGCTTAGCAAGGGAGTATATAAACCAACCATAGATCTATTTTTCCCGTTGAGTCGCCCGCCAACAAAAAAAAACGATCCAACGGAAGAAGTTTGCAAGCTGTGTGTACATGGTACTTGTATAGTCGTCTCTTGTGATCGTTTTACAGGAATTTCAACAAGTTATGAAGATACTGTAGGTTAATTTTAATTTTCTTAATTATGACATACCGTTTATATTTTATAAATCGTTAGAAATATTTTTAAAAACATTTTTTCGCAATCGATAATTGTTTTAACGATGTCAGCGCCCGTATATCACCCTATTGACGTCCGCGGCGCCTCTTATAGACCCTATATACGAGCGTATATTTTTGAAAGGCTCTTAAGACTCGTTTTCACGATAGTTGCTTGTCATGACAGCAACTATCGCGAGAACTATCATCGTGAAGACCACGTGATAGTCACTATCACAACTATCTCGTGTGACTAAATAGTTGATAGTACTGTGGCAATAGTAATAGTTGTTGAGTGACCCCATTTGTAGGGAAATATCCACTTTGTAGGGAAATTTGGCTTCTGTACAGAGGGAGGCAACACTGTTGTTGACTCAATGATATCTGCGTGAAGAAGTAGACGTCACACTGTCATGAGAGAACTATCACGTTACTTCAAGACATGTAGACTGTTGCTGTCGTCAGACTGAACTATATCAACTTTCATAACAGCTACTCTCGAATGAAAGAACTATCGCCATGACAACGAGGCTTTAAAGTCGACTGCGATTTAAAAAAAAAAAATCTCGCATGTCCTTTGCAAGTCTCCGTAGTACAGGCAATTAGAAAACGGGATAAATAGTCGTTGGCTCCGCCTTTTTTATGACGAACGGCAACTTCTAATTGGTTGGTTATGTAGTCTGACGTCCTGTTCAACGTCGAACTACACAACAAACCAATCAGGTAGTTGCCGTTCGTCATAAAAAGGGCGGAGCCGAACGTCTGTTTAACTCGTTTTCTAATTGCCTGTTCTGTAGTTGCTTCATACCAATAGATGGAGTTTTTTTTGCGCATCACATAAGGCGCATTCACACTAGGCTGGTTTACAAGCTGCTGGTTGCTGCTTTCTATTAGCAGCAACAGCAAGCAGCGGCTGCTTTGGGTTCACACTTCTCTGATCACTGCTGGTATTAGCCGCGGAAGTCGTCCAATCACCGTCGTGCAAAAACACAAACTAACAACAACCAACCCAAGCAGTGGAGTTACACACTGGTAGCAGCAGTAAGGGAGTCACATGACCAGCTGTTGGACATGTTCAACTTCACCAGCCGCTGTTAAAATCACTAGCGTACTCGAGAAAGAAGCTGCTGGTAGCCGTTCACACTATGCTGCTAGCTGGCTACAAGCAGCAACTGGCAGCTGATATACCAGCCTAGTGTGAATGCGCCCATTAGTGTAATAGCTACCTAAAATAATAGGTAATTATTGCCAATTAGAATTCGGGACATACAGAAGTTGGCTCCGCCCTTTTTATGACGAACGGCAATTTCTAAATTGGTTGGTTATGTAGTATGGCGTCACATGCTCCGCCCTGTTCAACGTGGAACCACACAACAAACCAATTAGAAGTTGCCAGTCGTCATAAAAAGGGCGGAGCCAACTTCTGTATGTCCCGATTTCTAATTACCTGTCCTAAAATGTTAAACGTTTTCGTTTCTGTTTTCAGCAGTATTTTTTTTTTCTGTACATATTATAATGGGACCTTAGCTTTGTTTTGTGTTTTTGTTTGACAATTAAAAATAACATTATAAATGAAATAGAAATGTTTATCTTTTTTAAAAAACAACTGTGTCTGCGTGTGTTTCACTTAAAAGATGATTGAAAAAAATTGTTGTAATTTTCTTCTTTTAAACGGTCTTGTTGTGTCAGTGACCGACCGGTTGTTGTTTTTGTATAGCCAATGAGGGGGGGGGGGTTACTTTATGACACACGCTCGCACGTAACATATATATTTATATACATTCTGTATGTATATGGATGATGATGTGGGTTGTTGTTGTTGTTGTTGCTGCTGCTGTAAACTATATTCTATAAAAAAAAAAGAGAAAGTGAAGAAGGATGTGTTTGTGTGAATGCCCTGAATTCATGCTACGATTGGGGGGGGGGGGGGGGTTTGGTGTGTCTTCCTTCACAAATGTACTCTTGGTAGTAGTGCTCTAAGGATTGAACGCGAGCGGAACATATAAAACCTATGCAAGAAAGAAATTCTTGTTTTTATTACACGTAAATACGGAGCCCTGTAAAGGACATGCGAGATTTTTTTTTAAATCTCGACGTTTCAACCTTTTCCAGTATCTCGACATTTCGATTTTTTTTTTGCAGAATCTTGACATTTCGACTTTTAATCTCTTTTATTCGGCCATCTTAATTATGCCATGTTAAGCTTACCATACTCTAATAATGAAATTATTACAAGCACCCTCTTGTAGCAGCAATAATTTTATTATCAGAGTATGGTGCGCACAACATGGCTCAATTAACATGGCCGAATAAGAGATTAAAAGCCGAAATGTCGAGATTCTGGAAAAAGTCGAATTTTCGAGATTAAAGTCGAAATTTCGAAATTAAAGTCGAAATGTCGAGATTTATTATTTTATTTTGTCTTTTTATATTGAACCAGGGTTAAACGTAAGCGTTGTTGTAATGCACATCCTGTAAAACCCTTAATAAATTCTTATTATTCTTATTATTATTATTATTATTATTATTATTATTATTATTATTACTAGTGGGGTAACCCGTCATAAATGACGGGAGCAAAATTCACAGACAATTGTGCCCAGCATTAGAATTTCTTTTACTCCGCCCTTTTATGACGTCAGACCAAGTAACAAACCAATTAGAAATTGATGACGTTCATAAAAGTGCGGAGCAAAAGAAATTCTAATGCTGGGCACAATTGCCTGTGATAAACTGTAGTTTAATTTTGCTAATATTATCCCCTACCCTTTTTATATTTGAAAGAGAAAATGAAATGATTTTAAATGTCGTTTGTTGCTTTTAATTTCAATTTCAGTCACCCCCTCCCACTTTTCCCCCTCCACGTTTCTCTCTCTTCAACCCCCCCCCCCCCCCCCTTCTCTACACTTTCCAACCTTTTCCCCTTTCCAATTTAATATCATGCGGTTCTTATATGGGAAGGGTGCAACATATAGTTGACCTTGAGAAAAGCTGTTAATTTCATTTATTTAAATTTATATAAATTCCGTTTATATAAATTTTGTTACATACACACACAGATCTGGGATATTATATATATATATATATATATATATATATATATATATATATATATATATATATATATATATATATATATATATATATATATATATATATATATATATATATATATATATATATATATATATATATAAAATATTTAAAAAAAAATCTTTCATGTCCTTTACAGGGCTTCGTACGTAAACAATATCAATTATTTTGAAAGAGAAAAAAATACAAAAAAAGGGGAGGCGGAAGGAGGAGGAGGATCTAACTAGTCTTTAAAACAATCAGAAAGGTACGAAACCCTGTAAAGGACATTTAATCTCTTTTATTACAGGCATCTGTAGACAGTTTCAGACTTTTTTTGGCTCCGCTCTTTTATGAGCGTCATCAATTTCTAATTGGTTTGTTACTGGCTTTTATGTCACATTCCCCCGCCCTTTTTATCTATAATTGGTTCATATTTGGTCTGACGCTCATAAAAAGGCGGAGCCAAAGAAATTCTGAAGCTGTCTACAGATGCCTGTCTTTTATTCGGTGAATGCCACGTTGTGCGAACCCACACTCTTAATAACTAAATTATTGTTGCTACAAGAGTGCGCTTGCAATAATTTAATTATTAGAGTATGGGTGCGTGCAACATGGCATAGTTAACATGGCCGAATAAAAGAGATTAAAAGTCGACATGTTGAGATTTAAAAACAAGGGATTCAAGGAACCCTATAGACCTCCATTGCTTTAATATGTTTTCATTTGTTTCTAAAAAAAATTCAAAAAAAAAATAACCCCTGGATAAAATGTTCTGATTGTTTGTCAGGAGCATTATATTGAACCACTGAATCAAATAAAAAATACTGCATGTCTTTTATCTCATTCCGTTTTTGAGTTGTTCGACCCACAAACTCAGGGTTCCGGATATACGGACATACAGACATCCTTTTTTGCCCCTTTTCTTGCATGATCCTATATACCTCCATTGCTCTTTATAGCAATGTAAAAAATGTGCAAAAGTCGTCTGCAGGGCTTCATAGAAAGGAAATTAAACAACTTGTTCATTCAAGAACTTAAAATCGAGTAGTTTATTTAATTAGTGGAGGTGTAAGAGGAGAGAGGAGGAGGCGGCTTAGGAGGAGGCTTTTAAATTAGAAGATGTGACAAAGGGATATACTCAGATTAAGAAGAATTGGTGGTGACCGGAAATGAGTTAGTATTTTGTTTAGTCTCTAGCTTACCTCTCCTGAGACTTATAAGAGAGTAAGTAGATCGCAAAATTACTTTGAAAAATCTCCACAAAGAGAGCTAGCATCGTGTTTATATTGAGCCCATAGATACGATGTTAAAGAAGAAACGTTAGTTTTTCATAATGTTGTTTCTATAAAAAAAAACGTTTGCTAGACGTTTTTGTGTTCAAATTTTACAAAAAAAAACGCCTAGTTAGCATAGCATTAGTCACTGCAGTGGCGCCGCCCGTCGGCCTGGTGGGTCAACAAGGCCTAACAGAACTATTCAGATTTTCTATTTCTAGTTTCTGCTGGTTTTTTTTTTCTTTCAGCATGTGTGATTTTTTCCCTTAACACGACACCTACACTGAACTAGTTTGTCATGAATTCCAAACTGATTGCTTACACACTTTTAGACAAGAGAATGAATCATCATTATAATGTTGGATAGACAATATTCTTGTCTGTGTTTCTGTGTCTTACCCTCTACTCACCAACCTCCTTTCTAGTCGCTTGCAATGGATTGTTATTGTGACACGTGTGTGTGTGTGTGTTTTAATGATTTGGATGAGTCACACTCCTGATGCAAGTGGTGTGTGTGTGTGTGTTTCTTGTCTGCAAGGTGGTTTTTTTCATACATTTTGTCTCTTACACGTCCATTTGTTGTTAGCTCTAGCCTCTAGGAGCTAGTTTTGAGTGCTACAGGAAGTGTAGGTTTGTATGGTGTCAATGGCTCATCTCTTTCTTTTTTTTTTTGTTTCAACTGTTAGAACTAGTGTTGTAAATTAAAACAAGGGATTCAAGGAACCCTATAGACCTTAAGAGGCTAGATACATCGTTTAATTCGAAAATTCTCCGAATGTAGGCGCTGCGATCGTTGTTGATTGAAAAACGGTTTTTTAACGTTTTTTCTCCCGGTTTGAAGTCACACAATAATTAATAGAAAAATAATTTCGCGTGCTAATCTTATAAAAAGGAAACATCGTGAAGCCAATAGATTAACGCACGTGCTAATTTTTGTGTGATTGTTCTAAGTCGTTTTTAATGGGAGTTCTTCAAATGTTTGGGTGACGGTTTTTTTTGGTCCTATGGGAATTAACATGGAGTTAAAAAACGTAAGATTTTAAATGTTATTTAAAAATAGAAAGCCCTTTTAAAATTTAGAAAAAGGAATAATCCTGAAGGCAATAAACACGTGTAAGTACGTGCTAATTTTTTTTGGTTGTTCTAAATCATTTTAATGGGAGTTCTTCTAACGTTTGTGGGACGGTGTTTTGCTCCTATGGGACTTAACATGGAGTTAAAAAACGTACTATTTTAAACGTTATTAAAAAATAGAAGGACCTTTTTAAAATTTATAAAAAGGAAACATCGTGAAGCCAATACATGAATATATGTGCTTATTATTTTGTTATTGTTCTAAATCGTTTTTAACGAGAGTTTTTCAAATGTTTGTGGGACGATTTTTGATCCAATGGGATTTAACATGGGGTTAAAAAAACGAACGACTTTGAACGTTGTTTAAAAATAGAAGGACCTTTTTAAAAATTATATAAATCGAGTACGTGAAGAACAATACTTTTTATTGCATTTTGCGCTTTACTGTATTTTAATTGAGCGATTGTAAGGCGATTTCTTGCAGTTTTAGTAACACCATGTAAGAACACTCATTTGGCTCGTTGTCGTCTGCTCAAAACAACAAGATGGCGGTGTACCTAGGCTCTTAATTGCTTTAATATATGCTTTCATATATCAATTATCTTTCATTGTTACATGCGTATGCACATGTACACGCATGCACGTAATGTGTGTGCACGTGTACACACGTACGTGCACGTGTGTGCACGTGTATTCACGCTTACATACGTGTGCGCATGTGTTAAACACAAGTATGTATTCAAGTACAGTACATGACATAGTTACATGTGATGCGCATGCGTCATTCATTTGTAATATGATTTAAAATGAGAATACATCACATGTATTTTAATATACAAAAATAATAACATAACATAAAAAGGAACACCCCTCTTAAATAATAGGAAAAGTCCCCCTTTCAAATGCTACAACTAGAAAGAGGAAGAATCTCGATTTTTTTAAAAAAAAATTGTTTTTAAAAAATCGAAATTTCATTTATCGGGTCACTCTAAATTCATTGTCAGAAAATGTACATAATTTTAGGTCTGATGACATTTTGTTGTAGGTGGCCCCATTTTAGAGTTCGACACACAAAAATTTATGGCGAAAAACTCAAAAATTTGTTTTCTAAAAAATTCATAAAAAAAAAATAACCCCTGGGTAAAATTTTCTGATTTTACGTCAGGAGCATCAAATAAAAAACACTCCATGTATTTATCTCATTCCGTTCTTGAGTTGTTCGACCCACAAACTCGGGCATCCAGACATACAGACATCCTTTTTTGCCCCTTTTCTTGCGTGATGGAGGGCAAAAAGCAAGAAACCGCAAGAAAGAAAGAAAATTGATCGGTTTTAAGTACGTAACCGTACGTAACCTACTTACCTTAACTGTGTTCGTTTGTTTCTATCTGAATTTAACCTTGCTCAAACACGTAGACATATTTATATTTAATTTGGTAAAACATTGTTTTATTATTCGGAATTTTAGTATTCAACTGTTAAGTAATTTTTGTAGTAACTCGTGTTGTTGATTGATAAAATTCATCCGGAAGTAATCAAGTTATACAGGCAATTAGAAATCGGGATGAACAGAAGTTGGCTCCGCCCTTTTTATGACGAAATGCAACTTCTAATTGGTTGTTTATATAGTCCGACGTCACATGCTCTGCCCTTTTCAACGTGGAACCACACAAAAAGCCAATTAGAAGTTGCCGGTCGTCATAAAAAGGGCGGAGCCAACTTCTGTATGTCCCGATTTCTAATTGCCTGTTCAAGTGATTGATTACCCTAATGGTGGTTATGAATGTTGAATGTGATGACAACTACTTAAGTGTTTCCAAAAATGATTTTAAAGGACCTGTTTAAGATAACCTAAAACCGATCATCATTGGTTATTTTCTTTGGAGTCTTACTTATTGCGATACAATTGAAAGGTGTTAAGGCGATCCCTGGGAGGTAGGCAATCACTCATAACACATTGATGCACGCTTGTTGTAATGTATAGGCGCATTGACACTAGGCTGGTTTACAAGCCGCTGGTGCTGCTGGCTATTAGCAGCACAGCAAGCAGCGGCTGCTTTGGGTTCACACTTCTCCAGTCATTGCTGGTATTAGCAGCGCAAGTCATCCAATCACCGTCGTGCAAAAACGCAAATTCTAACAACCAACCCAAGCAGTGGAGTTACACACTGGTAGCAGCAGGATGGGAGTCACATGACCAGTTGGTAGCTGCTAAAGTTGGACATGTTCAACTTCACCAGCCGCTGTTAAAATCACTAGCATGCTGGAGAAAGCAGCTGCTGGTAGCAGTTCACACTATGCTGCTAGCTGGCTACAACCAGCAACCAGCAGCTGATAAACCGGCCTAGTGTGAATGCGCCATTAGTGTTATTAACTAGGGCTGGCAAAATGTTCGATATATCGATATATTTTTAAAAAAATATCGTACTCGATATATGGAAAAATCGAAAAAAAGTCGACTTAGAAAGACTTTTCGACGACAAAATGAAGTCGAATGTCGCTGGGCTGTCTTCGCAATGTATTTTCTAAGGAAAGACGCCAATCTTGGCACATCATTAAAAGTTGCCTGCCTTTGTGTACCAAGGTTAGTCTCTCTTTCCATAGAAAATACATTGCGACGACAGCCCAGCGACATTCGACTTCATTTTGTCGTCGAAAAGTCTTTCTAAGTCGACTTTTTTTCGATTTTTCCATATATCGAGTACGATATTTTTTTTAAAAAATATATCGATATATCGCAGTCAGACAGTAGAGATGTTGGTCGTGTACCCTGGTCGCCGTTTACGTCAAATGAACTGCTCAGATATAGAACTATGGAATCATGTCCGGGTCGCTGCGTTACCAGGTCATGGTCGCTTCTAGGAAATTTCATCTTTTAAGGAGACATAAAGCGGCCCTAACCTTGGAATTGCTGTATTCATTGGATTTGTGCCACACGCGTGGTGTGATTATGACAAATGTCACTTATGCTAAACATGTTTTTTTACACGTGGTTTTTTATTCACCCTTTTGTTTGAAATGGGGGAAATTTACAATCTTAAATCTAAATTTAAAAAAGTGGTCTAGACGTTGTTGTTGTTCAGCTTTTATTTATTTATATTATGAAAAAAAAACAATAGGATCTTTGTATTTATATAAAAAATAAGTAATTTTCTCTACTGAGGTTTTCGGTACAAATTTGATTTCCTGCGAGGTTTTTTTTTTTTTTTTTTGAATATTTCATTTTTTTAATTTTATTTGGTTTCTTTTATACGGAGCCTTGTAAAGGACAGGCGAGATATTTTTTAAAAAAATCTCGAAGTTTCGACTTTTTTTTAGAATTTCGACGTTTCGACTTTTTTTCAGAATTTCGACGTTTCGACTTTACTCTCGAAATTCTGGAAAAAGTCGAAATGTCGAGATTTAAAAAAATAAACATCTCGCATGTCATTTTCATGGCTCCGTACTTTTATATTTTGTTTGTGTTTATTCATAGTTGATAATTTTTTTTGCTTCGAAATAGTCATGTGACTCATGTCAATTTTTAAAAACAACACAGCCCAATAGCCAGGTTTGGGCTTTTTGAACTTTGATAATTTTGTCCAAAACGGCCTTGGGCTCCGTAGTACTATTTCATTTATGAGCCTTTTGATCGCGGATCTGATCTTTCACATTCCAGATTCGTCCCTTTTTTTTAGACATTAACATACGGATCAGATCTAACGGATCAAAGCAGGTTTTTTACAGGCAATTAGAAAACGGGATGAACCGAAATTGGCTCCGCCCTTTTTATGACGAACGGCAACTTCTAATTGGTTTGTTGTGTGGTTCGACGTTGAAAAGGGCGGAGCATGTGACGTCAGACTACATAACCAACCAATTAGATGTGGCCGTTCGTCATAAAAAGGGCTGAGCCAACTTCTGTTCATCCCGTTTTCTAATTGCCTGTAGAATTGCCATCGTGAATGGGCACCTTGGGCCGTTTTGGGCTTCGTGAGCTGTATCTGCTTGGTGGAGCAACTTATTTTTTTTTTTTTTTTTACAAAATGTCCGATTAATATTTAAAAGTTGAATTTTCTTTATAATTTTGAACCCAATTTTGAGTATATTTTAATGTTCTAAATATTTTATTATTCGATAGGTTTCTTAATTGTTGCGGATAGATGAATTTGATTGGCTTATAAAAAACAAAATCAAAGTTAACCGGTTAAAGTGGTGTCACACCTGACAAAGGTAAGACGAAATCTCTCTCGCCCTGTCTATTCATCTGTCACAGGCAATTAGAAATCGGGACAAACAGAAGTTGGCTCCGCCCTTTTTATGACGAATGGCCACTTCTAATTGGTTGGTTATGTAGTCTTGAGGTCGCATGCTCCGCATTTTTCAACTTCGAGCCACACAACAAACCAATTAGAAGTCGCCGGTCGTCATAAAAAGGGCGGACCCAACTTCTGTTTGTCCCGATTTCTAATTGCTGTTCATCAGTCTTATCAGGTTTGTTTTTGTTTCTATGGACGAATTACACTTATTATCATGATTATTTATAAATTAAGAAAGTTATCTTTAAGTGTAAACTATTTTTAGTGTAACCAACCACGTTGCAAAATTGAAGGTAAACTCGGAATGTGTTTTGGAAACTAGAAGGGTAACTCAATCGCTTAAATCTATTTTCATGTTGATATCTTTCAAAACATTTTTTTTTATATATTTGAGTTTGAAAATGATCCAACTTTGAGCAGACGACGTGATTGAGCTTCTTACCCTTCTAGTTTCTAAAATACTTTATTTAGTTTCATCATCTTCATTTTTGCTCCATGATAAATGATGGGAATAATCGGAGTTCGAAAAATCAGATGTTCACAAACCATCTTAATAAATTTTTTTAGGTTTTCTTCGGTGTTTTTTTTTTTCTGTACGGAGCCCTGTTGAGGACTATTGCAAAAAAAAAAAAAATTTAATCACGACAAGTCGACATTAAAGTCGACATTTCGACTTTTTATAAAACTCGACTTGTCGACTTTATTCTCAACATGTTGACTTTTAATCTGTTTTATTCGGCCATGTTAATTATTCTATGTTGGGCGCACCATACTCTAATAATTAAATTATTGCAAGCGCCCTCTTGTGGCAGCAATAATTGAATTATTAAAAGTATGGAGCGCTCAACATGGCATAATGAACATGGCCGAATAAAAGAGATTAAAAGTTGACATGTCGAAATTAAAAAAAAAATCGCATGTCCTTTACAGGGCTCCGTATTTTTGGGAAATGATGGATGGTTATAAATAGGGCTAGGATTTTTATGCAATAACAAAGCAAATGTTTCTCAATTGTGTGGTGGCCCAAGTGCCAATTGTGAAATTATAGAGCAACTTGTAATTATGGTTTTTTTTTTGTTATCAAAAACACTGGTTAGAGGCTAGAATTCTCTAGTTGACAACTAATAGCAACCAAACATTTAGCCTTTCTAACCAGCCCTGATTACTTCACAATTAGCATTTGGGCCACAGATTGAGAAACATTTTGCTTGATATATTGCATAAAAATCCGAGCCCTAGTTATAAAACACTTTGAAAAAGTGGCATTTCGGGGTTTGGTTTTTTTTTTCAAACCCACATGTGTGCTTCATCCCATGTGAATTTACTGAGCTATATATAAATTAGAATATTTACATTTTAAAACATGCAAATAAAAATGGCCGCAAGAAGAAAAGTGGTTTAGAAAAATTAGGATACGCTTAAGTGGTTCCAAAAAACCAATTGAATATTGCCTCTTATTTAACGCGTTCAAAAGGGGGGAGGAGGGTGGTTTCTGAGGGTGTTCATTTTAAATGGGGATTGAAGAAATTGTCTTGAACCAACAATTGAGATAAGTGGAGAACAACTAGGTGGCGCTGAGAACAGTCATTCTAGTGTGAAAAAATCCCATTGTTTTGTTAAGGCCTAAATTCAAGAAGGGGGAATACTACTAGTGTTAGCCCAGTAGTATTTGCAGTGAGCATGCGCATTGGTATCTTATCGGTTTATATAGGAAAGTGATTGCAGATTTGTGTTAGCAGCGCCATCTATTGAACACCAATAGAAACTGCCGATGAGACGTTCACTATAGGAGCCCTAGGAAGTCGCCGAAAATTAACAAAATTAAAATTAATAAAATAAAGTTAATTTGACTTTTTTTGCGCGCAGGTATCAATATATTGACTTAGTATGTCACTATATTGAGATACTATCAATATTGACTTAGGTTTGGTTAGGTTAGGTATAGTTACCTAACCTCAACCTAACCTAAAGTCAATATATATATATGTCAAAATATTGAGATGCCAAGTCAAAATATTGAGATGCCAAGGCCATATATTGAGATGCCAAGGCCATATATTGAGATGCCAAGGCCATATATTGAGATGCCAAGGCCATATATTGAGATGCCAAGGCCATATATTGAGATGCCATGTCAACACATTGGAGTAGCATTCTTTCAATTTATTGTTTCTCATGTCCTATAAGGGGCACCGTAGTTTCTACTTGCCATCACTTTCCTATATAAAACAATAAGATACCAATGCGCATGCTCACTGCAAATACTAGTGGAATACTTAGCAATAAGGAGCTTCAAGTTGAACTCTGAGCAAGGGGGACAGACTAATCGTAGGTCTCTAGGTAACCTACACTTACTGGTAGTTGTTTAGAGGTGAACTGTGGGGGTTACTCAGTGACCTACACATTTTTTTTACCTTCTGGGGGTTCACCTACCAGAATCCCTAAGAAAGCTTAATTTTTAACGTAACTCCCACCTAATCTAGTGATCACTGATGAAGTAAGTTATAAAGTGTAGGTCAACCTAGTGACCTACAATTAGTCAGTTCTCTGAGCAAGAGCAAGGTTCCAATATACTGTAATTAAATCCTGTTTAAAAAGGATGTGTTCCATCCAGCTCCTGCCATTCTAGCTTGGATGAGGTTGAGGGTTGCTAGCAGTGACGTGACGGTACTACAAAAAGAATAAACAAACGAGCGGTTAAGTTTGCTACAATTGCAGTTGGCTTTTGCTATTTAACTGTTCATTTGTTTTTTCTTCCCCACCCCCTTCCCTAACTTCACATCAATTGCTAGCCTCCATCTCCAACCGTTGGTGTCGTTCCAGTTACCACCGAAAACCACAGGCAGTTCTGCCCAGCACTAAAATTTTGTTTGCCCCACCCGTTTTATGACATCAGACCAAGTAACAAACCAATTAGAAATTGATGGTGCTCATAAAAGGGCGTGGCAAACGACTGCATCTTGCTGAGCACACTTCTCTGTCGCCCAACTGCTTCTATAATAAATGCTTTTATCATGAGGAGGGTTGAAGTCAGTACCTTTTAAGGCATTTTGGAGCCCAGGGTGCAAAACGTTTAGTGGCCCCCCCCCCAAAACCAAAAATTTGACATCGTAGATTTTTAATTTTTCGCACATTTTTTTGACGATTTATTAAAAAAGATAAACTAGTAAAAAGACAGGCAATTATTAATCGGGACATACAGAAGTTGTCTCCGCCCTTTTTATGCCGACCGGCGTTGAAAAGAGCGGAGGATGTGACGTCAGACTACATAACCAACCAATTAGAAGTTGGCGGTCGTCATAAAAAGGGCGGAGTCAACTTCTGTTTATTCCGTTTTCTTATTGCCTGTGGTTGAAGTGCTTGTGGTTTGATTTCTTGAATTTGGACCTTAGTCTGCTAATATTTTTCCATCCTTCATCGACAATGTAGTCCTCAGATTCCCCACTGCCTGTATAGCCCACATTTTGATATAGCACACAGAAATAGAGAGAGAGAGAGATGATGTCAATGTCAAGGACAACTTTATTGATTTTCATCCGAAAAAGTGTAACAAGACGGCGGCGGCGGCAATAGTAGTGACGGGGCTACACCACTAAAAAGAAAACTAGCACACAATCCCTTGCAAAACACCCATTATATTTTACCAAGAAAAGAAAACCATTTTTAGTGTTGTTCAGTTCGTTGATTTGTTAAGTTGGTAGGCAACGAACTCATTTTGTCTGGGGGATGGAAAGAGGCGTGAAAGGGAGGGAGAAAGGGGGTGGCGTCATACTGAGAAATATTGTGTCAAAAAAGATAGTCCTGAATAATTTTCGCTTTTTGTTTTTTTTTTAAACCTCCTGCTTTATAAGTGAACGATTTTTGAGGGCAAATTGTGGGGGGAGGGGGGAGGGGGTTTGAAAACGAACCGGTGGGACGAATCCTAAATTTTCTCGAATCCGAATCCTAACAGGTTCTCGAATCCTTTATTATAGATACAAATAAATGAAATAATATTAAATATTAAATTATTAATAATAAAAAAAGTATGGCATTCAGGGTCGCCACAAGGTGATGATGTTGGTGATCCGGGTATTACCGAAATTGCAACAATCGCCGGGTTTTTTTTATGGACGCGTCAATGGAGTTAAAATTAATTTTACCTAAGTTTTTAAGTTTTTTTTAGGTTAGGGTTCGAAAGACGAAAAAAGGACGAAGATTCGAGTTTTCGAATCTCGAATATTTTTCAAGATTCGCGTTATTCGAGGATTCGAATGGCCCCATCCCTATTGAAAACTACCGAGAAAGAAGCCCATCAGTGGTATAGGAAAATGGCTGACTTATTTTGAGGTCAAATTGTATAATATTATATTTTTTCAGTGAGGTTTCTAGTTTTTTTGGAAGGGTAAACATTTTTACCATGTTGTTCTTTATGTTAATACCCTAGTCTGGTTACAATTTTGCACCCAACAGATGTTTTTCAAAAAAAATTGGGGGTTTTTCTTTTTGCCCTTGGGTTTCATTTTTTCTTTTCTCTCCTCCTTGTGTCTTTTTTTTTTTTCCCTGTTTTCACATTTTTACACAAAAAAATACAAGTCTAGAAATATTTTTAGAGGTGATAAACAATTTCCGGTTCTTTTTTTTTTTCTTTAAAAAAAATTAGACGAATTTAGAAACAACTTTGACTTTGAAAAATGTTTTAGTTTTTTTTTGTTGAAAGATTTAAAGATGAAGTTACAAAAAAAAGGGTTAAGCCTCGTTTTCACGATAGTTGCTGTCATGACAGCAACTATCGCGAGAACTATCATCGTGCACAGGCAATTAGAAATCGGGACGAACAGAAGTTGGTTCCGCTCTTTTTATGAAGATCGTAACTTCTAATTGGTTGGTTATGTAGTCTGACGTCACATGCTCCGCCTCTTTTCAACGTCGAACCACACAACAAACCAATGAGAAGTTGCCGGTCGTTATAAAAAGGGCTGAGCCAACTTCTGTTTGTCTCGATTTCTAATTGAATGTTCATCGTACAGACCACATGAGTCACACTATCGCACTGTTGCGATAGCACTTATCACAACTAACTCGTTTGAGTAGATAGTTGATAGTACTATTGCGACGGTGATAGTAACTATCATAATTACTATCACCGTGTATAACAAAACTGTCGCAATATTAATAGGTGTTGAGTGACCCCATTTGTAGGGAAATATTCACTTTGTAGGGAAATTTGGCTTCTGGAGGGAGAGAGGCAACACTGTTGTTGACTCAAAACATATCTGTGAAGTAGGGACGTCGTACTGTCATGTGGCGTGTAGACAGTTGCTATCGTGAGAGTGAACTATATCAACTTTCATGACAGCTAAGCCTCGTTTTCACGGCGACAGTTCTATCGTGAGAGTAGCTGTCATGAAAGTTGATATAGTTCACTCTGACCATAGCAACTGTCTACATGTCTTGAAGTAACGTGATAGTTCTGTCACATGACAGTGTGACGTCTACTTAATAGATATCATTGAGTCAACAAGTGTTGCCTCGCCCTCCAGAAGCCAAATTTCCCTACGAAGTGGATATTTCCCTATAAGCGGTCACTCAACAACTATTACTATCGCAACAGTACTATCAACTATCAGTACTATCTAGTCAAACGAGATAGCGTGATAGTTCTATCGCAACAGTGCGATAGTGACTTATCATGTGGTTTTCACAATGATAGTTCTCGCGATAGTTGCTGGTCTCATGACAGCAACTATCGTGAAAACGGGGCTCTACTCTCCCAAAAAGAACTATCATCGCGAAAACGTGGCTCTACTCTCCCAAAAAGAACTATCATCGCGAAAACGTGGCTCTACTCTCCCAAAAAGAACCATCATCGCGAAAACGTGGCTCTACTCTCCCAAAAAGAACTATCATCGCGAAAACGTGGCTCTACTCTCCCAAAAAGAACCATCATCGCGAAAACGTGGCTCTACTCTCCCAAAAAGAACCATCATCGCGAAAACGTGGCTCTACTCTCCCAAAAAGAACCATCATCGCGAAAACGTGGCTCTACTCTCCCAAAAAGAACCATCATCGCGAAAACGTGGCTCTACTCTCCCAAAAAGAACCATCATCGCGAAAACGTGGCTCTACTCTCCCAAAAAGAACCATCATCGCGAAAACGTGGCTCTACTCTCCCAAAAAGAACCATCATTGCGAAAACGTGGCTCTACTCTCCCATAAAGAACCATCATCGTGAAAACGGGGCTCTACTCTCCCAAAAAGAACTTATCATCGTGAAAACGGGGCCCTACTCTCCCAAAAAGAACTTATCATCGTGAAAACGGGGCTCTACTCTCCCAAAAAGAACCATCATCGTGAAAACGGGGCTCTACTCTCCCAAAAAGAACCTATCATCGTGACAACGGGGCCCTACTCTCCCAAAAAGAACCTATCATCGTGAAAACGGGGCTCTACTCTCCCAAAAAGAACCATCATCGTGAAAACGGGGCTCTACTCTCCCAAAAAGAACTTATCATCGTGAAAACGGGGCCCTACTCTCCCAAAAAGAACTTATCATCGTGAAAACGGGGCTCTACTCTCCCAAAAAGAACCATCATCGTGAAAACGGGGCCCTACTCTCCCAAAAAGAACTATCATCGTGAAAACGGGGCCCTACTCTCCCAAAAAGAACTTATCATCGTGAAAACGGGGCCCTACTCTCCCAAAAAGAACCTATCATCGTGAAAACGGGGCTCTACTCTCCCAAAAAGAACCATCATCGTGAAAACGGGGCTCTACTCTCCCAAAAAGAACTTATCATTGTGAAAACGGGGCTCTACTCTCCCAAAAAGAACTTATCATCGTGAAAACGGGGCCCTACTCTCCCAAAAAGAACCTATCATCGTGAAAACGGGGCCCTACTCTCCTAAAAAGAACCTATCATCGTGAAAACGGGGCCCTACTCTCCCAAAAAGAACTTATCATCGTGAAAACGGGGCCCTACTCTCCCAAAAAGAACTTATCATCGTGAAAACGGGGCCCTACTCTCCCAAAAAGAACTTATCATTGTGAAAACGGGGCCCTACTCTCCCAAAAAGAACTTATCATCGTGAAAACGGGGCCCTACTCTCCCAAAAAGAACCTATCATCGTGAAAACGGGGCCCTACTCTCCCAAAAAGAACCTATCATCGTGAAAACGGGGCCCTACTCTCCCAAAAAGAACCTATCATCGTGAAAACGGGGCCCTACTCTCCCAAAAAGAACTTATCATTGTGAAAACGGGGCTCTACTCTCCCAAAAAGAACTTATCATTGTGAAAACGGGGCTCTACTCTCCCAAAAAGAACTTATCATTGTGAAAACGGGGCTCTACTCTCCCAAAAAGAACTATCACCATGAAAACGAGGCTTAATACAAAATGTGTTTAATCAGAAATTCTTCTTGCCACAGGTTTTGCAATTTTAGCTTTGACAATCTACAGTTAGCAGTTCACTTGTTTTTATTAAAAGTGGGTAATTACTAGAAGTGGGACGAATCCTAAATTTTTTCTCGAATCCGAATCCTGAAATGTTTCGAGTCCCTCGAATCCTTTATTATTCATTAAGAAGATACAAATAAATGAAATAATATTAAATATGAAATTATTGATAATAAAAGTGTCTTTTTGGTGAATATTTGTGCTTTTTGCGTTTTTTGCGGGGTTTTTTTTTTTTTTCGAGAAAAAAAAAGATGGCGACCAGAAGGGTCGCCATCTTTCTTTTCTCATCGTTTTTGATGAAAATGTAAATATTACACTAAATGGGATGCGACATAATGAACAATGTAATTAACAGCTGAATAAAAAAGTTTTGTGTAATTCATATATACATTATGGTGCTTATTACGAGGTTGTTGGGGGTTAGGAAGAGGTTACAACGAGTTTGATCCCCCTATTCGTTTGCTTCCAGCTGGACATCATATGTGAATGATAATGAAGGAAAGGAGGGGAGGGGAAGGGGTTGGGACATTCAACTTAAGAGAAGGCTTTTTTCTTTCTTGTGGTCCACACTTTATAATACGGTTTCGTATTTACTTAGATTGTTGGCTTGAAAATTTGTTCCCGCTTTTGAATTGTATTCGGATGTCTGAGACGCGGGCGCGTGTGCCCTCTATTGTTACTGGACCACCACCTCCTCCCCCTTCTGCTCTTTCAGATGCTTTGCTGTTTCTATGGGCGTAAGGGGGGGATCATTCTACAATTAGGATATATATGCAAGAGCCTAGAGGAGTCTTTTATGCTCGTGGCACAATTTCTGTTATCCATCCCATCCAGAGAGAATTTGAGGAGAAAAAAAAAGAAGCAGATGGCAAAGCAACCGATTTTTCGGGGGGGGGGGGGATGAGGGGGTGGGTTAAAATCCTGCTTTTCACTGTCTGTATAATACATATGCCCTCATGATAAGTCTTTGTCCACCCACCCACCCATCTACCTTCCTCCCCGTTCTCTCATTTTTGGCTTCTGATTTGTTGGGGGTGGGGTTAGAGTGGGGCAAAAAGCTTTAGGACACTTGAAACGTACGCCCGTAAGGAGGAGGAGGGGTGGGAGAAAGCTTCAAAAGGGAGAAGGGAGGGAGGAAAGATGTTTTTAAAAACATACAGACGCAACTTTATGTAGATTAACCGTTGTGTTACCGGTTTTTGAAAGAAGAAAAAAATTGGAATAGTACCTCTCTTTCTCTAACCCTCCTTCTTTTCTATCCATATTTGATTTTGAAGGGAAAAAGGGGGGGGGTAGATTGAAAGAGAGGTGGGGAGAGGGGGATTTTTAGAAGCAGTTGGAAAATACAAGAGTAGAAAAAACTGTCCACTATTGAGATGGATGACTGAGTTCAATGAGTGAGTTTGGGGGGGGGGTAGAAAAATGGTGAATTTTAAGGGGGATGGGGCTGGGGAAAAGAAGTTTTAGGTGGGTGGAACCTCAGCCATCATCAATGGTGAAAAGAGGGAGGGGGAAATAGGAATAGGAAGAAGAAGAAAAAAAAAATGGGACGGCCATTGTTCGGTGCTAGCGGGCACGTGCCCTGTTGTACAATGGGCACGCGTCTGTCCCGTCCGTCTCTGTTCCTTCCCCTTTCCCTTCCATTGTCTGGAAAACGGTTTTCGTTGTTGTGTGTCTGTGTATATAAGGTACATACACCGTGTATGATTCCTCCCTTTTCAAAATACACTGTATGATGCTGATTATGGGGCAGATTCCTTGTATTATTACTCTTATTATATTTCTTTTGTTGAATATTTTTTCTAACTCTCGGAACTAAGATTGAAAATGAAATGGAATGGGACACGAGACTCCTTCTAGAAAAAATAAAACCTAGGGGGTAGGAGCTAAAAATGAAACCCATCAAAATTTGATATAAAGGGGGGGGGGGGGGGAGAGAGAGAGAGAGGAGGTCCTTTCTTGTTTGATGCAACTGCTTTTTTTGTTCATCATGTGTATCTGTTTTTTTTTTAATATAGATGATGATTTATCATTTATTTTGAGTTTTCTTTTGTTGTTGTTTTGAGGTTCTTTTTTTGCTTAAATGGAAATAAGTGGGCTGTTTTTATTTTTTGGTAGATGAGGCACTTATATAGGCATTGATTGGTAATTTTGTAATGAAAGTGAAATGTAAATACATTTCAATGCCAGTCAATGCCTATATTATTACTAACTGCCTCATCTTCCTGAGAGGAGGATAATACACCCTGTAACCTTAAAAAAAATGGATTTTAACAACAACAAAAATGACTTCATCAATAACCAAGATTGCCATTAATTGCCAATTTCAAGATGAGCAATTTTAAACAAGTTTGCTGAAACAGAACTAATGTTGAGCTCAATATGTGGGCTCCAGCATTATTTATTACTAAGGCAACCAGAGAAGAGTCCCGGCCCCTTGAAGGAACCTGGTGCCGAGTAAGTTTACGCAATTTATATCTGGTGGTATTGTGACGGACCAGTCGGGTTGTTACTCTTCAAAACTGTAGGTCACTCAGTTACCCTACACTTTAAGAACTTTTTTTTTTATATTGGTAATTAGTAGGGACAACGGACAACATGCAATGAAAAATGAAAGAAATATGCATGCAAGTATGCTGTCCATAAATCCTAAAATGTGCACTATTGGACATCATTTGCACATTAATTTTTTTTTTTTTTTGGAATTGACACAAATACAGATAAAATGACAAAAAAAAACAATCATTGGAATTGATTGCAATAGGTGATATATTATAATATATATATTGAGATAGCAAGTCAGTATGTCGAGATGGCAAGTCCGTATGTCGAGATGGCAAGTCCGTATGTCGAGATGGCAAGTCCGTATGTCGAGATGGCAAGTCCGTATGTCGAGATGGCAAGTCCGTATGTCGAGATGGCAAGTCCGTATGTCGAGATGGCAAGTCCGTATGTCGAGATGGCAAGTCCGTATGTCGAGATGGCAAGTCCGTATGTCGAGATGGCAAGTCCGTATGTCGAGATGGCAAGTCCGTATGTCGAGATGGCAAGTCCGTATGTCGAGATGGCAAGTCCGCATGTCGAGATGGCAAGTCCGCATGTCGAGATGGCAAGTCCGCATGTCGAGATGGCAAGTCCGCATGTCGAGATGGCAAGTCCGCATGTCGAGATGGCAAGTCCGCATGTCGAGATGGCAAGTCTGCATGTCGAGATGGCAAGTCTGCATGTCGAGATGGCAAGTCTGCATGTCGAGATACTATGTCAACATATTGGAGCAGCATTCTTTCGATTTATTTTGTACCCCATGTCCTATAAGGGGGCCCCGTACTAATCATTTCTCCAAAATTGCTAAATCTGCGAAATTATTGGATCCTATCTATACTCTACTTCAATGTTAGAATAGTTGTCAAGTGTGTAAACAGTTAGAGAAAATCTGCATAAAAAGGTTTAAAAATGACCGTTATATGCCATAGATTTTTCTGATTGTTCCTAAAAGTATTCTCCCCCCCCCCCCCCCCAGCTGCACATTGCCATACAATTGTGGTGGCAGATGGTTTTTTTTTATATTCTCTAGTAAATTGTGCAGAATGACAGACTGGGTTTTCCAGTCTCTGTACATTATTTCGAGTTTCTCTGGGAATTTTGGAACCAGTTTCGAGCTATGTTTTGTGGGGCTTTACTGGTCCTCATCTTTGTGGTAGCGCACTGGGCCTGATTGGTGCTAAATGAGGCCATTTTTTGCGGGGGGGGGGGATCACTTTGAGGGGTAAACTACATTTGTTACTTTTAAAAATAGCAGTAACTATAGCGACAATTGTTATGCTACTACTACGGTAGGCACCACCGTCACATTTTTAGAAAGATTTCATGATTTTTTCATGATTTCATGATTTATTTTAAATTTATACACAAATTTTAATATTTTTTATATTTTTTCAAAAATTTCGACAAAATATTTAATATTGTTTATTAATTTCGACAAAATGTTTAATATTTTTTTTATAAATTTCGACAGAATATTTTTAATTTTTTTTTTAAATTTCGACAACATTTTAATATTTTTTTTTTATAAATTTATACAAAATTTTTAATATTTTTATAAATTCCGACAAAATATTTTTATATATTTTGTAAAAGTTTCGACAAAATATTTAATATTTTTATAAATTTCGACAAAATTTTTAATAGAAAAAAAAAAAAGAAATTCTCGAAAACGTTATTATGATTAATAAACATGAATTATATCACATTTTTATCTACGATTCTTTTTCTTTATTTGTTTTCCAATTTTCACGACAACAGCAATAAAAAAAACTCTTGTGGGTGGGGGAGGGGAGAAATCTTGTTCTTCCTTGTTTGCGAGCCCTAGTTTTTTAAGGCTCGTGTTGAACGCGTGGTAAAAACTAAAGGGAGGTATGGAAGTGGGAGGGCCAGGTGGTATTATTATTTTTTTTTACTGTCCCATAGTTTTGAGGGTTATGGAAATGGATTGTGGGGGGTGGAGAGTGAGGAGGAGTGGGGTGGGTGTTTGGGTGGTTTGTATTGGATTGATGGGATATGGTTCTTGTTGCAGGGTTTTACAGCAGCAGACGGTCCATTGTCCTTCTCTCTCTCCCTCCCAATCTCTCCTTTTTCTCTCTCTCTCTCTCTCTCTCTCTCTCTCTTTTTCCCCCTCTTTGTATTTGATTGATTCAGCTGACATGATCGTAAAAGTGTCGACATGACACAGTCAGAAAGAAAGAGAAATATGAAAGAACCTCTTCTGATTGGTTCGTTTGTATTACGAATGGTCCAATCAGAATGGATCTTTTTTAAATTTCTCTCCCCTCGTGGTTGTGGTGTTGTGTGTGTGTGTGTGTGTGATACAATGATGGGAGAAACAAAATATATATTTCGATATTGCGTCCAAATGTGTGCGGAGTATGTTTAACCTCAGTGTGTGTTTTGTACTTGTTGTGTGTGGTGTTTGTTGCTCAAAGAAGAAGAGAGGGTCGTAAGAATTTGAAGGTGTTTTTTGATGGACACATTCTTGTGTTTTTCGGTTTCTTAGTTGCAATTTATTTTGTTGTTGCAAATTTTCTTTTGTTTTGTCTTTTTTTTTATCCTTTGTGTGTGTTTGGACTTGTCAATGTTTGGCTAAAGTTTGGACAGAATGCTGGAAACGAACGACCTTTATGGATGTTGGAATGAACAACGATCGTTTATTGCTGGTCAACAGCAACAACAACCACCACCACCACCACCTTCAGTTTTCGAAGATGTTTACTTCATTGAATCTTTTCTGGAATCAAAATTAGACTCTGTCAAATGTGCGGTTCAGTTTCTTTTGTTTTTTTAGACGATCAATTCTGGCTTGTCAATTTTTTTTTTATTTTTTTTTTTTTTGCTCAGCTCTCAGCTCAGCATCATAGAAAACCGTCAAGATTTTTGAAATAATGTGTAGGCCTACTTTAGCAATCAAGCGCGCGCGCGCATAGATTGACACAAGCCAAAAAATGGACCTTGTATTTACTACAGCTTCGTAAGATGTGTTGTAAGAACAGCTGATTTCTCCGTACACTTGGGTTATTTTCGTGATGGATTAAAAGGATGAACCGATGAACATTTGGGAGGTAACTCTAAAACCCGAAACTGTGAATGCACATATCGAATTGGATGAACACTATTCTTTTTTATACATCGATTATTAGTGGGGGGGGGGGGGGTTTACGTTAAGTTGCGTTTGTTGCAAGGGGGGGGGGGGGCAGACAATGTGTGACTTTGAGGGGGGGGGGCCCAAAAGAATGTAAAGACATCGATTTAAAACATGATTTGTGTGTTCTGCATCCATTTTAATACTTAATAGTGTTCATTCCCAAGGTTTTTGTGTTCATCCATTTCTATATACAATTCTGTTTCAGGTTTTAGCAGATTACCCTATGATGTTCATGGGGTTCATCGGTTCATCCTTTTGTCCTTGACCCCTTTTGTCTTAGCTTTCATCATAGAAAAAAAAAGCATCACATTTTTGAAATGATGTGTAGTGTAGGCCTACTTTAGCAAGCGCGCGCGCGCGCCTAGATTGACAAGCCAAAAAAATGGATCCTTGTATTTACAGCTCCGTAAGATGTTTTATGAACAGCTTATTTCTCCGTACTCTTGGGGTTATTTTCTGCTTTTCAGATGAGAGCCAACTATGGAGAGAAATTGAAAAGTGTTTTAGAAACTAGAACACACTGGAGTAGCTGAATCACTTTTAAGATTTTCTTGTTGATATATATCTACCCAAAATTGGGTCATTATCAAACTGACATAGAAGATATCAACAAAAAATACCCTTAAGAGGATGCATCGCAAAATTGCTTCGAAAAAGCTCCGCAAAGAGCGCTAGAATCGTTTTTCTATTGAACTCAGAGAACCAAAGGTTAAAGAAAAAATGTTAATTTTTAAAATACACAACAGTCGCGGCAATATGTTTTAATTTTATATTTAAAGTTGTCTAATATAACGTTTTCAGAATGAGCTTAAATATATGCTGATCGAGTGATTGAATGACAAAACAAATTGGTGTTGTTCTATTTTTAAAAAGTATTTCAAAATCGCGAATTTATAATTCTTTATGTTAAACTCCATTGAGTACGCGCTCGTAAGCAAAAAAAAAGAAAGATGCATTAAAATGTTGATAAAAATGCCAAAATAATTTTAAAAAACCACAATTGAACCATAGTGAAGCCAACACATTGGCGCACGTGCTGATTTTTTTCTGGTTTTTTAAAATTATTTTTACGAGCAATTATAATGGATTTTTTTTTGCTTACGAGTGCGTACTCAATGGAGTTTAACACAAGAGTTTGAAATTCGCGATTTTAAAATAGTGTTTAAAAATATAACCGCACTTACCAATTTTTTGTCATTATGTCACTAGATCAGCATATATTTAAGGTGCACACAATGCACTTTGAAAACTTCATATTGGACAACTTTAAATATGAAAAATAAACATATTGCCGCCGCGACTACTGCTTGCTGTGTATTTTAAAAATTAACATTTTTTTCTTTAACATTGGGTCTATGGGCTCAATAGAAAAACCATGCTATAGCGCTCTTTGTGGAGATTTTTTGAAGTTAGTGATGTAGCCTCTTAAATAGATCAACATGAAAGTAGCTTTTTTTGTTGGCTTTTGTGGTTTCTTAAGGCACTTTGAAGTTTGAACTTCTTCGAAAGTTGCTTTTGAATAATTGAAACGTACTGTAGCCAGAGTTTTCCATTCTGTTCCATTTCATTTCGAAATTTTTTTTTTTTAGAAAACTAGAAGGGTAAATAAATTAAGAGTATTTTCATGTTTGAAAAAAAATTTTTGATTAATTTGAAACGAAAAACGTAAGTAGAGGATTAAATGGACCTTATGTCCAATAAACGCCTCTAGTGGCAGTAAGCTAAAAGATGGCCCCCTAAAAAGTTAGCAGACGAAACTTTTAACATGGAACTCTACGGAAAAATCCCTGCATCGGTACGTTTTTTTTTGTTGTTGTTTTCTCGCAAATTACTAGCCCAATTTTCGTGAATTTTTTGATAAAAAAAAAACTAATGCATGGATATGAAACTACGTGCTTTTGTCTTTACAAAAGCACGTAGTTTCATATCCATGCATTAGTTTTTTTTTTAATATTTCACATTGGTTTGTTGTTTTCGATGTTTTGTTCGGAACGTTGCTGTTTAACCGAAACTTTTAACATGGAAGCCAATGGACATTTCGATAAGTCGGTAAGTTCTTTTGCTTATTTCTTGCAAATTACTTGCACAATTATCGCAAAAGTTTATAAAAATAAAGATAAAAATAAGTAGTTAGTTTCAAAGACAGATATTGGTTTTTTTTTTAATGTCCCTCGTTGTTTGTTTGTTTTCAATGTGTTAAACACTTATGAACTCTACCTACATTGAATAGTTGGAGTGAATTTCTTGAATAACACATGAAAAAAAAAAAAAAACAACAAGAATATTTAATTAAACAATGATTGATTATAAAACTACTTATATTTATCTTTATTTCTTTAAAATTTCACGATAATTGTGCAAGTAATTTGCACGAAAAACAGCAAAAGAACTTACCGACATAATCGAAAATCTCCATTGACTTCCATGTTAAAAGTTTCGGTTTAACAGCAACGTTCCGAACAACATATCTGAAAACAACAAAACAATGAGTAATATTAAAAAAGAAACTAATGCGTGGATGTGAAGCTACGTACTTTTGTCTTTATTTTATCAAAAAATTCACGAAAATTGGGCGAGTAATTTGCGAGAAAACGGCAAAAAAAAAACTTTCTGGTGCAGCGATTTTTTGAAAGTTTCGTCTGCTAACTTCTTTTTCGTAAAGTTGCTTCTGAATAATTGAGTTGGAGGTTACAGGAACGACTTACCGCGCTAGAAGTGTCGCTGTATGACGTCGACCGACGCAGGCTCCCGCTCCACATTTTAAGCATAATTATGGGTATCTCGCATTTACTAAACAATTATTGAAAATAATGGGGTATGGGGCCTGCGCAGGAGGATATAATATCGACACTTCTATCGGATAAGTAGTCCGCTGTACTAAGCCTCATTGTAACGTAATCAGAGTTCGATTCGATTCTGTTTCAGACTCCCAGAAGATTAAAAAGATTAAAATTTTGTAATACTTATGCCTTTTTTTTTTGTCTCTCTCTCTCTATAGTTGTGAAAGCCGAAGAAGTGGTTGGTGTTCAAATGATTTCGTGCGAAATGGCATCCCAGCCGCCGTTGTCGTCGCCGTCGTCGTCATCTCTGGTTGAAAACGGCGCCCTTTCGTCGTTGCTAGTCGATTCTGATTCACTGTCGCCTTCTCCACCGTCTTCGACGGGAGGAGGAGGAGGTTTGGTCGAAAACAACTCGTCGTTAAATACCAAATGCAGTCTGTGCAACGACACGTTTACGACACCCAAAGTGTTGCCGTGTTTTCATACGTTCTGTCAACCGTGTCTCGAGAAGACCCTCGAGTCGACCGAGAAGTTGGAATGTCCTCAGTGTCATCAGGACTGTCTACTTAACTCTCAGGGTGTCGCCGGTCTTCTTTCGGACTACGCCATCAGTAACGTTTTGGAATCGTCGGCTCTTGACGGAACGGCGCTCAATTGCACCGCCTGTAAGAGTAAGGAGTCGAACGCCATCGCTCGATGTTTCGACTGCGCCAATTTCTTGTGTTCCAATTGCGTTATGGCCCATCAGTTTATGCACTGCTTTGAAGGTCATCGAGTCATAACTCTTGGTGAACTTCAGAGTGGTAGCAGTAAGGACGATATGAAGATGGAGAAACCCGTCAGTTGCGTACGTCACAAGAACGAGATTTTGAGGTATTTTTGTAAGAGTTGTAGCGTTCCGATCTGTAAGGAATGTACCTTACTGGACCATCCGAAGGGAATTCACGATTACGAGTATCTTTCGGAGGTCGGTTCGAAGCAGGTCGGTTGCATCGGACAACTGATCGAAGAGGGGAAACTGAAGACGTGCGATTTACGCAACACTCTGAAGAGCGTCGAACACACTTCGACTCGACTTCAGGTTCAGTATCACAAGGCTCAGAACGAGATCAACGAGACTTTTCAGTTCTATAGGTCGGTTCTCGAAGAACGGAAGCTCGAAGCTCTGAAGGAACTCGACGGTGTCTATAATTCGAAACAGGTTTCTCTGAGCGTTTTATGTCAGAAGGTACAAGACGCTATCGATAAGACATATCAGACTTGCGAGTTTATGGAGAGATTGCTCAAATATGCGAGCAATACGGAGGTGCTCATGTTTAAGAAACTGTTAGATGCGAAGTTTCAGAATATTCTCAATTACAATCCGGAGATGAATCTTCATAACTCGTATGATCTCGAGTTTGTTTCTAACTATCAGGCCATTCAGGTAGGAATTCGTAATACTTTCGGTTATATTCGTTCTAGTACGGAAGTTGCTGCGAATAAACCGCAACCGATTGCGAGGCCGAATGGTACGATGTTGATTAATGGCTCCGGAGGAGGTGGAGGAGGTAATGGTGGAGGAAATGGCGGTGGGAGTGGAGGAGGTGGTGGTAGTGGTTCTTCTTGTATTCCGCCTCCACCTCCGATGAACGGAATTATCGAAAGGCCGTATCAAAACGGACATCTGAGCAGCTTCGAGTCGAACATCTTATCGAAAAGATTCAGTTCGGCAAATAATTTGGGTCCGTTCTCGACGAGTCTAACCGATATGAACCCTTACGAGAAGTGGTCTAGTGGTGGAAGCGTCGAAAGTGGCGGCATCTATCATAACGGAAGTGACCACTATCATATGTCCACTTCCGATCCGATCATCGAACTTAGCAACAAATTGATCTCGACGATGGGAACTTCGATTATTCCTTCGTCTTTTCCACCAAAGTCTCAGATCAAACGACAAAAGATGATATACCATTGTAAGTTTGGCGAGTTCGGCGTCATGGAAGGACAGTTTACGGAGCCGAGCGGAGTCGCGGTGAACGCTCAGAACGATATCATCGTTGCCGATACGAACAACCATCGAATTCAGATCTTTGACAAGGAGGGACGGTTCAAGTTTCAGTTTGGAGAATGTGGAAAACGAGACGGTCAATTGTTGTATCCGAACCGTGTGGCTGTCGTCAAGACTTCGGGCGACATCATGGTGACGGAACGGAGTCCGACGCATCAGATACAGATCTACAATCAGTACGGACAATTCGTTCGCAAGTTCGGCGCCAATATACTGCAACATCCTCGTGGTGTGACGGTGGACAATAAGGGACGTATCGTGGTCGTCGAATGTAAAGTGATGCGTGTCATCATCTTTGATCAGATGGGAACCGTGCTACAGAAGTTCGGCTGCTCGAAACACTTGGAATTTCCGAACGGTGTCGTCGTGAACGACAAGCAGGAGATCTTCATTAGCGACAATCGAGCTCATTGCGTCAAGGTTTTCAACTACGAGGGCGCTTATCTGCGACAGATCGGTGGCGAAGGAATAACTAACTATCCGATCGGAGTCGGAATCAGTCAGGCCGGAGAGATTCTCATTGCGGACAACCACAACAATTTCAATTTGACCATTTTTACGCAGGACGGAACGCTGGTCAATGCTCTCGAATCGAAAGTGAAACACGCTCAGTGTTTCGACGTGGCTCTCATGGATGACGGTTCGGTCGTGTTGGCCAGTAAGGATTACAGACTTTACGTTTACCGTTATCTGCAAGTACCGAGCGTCGGACTCTAATAAATTGGAAGAAAACAAAATTCGAATCGAAGGAAGACCAAAAAAAAACGTCCAATTTGTAATAATATTGGGGTTTCGATTTTGCCCGCCATCTTTCTCTTTCGTCCAGCAGTTTGACGTCAAGATGGGCCGACTTAAAAAAACAAAAACAAACCAAACTAAACAAAAAAAAATTGAGGTAATTCTCTCTTTTTTTGAGGTAAATCTTTTTCTTGGTTCTTGTCAATTTTTTTGTTTTATTATTATTATTATTATTATTATTATTATTTGATTTGTTGTTGAGTTTCGTATTTTTTTTTGTGGGTGGTTTAGAGGACGAAGAAGTGGAAAGGAGGGGGGGGGAGGACAATAATATTATTTTTAATAAGCTCTTTTTTTTTCTTTCTTCGTCTTTGAAAGTTATTACTTGTTATTTGAACCTGGATTTTTCAAGATGTTGGCGCATTATTATATATTTTTGTTTTTTTGTTTGTTTTAAAATGTTTTTTCTACTGTTTTTTTTTATTATTATTATTTTGCTTGTTTTGTTTTTTAAATGTAATATAGTATTTCGGTCTCTCTCACACACAGTGATTTTTCATCAAAGACATTAAGTGGGTTTTATTTTATTTGGTGATTTTTTTTCTTTTTAAAATAAAAAAAAGGTTTTTTTTTTAAATAAAAGACAGCTGGAACGATTCTTACTGAGACCTTAGACCCCATTATTCTCCGGGGCTGGCTTGCAGGCAATACAGGCATTTAGAAATCGGGACGAACAACAAGCTGGCTCCGCCCTTTTTATGACGAACGCAACTTTTAATTGGTTGGTTATGTAGTCTGACGTCACATGCTCTGCCCTTTTCAACGTCGAACCACACAACAAACCAATTAGTAGTTGCCGGTCGTCATAAAAAGGACGGAGTCAACTTGTGTTCTTCCCGATTTCTAAATGCCTGTTGTGGCAATTTGTAATGTTTTAAATGGCGATGGTTTTCTCGTATAATCTGGTGAAACTACAACAGCGCCATCACAGGCAATTAGAAAACGGGATGAACAGAAGTTGGCTCCGCCGTTTTTATGACGAACGGCGACTTCTAATTGGTTTGTTGTGTGGTTCGACGTTGAAAAGGGCGGAGCAGGTGACGTCAGACTGCATAACCAACTAATTTGAAGTTGCGTTCGTCATAAGAAGTTGGCTCCATAGCGAACGTCTGTTCATCCCGTTTTCTAATTGCTGTGCGCCATCTGGTGACCATTGCATCCAGCTCCCTCTCCCCTTCCGAGCAGTATTTATTGCAGTCTGGCGACCAGAGAGCCAAAAAAAAAACTGCCCGTAATTATAGTACAACCTTTCCCCCCTCACTAAAGTGGCGCTGCTGTCACCACTATATATATAAAAACAATAATTGTCACAGTTACCAGTCCCGGCGATAGTAATGGTCTAAGCTTTAACGACGCCAAGGATTGAAGGAGGAGGAGGAGGAGGTGGTAGTGGAGGCTAGGAGTGACACATTGCAGAGGTAGCCAAAAAAAGATACAAACAAATGAGCGGTTAAATAGCAAAAAAAAAAAAAAAAGCATATTGCACTTGTAGCAGAGATTACGAGAGAGCGGAACTGAGCGCAAAAAAGCTAGATAAAAAAACCACTGCTAATTTATCTCTTAAAAGTATTTTTGCGTTTTTGAATTAAGTTCAATTAACTATTTCAATTTAAATCCTTTTCACAATTTGTAAATTCTCTTTTGAGCTCTATTCCGCTCCAAATACGCAATATGCATGATGCTAGTTAACAGCGCTTTTGGTTATTTTTTAGTATCTTCACGTCATTGTTAGCCTCCACCTCCAACCCTTGGTGTCGTCATAGAATTGTCCACACACACACAAAACCGTCCCAGCTGGAACACCGTTGGGTGGAAAAATGATGCTGTTTTCAAGCGAAAAAAGGCTGTTTAGAGGCTTAAAGTTTGTGAGAACTTTTTTTAGTGCAAGTTTGTGTTAAACTCGTGAACTTAATGATTTTTAAGTCATAGCGAGTGCTAACTTCAGCATCTTTTTACATGAAACTTTTCTAGAAAAAGTTCATGAGTTTAGCACGAGCTTTGACTTGACTAATCATTAAGAATATGACCTAACGTTTCTTGTAGAAGTTCTTGAGGTGGTTAGCTTATATCTTTGACTAAGCAGTCATTAAGAATACGATTCTAGCCTCTAAACGAGACTTTTTATATATTGAAAGAAGCGGATATAAAAGTGACAATGTTCGTTTGTCACGTGATAGGCTAATATTACATGGGAGTGTCTATGGATATGAGATTGTTGAAAAACATACAGTTTGAAACGGTTATTTTGCATATGTATTACGTTGACTGTCTAATCTGCGGAATCAGTCAATCGGCAGATTGCCTAGGCAATCTGCAAAAA
Organism: Brachycybe producta; assembly: GCA_036925085.1. Taxonomy (NCBI): domain Eukaryota; kingdom Metazoa; phylum Arthropoda; class Diplopoda; order Playtdesmida; family Andrognathidae; genus Brachycybe; species Brachycybe producta. The sequence goes on from JAUPFP010000061.1 coordinate 825,683, forward strand.
AACCACCAATATGCTGGTGAATTTGCAAAATTCAACACCTAAATGTATTGAATTTGGCAGATACACTAGCAGTTGTTTGGTGGTTTTGTAGATTGCCTAGGCAATCTGCAGATTTGACAGTAAACGTATACACTTTTGTAAGCGGTTTGTCACGTGACAAAATGAACATGGCTGCTTTAACCTTTCTTAAAGAAAACCTTGAATATACAGGATGTTTCCAAAAAATGGTATAATTGCCATTGTTTAGTTTCTTAAATTTAATTTTAATAATTTTTTTTAATAATTAAAGAGTGTAAAATGTTACAATGAAGATTAGAAATTATAACAGCATTGCATTCCATGTTTTCTATTTAAATGATACATTTTTCTCATTCAAAGTTTTCAAAAATGTCGTCCCCATTCTCATCAAGGCATTGTGCAGACATCGGTAAGAAACTTGATCTGCAAACATCAATAATTAACGTATCTCTTTTTAAATTGTGCGGCGATTTCTCATTGGATTAAAAGAGACGTTTCGCAAACAAATCGAAGACAAAGAGATGCGTTTAATAAATCTTGTTTGCAGAATCAGTTTCTTTACGGAGCGATGTCTGCGCAATGCCAGTGCCTTGATGTGAGAGAATGGGTAGGACATTTTGAACACCTGAGATGAATACATCATTTAAACATAGAACATGCAATGTTGTTTTATCTCTAATCCCTTTAATGTGGTAACATTTACTCTTAATTATAAAAATAGTAAATATTTAAATTTCAGAATATATAAACATGGCAGTTAGTTAACTAATAAAAAAAACCCTAAAGTGTTAATACATTTTTGTTTGGAGACACTCTGTATATATATTTAACTTTTATCTCAATTTTGCTCACTTGAAAGTCAATTAACAAATAACACAGGAGTCAGAAAAGTATAAGTAGCAAAAGAATGACACCAGTTTATTAAATGTTTTAGTCAAGAAAGTTTGAACAAGAAATTGACCCCACTCCACCCTTCTTTCTCCAAAAAAAATAACATATCTCTTGAACTTTCTTACATTTTTTTAAAAGCAAGATTGGGAAACAAGAATAATAGACTAGGCTTGCCACCTGTGGAGCATAGGCAATTAGAACACGGGATAAACAGACGTTGTGGCTCCGCCCCCTTTTTATGACGAACGGCAACTTCTAATTGGTTGGTTATGTAGTCTGACGTCCGCCCTGTCCTTCCATGTCGAACTACACAACAAACCACAATTAGAAGTTGCCGTTCGTCATAAAAAAGGCGGAGCCAACGTCTGTTTATCCCGTTTTCTAATTGCCTGTCCTGTGGACAGTCTTCTGGCGAGGACCCCCCCCCCCCCCCATCCTCCACGGACGTATTTAAGTTTTTATACAATTCATTGTGTGGAGGACATGTTTGCCTTCGTGGAGGACGGTTCTGGTCGGAGGACAGTTCTTCCGAATGGGGAGAGGGACTGTCCTCCACAAAGGAGGAAAGGTGGAAGCCTAATAATGACGTGAGAGCTTTAAATACTATTTTTTTTTTTAACAAAAGAAAATTGAAACAATTGTTTTCTTTTAAATTGGGGACGGACTAAACGTCTGTATGATTGATACAGACTTTAATCGGTATCATCATAGAAAGTGCGGCAATTTAAAAAAAATTTCAGGCCGATGTTGAGTCCACTTTGTATCGGTATGAATTCTGTTTCAATTTCCCCAACTGTACAGCATACAGATGATTTCGCCCTAAAAAAGCACGCAAATGAAAGGATTTTCTGGCCGATATAGAGAGTGGATTTTCTGTATCGGCCTGGAAAACTTTTAAATTGCCGCACTTTTTTATGATTGATACTGATTTGTCAGTATCAATCAATATGGACGTGTTTAGTCTGTCCGGTTTTTTTTTTTAATTTTAATTTAAAGAGATTAGTTCCGATTTGATGAATTTTTTTTTATATAATTAATTATTCGTAGTTTTTCTTCCTTTCTTTTTGATTTTAATTTTATTGCAAAGAATTAAGTTGAATTTTTGAAACATTTTTTTATAGTTTTTTTTTTAGTGTTGTTGCTTGCGTTCGTGTGACAAGAAGAGTTTTGATATTTGATGATGATGATGATCGTAATGACTTTTGTTTTATATATATATATATATATATATATATATATATATATATATATATATATATATATATATATATATATATATATATTATATTAATTAATGGGCCAACATAGTTTTTTTAAATGAAAAAAAAATATCTTGTTTTTTTTAACTGTTGCATTTAGTTTTTTTATTATTATTTTTGTGAGATTGGGGGGGGGGGGACAGAAATAATTGCTTTTAGTACGGACAGATGTTTGGCTGGAAATTGGAGATAACAATCTTATATGAGAGAGAGAGAGAGAGAGAGAGAAAGAAGCAGATGGATTTTGAAATTTAAACTTCTTTAAAAGTCAAGTGTTGTCAGATTTAGAGAGAGGAAAGGGGCTACATCATCACAAAATTACTTTAGAAAAATCTCCGCAAAGAGCGCTAGCATCGTTTTTTCTGTGTTGAGTTCATAGACACAATGTTAAAGAAAAAAAAAACGTTAATTTTTAAAATACACAACAGTCGCAGCGGCAATATGTTTATTTTTCATATTTAAAGTTGTCCAATATTAAGTTTTCAAAGTGCAATGTGCACCTTAAATATATGCTGATCGAGTGATAGAATGACAAAAAAATTGGCAATTGCGGTTCTATTTTTAAAAACTATTTCAGAATCGCCAATTTCTAACTCTTTATGTTAAACTCCATTGAGTACGTGCTCGTATGCCAAAAACAAACAGCCATTAAAGTGATCGTAAAAATACCTAAAAAAAAAATAAGTTTTAAAAAGCCACAATTAAATCACAGTGAAGCCAACATATTGGCGCACATGTTGAATTTTGCTGGTTTTTGAAAATTATTTTTGAATATTTTTACGAGCAATTTTAATAGATTTTTTTTTTACTTAGGAGCGCGCGTACTCAATGGAGTTTACCATGAAGAGTTAGAACATTCGCGATTTTTAAATAGTTTTTTTTAAATAGAACCGCACTTACCAATTTTTTGTCATTCTATCACTCGATCAGCATATATTTAAGGTGCACATTGCACTTCGAAAACTTAATATTGGACAACTTTAAATATGAAAAATAAACATATTGCCGCCGCGACTGTGTAGTATTTTAAAAATTAACATTTTTTCTGTAACATCGGGGTGTCTATGGGCTTAATAGAAAAACGATACTAGCGCTCTTTGCGGAGATTTTTCGAAGAAATTTTGCGATGTTTAGCCTCTTAAACGGTAGAGATTTATAGATTAGGGTATAAACTTGACAAGATTAATGTGTTTTATTGTGTGTATGGTAGAAATCTTATTAATATATGTAATCCAAACAGTTAGGATTACAGTTTCTATGATTTCAAGTGCCATTTTTTTATATATTGCTAATTGTTGAGAAATCTCTGAATAGCTAGCTATCAACTAGTTTTCATGAATAATAATGACGAGGTTTTTAGCTGTTGGGCCACCTCAAACTCTCCTGATTGAAAATTTGAAGATTTTCGATGCAACAAATGTGGCAAACATTGGTATAACTAGTGCCATAACATTGCAAGTTTTGCCACAAGTTTATTGTCAAAAGTTATAAAACCAGCTTACTGGTTGTTAACAAGAGTTGAATCTAGATACATAAAAAGCTTTTTTTTTTAGAAAGGTCGTTTTCGTGAATAATCAGGTTTTTAGCTGTTGTCCAGATCAAAACCTGATTTGCAAGTTTCAACAAATTGATTTCAAAGATTTTAGAGGCCAAATCTGGCAACATTGGTAAACAAATGTTTAGACTTTGCAAGTTTGATGTCACAAGTTATATAAACAAGCTTACTAATTTAATATTGTTAACAAGTCCTGAATCTAGCAACAGAAAGCTGTTTTTTTTGTTGTTGTTGTTTAGAAAAAGGTCGTTTTTTTATTGAATTAGCAGGTTTTTCATGTGTTGCCAGATCACAAAGATTTGAGATGCAAATCTGGTAACATTGTATGATGGTTTTTTTTTTTTTAGAGATTTGAAAATTGCCAGTTTATGTCACAACAATTAAGGCGCGCATTCACACTAGGCTGGTTTACAAGCTGCTGGCTATTAGCAGCAACAGCAATCAGCTGCTGCTGATGATTTGGGTTCACACTTGTCCAGTCACTGCTGTGTATTAGCAGCACAAGTCATCCAATCACCGTCTTGCAAAAACACAAAATCTAACAACCAACCAACCCAAGCAGTGGAATTTCCCACTAGTGCCATTACTAGCGGCAAAGGGCTAACACTAGCTGGTAGCAGCAGGAAAGAAGTCACATGGCCAGCTGTGGGTAGCTGCTAAAGTTGGACATTTTCAACTTCACCAGCTGCTGTTAAAATCAGCACAGGCAAGTTGGTTCCGCCCTTTTTATGACGAACGGCAACATCTAATTCGCTTGTTGTGTGGTTCGACGTTGACAAGGGCGGAGCCATGTGACGTCAGACTACATAACCAACCAATTAGAAGTTGCCGTTCGTCATAAAAAGGGGCGGAGCCAACTTCTGTTCATTCCTTTTTCTAATTGTCTGTACAACCAGCCAGCAGCTGGTGAACCAGCCTAGTGTGAATGCGCCATTAGAAACAAGATTACAAAAGAAAAAAAATGACAAGTTTTAATTGAATTTGAAAGAAAAACGTGTTTCAGTAGATTTGATTTTAATTAAGAATTGTGGTTGTGAAATCTGGCAATACTGTCGAAAAAGTCCTTTGTTTTGGCGCCAAATTAGCTTTTTTTTTTTTTTTCTAAAAAAAAAAATGGAGTTGTGTGTGTCCCTCTTGATGAGCCTTGGCCAAAACAAAAAAGAATTGTTGTTTTTTTTTTGTCCAGCTAATATATATTGTTATTATTATTATTACAAATATGATATCAGTAATATTAATGATAAAAAATTTTCTTAGACGTTTTGTCGTCGGGTTTTTTTTCTTTTTCTTCTTATCTTTATCTCTTACTCTCCTCCCGAGGTGTTGACCATAAATAATATGCAACATTCTAATATATATATTAACTATATATCTATACCCAAGTCCTGTTGTTAATGTTTTTTACTATTATTATTAACTATATATATATATTATTAATTATTAACTATATAACACTTTTTTCTGCTTTTGGTATTAATACTATTATGTATATATATTATTATTAATATTATTGAGAAGAAGAAGAAGCAAAAAAAAAAGAGAATGGAGATTAATCTTTTTTTGAACATAATTAACTTAATAGTAAGTGCTGTCCAATAATAAGGCCCTGCTCTGGATCTGATTTAGATCACAGGCAATTTGAAAACGGGATGAACAGAAGTTGGCGCCGCCCTTTTTTTTATGACGACCGGCAACTTCTAATTGGTTGGTTATGTAGTCTGACGTCGCATGGCTCCGCCCCCTTTTCAACGTCGTAGAACCACACAACAAACCAATTAGAAGTTACCGTTCGTCATAAAAAGGGCGGAGAGCCAACTTCTGTTCATCCCGTTTTCTAATTGCCTGTCTGATACAGGCAATTAGAAATCGGGACAAACAGAAGTTGGCTCTCCGCCCTTGGTTTGTTGTGTTGTTCGACGTTGAAAAGGGCGGAACATGTGACGTCAGACTACATAACCAACCAATTAGAAGTTGCTGGTCGTCATAAAAATGGCGGAGCCAACTTCTGTTTGTCCCGATTTCTAGCTGCCGCCTGTGTTTCAGCTCTCTTTGGTCTTGCTTTTTTTTTTTTTTAAAAAAGTGTGGCTTTAAAATTTCTCAGAGCAGAAATTGCTCTCTACCAAACGGACACAGAGCTGCTTTTCTTGTCCATTTTTTCTTGATTTTATTGTCTAGATTCTAGAACACAAGAGGCCAATCGGACAGCACTAATAATGTTCGACTGTATCTCTCTTATCTTGTTTGATTCTTATTTATTAATGATGATGATGATGATGATGATGAATCTCATTTCTAGTTTACAACTTCACACGTTTATATCTCAACACATTTTGTCTCGTTATTCATTGTCGTCTTCTTCTTCCACATTGAAAAGGAAAGAGAAAAAAAAAAACACGGAACACCTTCATATTTATCGTTTTTCACATTTTTAATTCATTCTTTTTGTTCGATCAATTAATAATTATCAATGGAGCAAAAAAAAAATTTTTTTCAATTCTAAATTTACTTATTTCATTCTCACTTTCATTCTCTCTTCTCTCGGCTACGACCTTAAGAACAATCGTTTTTCACAGCTTTTGTGTTGGTGGCGCGCAATCTTCTGATTTGTTGCAATTTTTTTTTTTGCATATGTTTACAGGTAGTACAGGGTGTAACACACGTGGCCTCCCGTTCCATGATTAACTATATAATAGGCAAAGGCCAAGTGTGTTCAATTTTGTCACCAGTTGAAATTTTCACTTCAATGGAAACAAGGCTCTAAAGCTGTAAAATACACGGTCAATTTTGGTTTGTCAGTCTGTCGGCGTGGTAATGCCATACACGGCTCAGCTCACGCAGAACATCAAAATAAAACAGTGTTTGACAAGTCAAAATTGACAATGTATTTACAACTTAAAAGTTACAAGATTCTGGAATGAGTACCATAATTAGAATAAATTTTGTTTTGTTGGAGTCATTTTTTTTTGCACTCATTTCATAGTTGTTACATACGGAGCCCTGTAAAGGCCATTCAGTGAAAAATAATTTTCATTACAGTTGGCACTTTTTTTTTCTGTCAATTGGCACTTTTTTTTTCTGTCAATTGGCACTTTTTTTTTCTGTCAATTGGCACTTTTTTTTTCTGTCAATTGGCACCTTTTTTTTTCTGTCAATTGGCACCTTTTTTTCTGTCAATTGGCACCTTTTTTTCTGTCAATTGGCACCTTTTTTTTCTGTCAATTGGCACCTTTTTTTTCTGTCAATTGGTACCTTTTTTTTTCTGTCAATTGGCACCTTTTTTTCTGTCAATTGGCACCTTTTTTTTCTGTCAATTGGCACCTTTTTTTTTCTGTCAATTGGTACCTTTTTTTTTCTGTCAATTGGCACCTTTTTTTTTTCTGTCAATTGGCACCTTTTTTTTTCTGTCAATTGGCACCTTTTTTTTCTGTCAATTGGCACCTTTTTTTTCTGTCAATTGGCACCTTTTTTTTCCTGTCAATTGGCACCTTTTTTTTCCTGTCAATTGGCACCTTTTTTTCTTCTGTCAATTGGCACCTTTTTTTTTTTTTTTGTCAATTGGCACCTTTTTTTTTTTTTGTCAATTGGCACCTTTTTTTTTTTTTGTCAATTGGCACCTTTTTTTTTTTTTGTCAATTGGCACCTTTTTTTTTTGTCAATTGGCATCTTTTTTTTCTGTCAATTGGCATCTTTTTTTTTCTGTCAATTGGCACCTTTTTTTTCTGTCAATTGGCACCTTTTTTTTTTCTTCTGTCAATTGGCACCTTTTTTTTCTTCTGTCAATTGGCACCTTTTTTTTTCTTCTGTCAATTGCACCTTTTTTTTCTGTCAATTGACCCTCTTTATCCTAACCCTCACCTCACTTAACCTAATCTAACCTTTGACAGAAAAAATGTCAAATGACAGAAAAAGTGTCAACTGTAATGGAAATTGGTTTCACTGTGTGGCCTTTACAAGGCTCGGTAGGTGTAATAACTCCAAACTTCTGTTTTTATTTCAACTGTTTGTTATACTTATTCTAAATTTTGTAACAATTAACGCCGTCCAGTTTACGGAATGTGCCGAAAAAAACAAAAAAATATTCGAAAAGATAACATTTTTTAAAAACACCCTGTATTATATTGACAACATTTTTTATTGGTTATTTTTTTATTGAATTTTCACTGATGTGACAAGGAAGGGGAAAATATATGAAATCTTAATTAAAATTCTCACAATTGTTAAAAATCCATCTCTCGAAATCGAACAAATATTTCCATACATAATATATATTTATAATTACTTGTTGGCTGCTATTTTAGGGACCAAAAAAAGGAAGAAGAAAAAAATAAGCTGCTTTTTTTTTCGTCTCTTTTAAAAGAAAAAAATTCACGAACCCACAATATAATATGAAAGTTAATTATTAATTATTAAAAAAAGAAACCAGTTTGTTTATTCGATGAGTTTTAAAAAAAAAGAGCTCAAAAATTTAAAATTCAGGACTAGATTCTTCTTTGGTTTCTTTCGTTTCAGTCTCTTTATATTCATAATTACGTATTTATATTTCATTTTTTGTGTTATTTTTTTAAAAAAGAAAGACAGAAAAAGTACGGAGCTCTTTAAAGGCCATACAGTGAAAATAATTTTCATTACAGTTGACACTTTTTTGTCATTGACAAATTATTTCTGTCAATTGACACGTTTTTTCTGTCAATTCACATTTTTTTCTGTCAATTCACACTTTTTTTCTGTCAATTCACACTTTTTTTCTGTCAATTCACATTTTTTTTCTGTCAATTCACATTTTTTTTTTCTGTCAATTCACATTTTTTTTTTCTGTCAATTCACATTTTTTTTTTCTGTCAATTCACATTTTTTTTTCTGTCAATTGACACTTTTTTCTTTCAATTGTGACACTTTTTTTCCTAACCTAACCTCGCCTGATCTAACTTAACCTTTGACAAAAAAGTGTCAACTGTAATGAAATTTTTTTTCACTATATGGCCTTTACAGGGCTCCGTAAATATGCTATGCACAGCAGTTTGAAGAAGAAAAAAAAATCGTCTTTTTTGTTGCATTTGTTTGATGTTAGGATATTTTTTTTGTTTATTTTTTTTTTTTGATCAAATTAAACAATTTTTCAAAATTTCCGTTATCATTTTTTTTTAATATTTGTAATTTCAACAATATTAAGATTTTTTTGTTGATGGATTTAATTTAATTACTAATATGAAAGTGATTTTAATTTCTGTGCTATTTTTTTTTGTTATGTTTGCTTTTGATGTATTTTTTAACACTTTGTTTTAGGGAGAGAAAAAAAAAACAACAAGACAAAAACAGTCTCTCAAATGTCTGTTGTTGTTGTTGTTGTTTTTTGTTTCAATCTTTATTCTTAATCTTTCACCTAGTCAAAAGTTAAAGACAAGTTTTTTTTTATGTTAATTTGAGTGATTTTTTTTATATATATATATACATTATATTATAATTATATGAAACCAAATCGATTCTAACGCCATCTATGTTTTGAGAGAGAAAAAAAAAAAGATCATTCATTCTGTTTGCTCTTTCCAGGTTTTTTTTTTATTATAAATTTTCATTGCATAAATTCTAATTTAAAATAACTTTTCTTTGTGTTTTTTTGTTCAGTTTATTATAACTTTATTAAAGAAAAAGATTGCTTTTGCCTAAATTCAAAAAAAATATCTTATTTTTTTTTGTTTTGTTTTGCTTTGCTTTTTGTCATTTTAAATATTCATTTTCGGTCTTTTGTGTTGCAGCTCCTGTTTGTTTCTATATGATTTTGATTATGATTTTTATAAATTTGATCTCAAATGGTAAACCATTGAATAGGGCCTACTTAAGGAGCTAATATTAGTTAAACCTCGTAATACCTAATATACACACCTGATAATTTAAATGCATTTAAATAATATACGTGTTCTACAGAGCCCCGTGAGGGGCAAACAAACAATATGTCATCAAGTTCAATTTATTCAGTTAATAATCTGAAAATATTGAGTTAATACTTAAATATAATAATATAAAACTATTGACAAAATATTGATTTCAATTTAAAATATTAATAAAGTAAATTTTATTTGGTGTTCATGTCCTTAACTGGATTCCGTATAATTCTTCTAAACACATTTAATTTGAATTCATTTAATTTACGTGTGTTCAAGGTATTAGGGTGCGTTCAGACTATTCGTGCTAGTACTCTTAGCACGGTGAGGCAAACTCGTTGACAAGCCCGAGTAATGTGGACGAACTCTAGAGCAGGCAATACAAGTAGCACAAAATATAATACTGCAGGATTGGCAGGCGGGCGCCACATGTTGTCTCTGGCTTAAGACCAGGGCAAATTCTTTGTAAAACGCTTTTGAAACACGTTCAATTATATCAGAATCAGAGCGATACATGGGTGGTCCGGTCCACACTGGAGAAATATAGTATACTGCAGGATTGACAGGCCGGGGGGGGGGGGGGGGGGGGGGGGCCACGTGTTGTCCATTTTTCATCAATTGAAAATTTTTCAAAAAAGTTCAAATTTTCACCCTAGTGAAAATAAATAGCCTTAAGGACATAAGTTTATTCAATTTAATTAGCGCCATACTGTGGCATTGTTTTTTTTCAATACCTGTGCCTAACACAGTGAAAAAATACTTTAAAGTTTTTTGTTTAAAAAAATGAAGGGCTCCTCCTATAAACTTAATCATCATCATTTTATTATTCATAAATATATGTTCCTCATTAAAATCATAATTACATCAAACGTTGTTTTGTGAGAAAAATGTTTTACTTGTTGAATTGAAAAAAAAAAAACAAATCCACTTTTCACCAACATCCTTGTTAATGATGTCGCTCTTATTCGCCACACACACACAAAAAAAAAACAAATAATTGTAATATAAAAAAATACAGTTTTTTTTTTAAATATTTCTGCTTTCGATGGACGCCATTTTGTGTCCCATAGTTAAAGCTTGTTATTCCGATATATACTAATTGAGTGTTTCCTTCGAATCCCTTTTGTCCCTGTAGAGGGCTGATTTTCAACACAAAAACTTAACATGTATTACACACTATTGTATATTATTATTATGAATTTTATACAAAAAAAAAGTAACATGTTGTTATTTAATAATTGGGCCTCGTTATTATAATCTCTTTTATTTAATTTCTTCCAACGTTTTTTTTTTTCTCTACTTTTTTAATATATATAATTATTGTTGAGCTTGTAAAAATGTACATCCATATATAAAAATAAACGATTTTGATATTTGCAATCTGATTGGAGAGAGGAAAAAAAAAAAACGATATAAAAAAATCTATTATTTTTCTTCTTCTTCTTCTGACAAGATTCAAAGTTTTTTTTAAAAGGAAAAAGAAAATAGCTCAGGCAGTTTTGTAGCAAGGGGGAGGGGCGAGGGGGCGGACCGCCCCCACTTGTTTGGGGGCGGCACCAAAGAATAGTTTTTCCTTCCTGTCCGGATAGTATAGAAGGGTCTCTCTAAAGTCGGGTTCACACTAAGTCGTTAATTGGACGAAAGCACTACGGGTAGGGCTAGCATTAGTAATCAATACCTCATGTGTATGACCGCCCACTTCCACGGCCACTTGTTCAAGTGGTCGTGGAAGTGGGCGGTCGTACACGACCTTGAAAAGTGGGGTCGGGCTCACTCCAACCTGCCAGAGTGGCTTCGTGAATTAGGCATTTGGCGGCAGCAATAGATGGTCGTTGGAAAACTGTGTGTGAACTGGAAGTGGTCGTGAACTCCGGTGTTGAATAAGCAAGTAGTGTGACATGCACATTACTGGGCGTGTTCTCGCCCAATTCACGACTCCATGTGAACCCGGCCTTAAAACGCAGAAACTACAGAGCAGCAGCAACAGAAAGATAAAATTATAAAATCTTTGTTGCTCTCGCTGCGCTCGCGCCGAATGTATTCTGCAATCCAGCATTATTTTTTAAGCCTCGAAAACATAAGACAGTTGAGTAAAAATGAAAATTGATCTTTGATAAATAATAATTCCTATCGGGTAGTGGTTTGTTTAGTAATTTCATAATTAGTATAAAATTATATAAACCAATTTCAATCACTAGATATCGATAATATCGATTGGCCCCCCTCTCAGATCATAATCCTGGTTGCGCCCACTGATGGTGTATTGTGTTGTGTTTTTCTGTGAGGGAGGGGGGGTGGCAAACTCAAGAACCAATCAGGGCGACACAAACTCTAGCTATGCCACTGAACTCAGGCCTGCACAATATATACGACCCGCCGGTTCTCGACGTGTGGCCCGCAACGAATTTTGAAAATATTTATGTAATTTTATTTTTAATTTAAAAAAAATGATCAAATATGTGGTCAAAGTTGGGAGTTAATTGTTAGTGAAAATTGATTCTTCAAAGTGATTCCGTAAACATGCACATATGTAGGGCCTATAAAATGTTTAGGCCAATCCAATGGGCAATACTGGCAAGCGTGCACTTGTCCCCTTTCAAAAGCCATATTTCTTATTTGAAAATAGTGTGTGTGACCTACTGTTCAACGGGACAACAAAATAAACCAAAAAAAACAATTTCGCTCGCTGTGCTCGTTAGAATTTATAAAACCATTGGGCAGTGCGGCCAGTGGCGTCTTGCTGCCTGTGACGGAAACGTACGTCACGCGTTACTTGATGGGTTTGCCACCCACTATGGGTGGCGAGTCGCCAAGCAAACCCACCAAATAATGCGCGAGCAAGCTGCAAGCGCAGCTTGTAAATATTTTTTTTTACCAATATTGAAAGAGTGGCTGGCTGCAGTGTAATTTCTTTACCTTCAACATTGGTCAAAAAACATTTTTTTTAACTCGCTACGCTTGCATTTATCACTCTCCGTGTTACACATGAAATAAAAATAGGTTTAAATTATTTTTGTTTAATGAATTACTTCTTAATAAAGTATCACCTCTCTAAACATAACACTTGCGGCTCGTGGCGGATTTTAATTGGGAGTATTAGTATAATAATTTGGCCCTCCTCCTCCTCCTCCTCAACTGAATTGTGCAGAGGCCTGCTTGTGCATAACTAATTTATTAGAAATTGAATTCTGCGAAACAAAAGAAGAAGAAAAATATCTAAAAAAAAATATTCAAATTTTTTTCTTCCTATTTAAGCAAGTTGTAAACTTATTATGTAAATTATATAATATAGGCCTATATTGTAGAGAGAGAAAAAAAAAATGCTAAATGAAGAAGAAAAAAAAGCCATTGATAATCACAATCTTCCAATTAATGATTGTAATTTGATAATTGTTGTTGAGTTGTTTTTTTGACTTTGCTTCAATCACTTCATCATTCCTATTTCTATTCCCTCCCCCCTCCCCCTTTAATCACACACATCACAATTAAAAAACCATAATTTCACTTTGAATTCCGTTTCACCAGTCTATATCTATCTAAAATGCCTATTATATACAATAATATCCTTAATAATTATGTGTATATTGGCAATATATATTATTATACCTGTATATTTATAGAGAAAAAGTAGTTTGTTTGGATAAAGGAAGTTTAAGAAGTTCGTAATTTTCAGATTGAAAATGATGATTCTATGCTAAGATATATTATGGGGTGTCATTTTTGGGTGGGGTGCGATTTTGATGATTGTTTTGTTTTTTTCAAGAGAACAGAATTTTAGAAGTTTTCAAACTCTTGAGAGAGCTTTTAGTGAGTTCGAATTCGACTGCAAAAAATGCTGTCGCAGGTGGCTGAACTGTGGTTGCTATGTATTGCTATGGAAAGCAAGTGCATAACTAGGGTGGGGCGGGGGGGCCACAGATACAGCAACTGCGAGGGGGGCGGCGAAGGCTTTGGTGGCGCAATGTTAAAGAGATTATTAATTAGTAAGGCAAACGGGGGGGGGGGGGGAATGCACTTTTAGATGGCTATGCTAAATGGTGATTTCACCTTTGAATTCTGACCTGTAACCAGGTTCTGTAACTGAAGAACGGAATTTTTCGTTTACTGAAAGATTTTCGTTTTTGAAAAAAAACGTTTGGAGGCGCACTGAAGATTTTTGCACACGCGAGTGGCTTCTGGAGTCGAAAACGACCACTGGTGGTGATGGCTGTGGTTTCCAATGCATTCATTACTAATGGAAAGATGCCGTCGGACCATTTACACGAGCCACACAAGCCGACTTCATTTTGTGGGTCAAATTTTACCACTAAAAAGTGGTTCGCAGTGCCATGGCACTTATGAGATCAATATAGAATATATAGGGGTTTTGTGACCCTTTTTTATTTAATATTGGAAAAAAAGAAAGTTTTGGAGATTTCTAATTTTTTTGTTGATGGAAAGAACCGATTAAAAGAAACTGAAAACAGTTGCGAGATAAATTTGTACAGAAAAAAAGTATAATGATAAGAGTATTAATTTGGAAAAGTTAGTTGATTGATTACATTGGATTAACATGGGTTTACACTGGAAGGTCTTTTTTTTATTGAAAACACATAGTTTGTTTTTCATACAAAAATACAAAAGTTAACTTGGTGCCAAAAATTGAGAGAGAAAAAAATAAATATCAGAAGAAATTATGTCGAAAGTTATTATTATTAAAAAAATACCCCAAAGATTTTAGTGTAAATTCATGAAAAAGTTGATTAAAGCCCAGAACACACAAGCGGAATTTCCGCCAAGGAAAAAGAAAATAGAAAAAGGAAAAAAAAAAAGTCATTTTCTTTTTCTGTATCTCTGTTGTTCCCAACACACACACAGAAACAGAAAAGTAATGGGGAAAGTTGTGTGCACTCTCTATTGAGCAAGAAAAGAAACATATTTATTACCAAAATGAGATTTCAATTTGCTTTTTTATGATGTCACATGCTTCTTTCTGATTAGTAGATATTTGAACCGAGTACTTTAAGAACGGAAAAAAAAGTTGAGCTTTGGTGTTCAACTCATTTTTAATGAATTTTTTTCCGTTCACTTTTTATAGAAAATGTTCTCATTTAAATATTCTGTTGTCATTTTCTGAGCGGAATTCCGCGTGTGTGTTCCAGGTTTTGATGGAAAAGTTTTTTTTCTTCCGTTCTCTGCATATAAGAAAGTACTGATCTGTTTTTGTTTTTGCTGGATTTATATAAATAAAAAGTGTTTTTTAAAGAAGTGGAAAATATTTGTGAGGTTGATTTGTACTGTGTTTTGGTTAACAAGTTGGGGGAGAGAGTGTAGTTTGAAGTTTTCTTTAGTTGGGAAATTTCGATCTCTCTCAAAACCATTTTTTTTGCATTTTGTAATGGCTTTTACGCTCGTAATAGCGACTTAATTAAGGTTTTGATAAAAATTGAGATCCACTAATACCTAGTACACACCTGATAATTTAAATAATAAATGCGTTCTACAGAGCCCTATGAAGGACAAATAAGCAATGTGTCGAATTTAATTTATTCAGTTAGTAATCTGAAAATATTGAGTTAATTAACTTAAATATAATATATAAACTATTGACAAAATTATTGATTTAGTATCTCAATTTAAAATATTAATAATTAAAGTCAATTTTTATTTGGGGTTCGTGTCCTTAACTGGATTCCGTATAATTCACCCTAAACACATTTAATTTGAATTCATTTAACTCATGTGTGTACCAGGTATAAGAGATACTCAACAATGATTGGGTTGTTGATAAGAAAAGAAAGGATGAAGAGAGGTTTAAAATTTAACCAAAAACAAAAAAAAAAAGATGGAGTACTGTAAAGAAGCCCCCCCCCTTTACACCTACAATTATGTCTTAAATAAATGTATAAATTAATTTATGATTGTGAGAATGCATGTGTATAACGACGTGAATGTTAAATTATTTGTTCAAAGTTGCATTAATTTAGAAGATGTTCTATTTTTCTGAAATAATCACATCTATACTAGAGCGCTTTCTCAGGCTCAGCATTATTCTTATGTAATTTACAAAGCTACATACGATGCGCTCTGTGACATATTTAGCACACCTCTCCCCCAATTCTCTTGTCTATAGAAGGTCACAGGGTCACCGATATATACTATAAACTGACACTACGCACTGTTCTGCGCACTTTATATAAGTAAAAATGTTCGAATACTTTTACTTGTGTGTATAACCGCCGATTGACACTTATAAATTAATTTATACATTTTATGTACCACAAACCATTAACGAAAATATTCATCATTTAATTGACACAAATATGTAAGTAAAAATTGTAGGTTTAAAGGTGGCTTAATAACTTTGTTACACACACACACACAAGAGGAAAAATGTTATTCAGCTTAAATACGTTCAGATTAAATGTATTTACATTAAGTGGGCTACATCAGCAAAATTATTTCGAAAAATCTCCGCGAGATTTTTCAAAATAATTTTGCTGATGTAATTTTTTAAGAAACTTTAAATATACCACGTATTTAAAATTTAAAAAAAAAACTCGTTGTAAACATACATAGAAGGAAATTAATGTTTAATTCTTAAATACATTTAAAATGTGTGGTAGTGTTTGTACAAAGGGTATAAAATTGAAAAAAGTGTTTCAAGCTAAGATTAGTTATATGGTAGCTAGAATGTTGGCAGTGTTGCAGCCCAGGTTTGGAGGTCGCAGGAGGCTTGGATGGCGTGGGAGGCTTGGGGTGTGCGCGGGAGGCGCTTGACTTGGAGGACGCATTTGGCGGGGGGTGCAATGTTTTAAGCAGCAGGATGCTTAAAACATTGCACCCCCCCCCCCAATGCGCCCTCCAAGCCTCCTTTGCCCTCCCCCTCTTCTTCCCGTAGTCGTTTCTGGGAGGGTGTTGTGGGTCTCCAGCTATGCTGCTAGGTCCCTGGAATGTGTTGCCCCTCTTAAATCACAAAATTTTCAACATAAACAAAAAAATGAGACAGGATTTCCGGATTTTTCTTCTTTTTTTTTTTCCGAAATCTCTCTTCCAAAGTTCCACTTTAGTTCCTATTTGAAACCAAGAGAGAAAGAAAGAAAAGAAATGTCGGTTATATTTTTTTTAAACGTTTAGGGTCTGCGTGTGTGTGTGTCAGTGGGACAACACAATGAGTCACTTTGCTATAATAAATGTTTTTTTGCACTGAATCGATGTTAGCAGTGATTGTGCTAGTACAAGGGGCAGCCTTTTTTTTTGTCTGCACATTTTTAATTTTTCTCTTTATTATCCTTCTTCTGAATAGTGTTTTTGTCAAAGTTTTGGACAAGATGAAAAGAATCTAGAGTGAAGTTTTTTTTTATAGGTGTTATCTATATTATATAGGGTTAAATACTACACGATGATAATAATAATAATAATGCAAAAATACATTTCCAATTTTTAAATCTACTCCACATAACAATTTTTTGAAGGGTATTTTAAAACCCAAAATTTGAATCGACCAAAAAAAAAAAAAATACAAATAAAAATCCTGTTCTCTCTTACCCCTTCTTCCCCACTCTTCCTATTAAACACGGTTTTTTTAGTCGATGAAGTGACCTAATTGCCAGTGTTGTTGGATATTATTAGTGTTTTTTTTTCTACGTGTGTTTGTAGTGGTTTTTAACGGTTTTTGCTCACAAATTGTTACATATGAAAATTAATTATATAAAAAAAAAAGTTGTTTAAAAACTTGAGGTTTTTTTTAGAGCCAACCAAAAAAAAAATTTGGTTTGCTTTTTGTCGGTCCACTAGATGACTAAAATACCTGCTTTTTTAGATAATATTTTAATTTTTTTTAGTTAATATTTTAATTTTTTTAGTTAATATTTTAATTCTGCTTAATAGATTTTTTTTTATTAATGCAAATGATTTCAATTTTTACCGCGTTCGAGAAAACATTCAGAAAATAATTTTTGTTGTTTTATTGCTTTTAAAACAAAGCAATATTATTTTTAATATGCAAAAAAAACACATCTTAAAATTACAATTACTGGTTAAATAATTAAAATAAAATGGGTTCAACAAATAATTTTTGTTTTAAAAAAAAATGAACAAAAATCATTTGTTGAAACCATTTTATTTTAGTTCTTTTTTCTTCTTCAAATTTTTCGATTTTTATATCCATTTTTTTATTATTTAACTTGATTTTAAGATAAGGTCTAACGTCTTAAGGGGTAGGGCGTCACATTATCAATTTTTGTTTGTTTTCTGATTCTCATAAAAATGATATAAATTTGAGTCAAAAATGACTTCAAATAAAAAAATTGTTGACTGAAGTTGTGAAATGTGTTTCTAAAGGTGGGGGGGGGGGGGGTTTACACTAGGCAACATATAAATGTTGTACTATTGATGTGCAACATGTGTTGTAATAGTGTTGTGGTGGTTCACACATGGTGTTTATTACACTATGTCTATTCATGGCAACATTTAAAAGCAGAAACAGGTAAAACATGGCCACTGAAATATTGCACGTGAAATATATGCGAAATATTTCATTTCATTGAAATATTTCACATGACCATGAATTTGAAATATATTTAATAAAAAATGTGAAATTTATTTTTTAAAAAAAAAACTCAAGTTTCCAAGTACTGAAACCATAAACGAAAAAAATGGTGATTATAATTGGTTCATTGGAGTATTTTTAACATGTTTAATTTGACCATTTGTGTCAATTTTTTGTTTAACATTTTTAGAATCTTGTTTCAAAACAATTCTTATTAAGATGATTTTTAAAAGTGTAAAACGAACCTCGAACTTATTGATTATTCTTTCTTTCAGAAGAAAACTTAAGAAACACTTAGAAAGTATTTTAGAAACTAGAAAGGGGTAAAAAAAACTCAATCAGTTAAGATTGTATTATAAATTTCATGAAATATTGCAACAAAATAAATTTCATGAAATATTTCAACAGAAATAAATTTCCTGAAATATTTCAACAAAAATAAATTTCCTGAAATATTTCAACAAAAATAAATTTCATGAAATATTTCAACAAACATAAATTTCATGAAATATTTCAACAAAAATAAATTTCATGAAATATTTCAACAAACATAAATTTCATGAAATATTTCAACAAAAATAAATTTCCTGAAATATTTCAACAAAAATAAATTTCATGAAATATTTCAACAAACATAAATTTCATGAAATATTTCAACAAAAATAAATTTCATGAAATATTTCAACAAAAATAAATTTCATGAAATATTTCAACAAAAATAAATTTCATGAAATATTTTAACAAAAATAAATTTCATGAAATATTTCAACAAACATAAATTTCATGAAATATTTCAACAAAAATAAATTTCATGAAATATTTCAACAAAAATAAATTTCATGAAATATTTCAACAAAAATAAATTTCCTGAAATATTTCAACAAAAATAAATTTCCTGAAATATTTCAACAAACATAAATTTCATGAAATATTTCAACAAAAATAAATTTCATGAAATATTTCAACAAAAATAAATTTCATGAAATATTTCAACAAAAATAAATTTCATGAAATATTTTAACAAAAATAAATTTCATGAAATATTTCAACAAACATAAATTTCATGAAATATTTCAACAAAAATAAATTTCATGAAATATTTCAACAAAAATAAATTTCATGAAATATTTCAACAAAAATAAATTTCATGAAATATTTCAACAAAAATAAATTTCATGAAATATTTCAACAAAATAAATTTCATGAAATATTTCAACAGAAATAAATTTCCTGAAATATTTCAACAAAAATAAATTTCCTGAAATATTTCAACAAACATAAATTTCATGAAATATTTCAACAAACATAAATTTCATGAAATATTTCAACAAACATAAATTTCATGAAATATTTCAACAAAAATAAATTTCCTGAAATATTTCAACAAAAATAAATTTCATGAAATATTTCAACAAACATAAATTTCATGAAATATTTCAACAAAAATAAATTTCATGAAATATTTCAACAAAAATAAATTTCATGAAATATTTCAACAAAAATAAATTTCATGAAATATTTCAACAAAAATAAATTTCATGAAATATTTCAACAAAAATAAATTTCATGAAATATTTCAACAAACATAAATTTCATGAAATATTTCAACAAAAATAAATTTCATGAAATATTTCAACAAAAATAAATTTCCTGAAATATTTCAACAAAAATAAATTTCCTGAAATATTTCAACAAACATAAATTTCATGAAATATTTCAACAAAAATAAATTTCATGAAATATTTCAACAAAAATAAATTTCATGAAATATTTCAACAAAAATAAATTTCATGAAATATTTTAACAAACAAATTTCATGAAATATTTCAACAAAAATAAATTTCATGAAATATTTCAACAAAAATAAATTTCATGAAATATGTCAACAAAAATAAATTTCCTGAAATATTTCAACAAAAATAAATTTCATGAAATATTTCAACAAACATAAATTTCCTGAAATATTTCAACAAAAATAAATTTCATGAAATATTTCAACAAACATAAATTTCATGAAATATTTCAACAAAAATAAATTTCATGAAATATTTCAACAAAAATAAATTTCATGAAATATTTCAACAAAAATAAATTTCATGAAATATTTCAACAAAAATAAATTTCATGAAATATTTCAACAAAAATAAATTTCATGAAATATTTTAACAAAAATAAATTTCATGAAATCTTTCAACAAACATAAATTTCATGAAATATTTCAACAAACATAAATTTCATGAAATATTTCAACAAAAATAAATTTCATGAAATATTTCAACAAAAATAAATTTCCTGAAATATTTCAACAAAAATAAATTTCCTGAAATATTTCAACAAAAATAAATTTTATGAAATATTTCAACAAAAATAAATTTCCTGAAATATTTCAACAAACATAAATTTCATGAAATCTTTCAACAAAAATAAATTTCATGAAATATTTTAACAAAAATAAATTTCATGAAATATTTCAACAAAAATAAATTTCATGACATATATTTCAACAAAAATAAATTTCATGACATATATTTCAATAAAAAATAAATTTCATTTATTTCTGTACCTCAAAAAAGTTGAACAGAGCGCTACTTTATACACCACTCTTGCATTAAAGTGTACCACATTTTTCACATCACATTAAAACACTTTGTTGCCTAATGTAAACCCACGTTTAAAAGATACACAAATTACTTTTTTGTATACTAGTAGTAAACAAATAAATATCTTCCTGGCTTTTTTTCCATGATTGGTCAAAAAATAAGATTTTTGACCCCTAGTCTTGATGATGACTTAAAATGGCGGCCGTTTGTTTCACCATTGATTTATTTGTGGGTGCTATTTTTCTTATTTTTGTTTATTTTTCTTCTTTCGCGAAATTACATTCTTTCTAGACAAATTTAATAAAAAGTAGTTGATGTTTATAAATATATACATTTTATGAGAATTTTTTGTAAAATTTAGTGCTCAAAAATATACCAAAAAAAAAAACGTCATTACAAAACTTTAGTTTTTTGTTTCTTCTTAATAATAAAAGATGCTAAATAAATTTTAAACATTTTTTTTTCTCTTCTGTCCAATTAAAAACCTTTAAAAAATCCTATTGATTTCAATTGCGAGAATGTATCAATTGCCTTAATCGGAAACAACAAAAAAAAATACTTAAGTTACAAATTGCAAGATTATATATTCTCTATATTAAAAGAAAATGAAAAATGATCCCGATATTTGTAACCGAAAAAAAACCCCCTTTTATTTTGTGGACATATTTGTTTTTGATTTTTTTAATGTGGATGTTGTTTGTTAGTTAAATTGATAAACAAACAAAAAGTTATTTCTTGCCTTTTTCTTACATAAAACACACACACACACGAGACTAAGAGAAATTAGCTTCACATTTGACATACACCCTTTAAAATTACTTCAAAAAAATCTCTGCAAAGAGCGCTATCATCGTTTTCCTCTTGAGCACATAGACCCAATGTTAAAGAAAAAAACGTTAGTTTTTAAAATACACAACAGTCGCGGTGGCAATATGTTTATTTTTCATATTTAAAGTTGTCCAATATGAAGTTTTCAAAGTGCAACGTGCACCTTAAATATATATGCTGATCGAGTGATAGAATGACAAAAAATTGGTAAGTGCGGTTCTATTTTTAAAAACTATTTCAAAATCGCAAATTTCTAACTAGTGTTAAACTCCATTGAGTACGCACTCGTAAGCAAAAAAAAAACACATCCATTAAAATGTCGGTAAAAATACGTAAAAATAATTTTAAAAAACCAGAAAAAAATCAGCACGTGCGCCAATGTCTTGGCTTCACTGTGGATTATTTTATAGGTTTTTTCAAAAATTATTTTATAGATATTTTATGAACATTTTAATGGTTACGTTTTCTTATTTGTGCGTACTGAATCTGAGTTTAACATAAGAGTTAGAAATTCGCGATTTTGAAATATGTTTTTAAAAATAGAACCGCACTTACCAATTTTTCTGTCTTTATATCACTCGATCAGCATATATATTTAAGGTGCACATTGCACTTTGAAAACTTAATATTGAACAACTTTAAATATGAAAAATAAACATATTGCCACCGTGAACTATGTATTTTAAAAATTAACATTTTTCTTTTGACTTTGGATCTATGGGCTCGATAGAAAAACGATGCTAGCGCTCTTTGCGGAGCTAAGAGCTGGAACTAATTAAAAGAAAAACATTAAAGTTTTAAAGTAGATTTTTTTAAATCCACTTTTGATTAAATTCAAATGGAGTATTCATATTTTCAAGACACCCTGTATAAAAAAATTCATTATAAACTTTGGTCTTCAATACAGTTTTTAGAAATCTAATCTTGTAGCATAAAAACCACTCCACGAATAAATACGTTTGTTGAATTATTTTTGCATCAATGCTACAATTACTTTTTTTTCTGTTAGATCATTTTAATTAATATTAATTTTATCATTTCAAAAATGAAATAGAGAAAAAAAAATATTTCTCGTTAAAATGTATGATTGAAAAAAAAAAATATTTTCGAGCAATAATTTGTTAAACATTTTCTATTGAAAATTTAAGTTTTATTTTTCATCTCTTTTTTTTCAACAAATTATTCCTTGGTTTTTGATGTCACAGTTAAATTTAACTCAGTAAATATCTAAAACATTGCTTTAAAATAGCTATGCTGTAGACAAGATCTGGAATTAATTTTTTTTTTCTATAATTCGTTTATGGAGGTGGGGGGAGGTTTAAGGCTGGTTTAGTAGCGTGCTGAAGATGAAACAGTTTTACTGAAGCTTAACTGTGCATCAGTAAAGCTTTACTGAAGCTTCACAGAAGCTTAGCTGTACATCAGTAAAGCTTTACTGAAGTTTCACAGAAGCTTAGCTGTACATCAGTAAAGCTTTACTGAAGCTTCACAGAAGCTTAGCTGTACATCAGTAAAGCTTTACTGAAGCTTCACAGAAGCTTAGCTGTACATCAGTAAAGCTTTACTGAAGCTTTACATAAGCTTAGCTGTGTATCAGTAAATCTTTACAGAAGCTTAGCTGTGCATCAGTAAAGCTTTACTGAAGCTTAGCTGTGCATCAGTAAAGCTTTACTGAAGCTTAGCTGTGCATCAGTAAAGCTTTACAGAAGCTTAGCTGTGCATCAGTAAAGCTTTACTGAAGCTTAGCTGTGCATCAGTAAAGCTTTATGGAAGCTTAGCTGTGCATCAGTAAAGCTTTATGGAAGCTTATCTATGCATCAATAAAGCTTTCCAGAAGCCTAGCCTGCCAGTTACAACAAACAGAAATAATGTATCTATTGGAATCAGATATTTCAGCTTAACAAACTTTCATCTAGAACTTCCAGTTTTAGTAAAAAAAAAAGTGTCATCTTCAGTTCAGAAATAAATGCAAGCTTACAACGACAAAGTATTAATTTCATCTTCAGTTAGAAAATGTTCATCTTCAGTGCGCTGACGAAATCCGCGCTTTAATTTTGAAATATTTTGAAGATGTTTAAAATTGAAACTATTTATTATTTTTAAAACAAATACTGATGACGAAAGTTCTTTTAAATTACATGTGAGTAGGTTCTCAACACGCGGCCACCTTTTGTCATTTCAATGTGCAAAAAGGTCGAAGATTGAAAACCAGTCGCTTGCAGAAAAAAACGCCATTTTTCTCCTTCCCCCCCCCCCCCCTACTAAATTTTCAAAATTAATAATTTTTAATCATAGTTTATTTTCATGTACATATATTAAAACAAAAGGTTAAATCTGATTAATTATTATTAGTTATTTGAATAGACAGTTTTCATGACCTTTTTTTTCTAAAAAAAAAGCAAATTTTTGAAAATATTATTTTAATTTATTAAATTTCAAAAAAAAAGAGCAAGAAATTTCTTTAATTATAATTATTATTATTATTATTATTATTATTATTACTACTATTATTATTAAAAAGACTTAAAAAAAGAAGAAACAAACTCCATTTTTGTTATTAAATCTTTCAAACAGGGTTGGTTAATAATTAATTGATTGACCAGTGAATGCACTACTATTTTTTCTAGCAAATTAACTGTTGACCATTTACAAATTTAAGATTAATAAGAAAAAAACGAACCAAAAAAATATATATATTAAAAGTAAACTAGAAAAAAATAAAAACAGCTTTTTTGAATTTTTTTATACCTTTTTTTTTATTAAACAAAACAAAATACAAAATAAAAATTTTGTTTGTTGAAATTGTGAATTTGAATTCCTTTCACCTTTTGAACAACAACTTTTTTCGAATTTCTTGTGTGTGTAATGTGTGCCAATTGTATGCAATATTTTATTATAAAGTCAATTGATAACAAAAATATGACAACAAAAAAGCCTGTGGTTAATTATCATTATTACTATTATTATTATTATTATTATTATTATTATATATATTATTAATAATATTATCAAAAGGATTTAAAAAAAAACACCGTTGAGATTTTTGTTCTTCTTCAAACGTCCAAGTCCACAATACCCAAAAATATATATATATTTATTTAGCCTATTCTTTTGTATTGGTTTTTAAATTCTCATCTAATATAATCTTTTATTATTGACATATATATATATATATATATATATATATAATGACGTCATCTTATTGTTTTTTTTCTTCATAAAAAAAACAATTATAATATATTATTATCGTTGTGATAATGCAGGGTGTTTGTAAAGTCTTAAATAGATTTCAACATAAAGATTTTTTTTTGGAAAGTTTTTTTTTTCCAGTAATTATTAGTACTGATGTTAATATTGTTCATTATTAAGTATTGCTTCGATTACAATTATTACAATTACAAAAAAAAATACTCTGCAAGCAGTCGGTTGACCTATGGCAGAGGGATCTTAAGATCCAAGTGCTGCCAAGATGCATTGTCAATATATAATTACAAAAAAAAATAACCTGCATTGCAAATGTAAATGCAGCCATGAAAATTTAAACCCACATTTCATTAATGACATCATCAATAGCCTCTGTTTAGGAAGAGCCTTTCATTGTTGTATAATCCTTGTAAAAAAAAAAAAAAGACCAAATGATGGTCGAATCACTGGACAAAGAACATGCTCAAGTAGCACAACATGTTGGTCCAATGTACACATTTATGTTGGCGGTTAGCGGCTATTTTTTATTTTGGCCTAGTGTTACAAAAATACATATGGCCCGCTTAATGTTGGTCCAAAAATTATAATATCAGTCATTGATAAGTTCAGTGATCATTATAGGCCATCGAGTACAGCAAATAGTGGTGACCAACGGCCAAACACAACGTTGGCTGCCAGATCATTAAGCCTAGTCCAGACTTGGAAACTTTTTGTTTGCAAACTGTTTCGAAACAAAGTTTTGCAGCCACACTTACTTTTTCTTCAGAATGTCGGACAATGAGGATGCTGCTGTATCAGTATGTGTTGGTTGGTGGAGTTTTTAGAGCAATGAATATTTTATGGCAATTTTTATAACTTGTAGAACTGATGTCCCACAAAGTTTGGCATAGAAGGAAGCAACTCCATGAGCAGAGTTTTCTCTGTAGGCAACATGATGACTAGTAGCAGCCACCTAACTGAACAGTGGTGTAGAACTCTAGCAATCTCTAAACTAGACTAGTGGATCACCACTCTCCATGTTTCTGAAACTTTGTTGTTTTCCATTCAGGATGGGAAACAGAAAACAGCAAATTTTGTTTGCAAACTATCTGTAATTTGTTCGCAAACTATTTGCAAACAGTTTAAAACTTGTGTCACACAAGTTTTCAAGTCTGGACTTATCTTTAGGCCAACATCTTTCTATAAATGCCAACAGTTGACATATTATGTTGGTTCCTTGTTGGCGTGTACTGCCTGAGTAGCTTTTTATGATAATGATGGGTGACTTGGCCCGCATTAGAAAGCTCTACAAAATTCAAGGGCCATTTTTTTTTGGTGTACATGTTGCCCTTTTTTGTGTGCCTCAAACACAAGACTGAGTTTGATTGTGCCACATATTTGCCTGTACTTTAGAAACACCCTGTACTTAGTGAATTATGATTTTTTTTTTCAGTTTTTGCACTAAAAAACTTATTACAGCAACCATTATCAACCTTATTATATACAGTATATAAATATATTTAAGCAGTGGCCTGTGTTTTATATATATATGTGTGTGTGTTTTTTATGTCAATTATTATAAATTTGTTTTTTTTTTCATGAAATTATTTAACCAGAGTTTGAATGATGACGAAAGACAAAGAAATGTTTAGTTGTCATTTCTCATAATAATAACAATAATAGGCCTTTTTGATTGTGAGCAATTATACAGTTTGTCCATAAAGTCTTTCCCTGATTACAAAAATCCACTGTACACAAACTATGCAAAGTACAAGCAAACGGTTTTCACCTATTTGTAGCCACACTCATAACGTTTTTTTCCCTGCCCGGTTTTCCAGCCCTAAACAGTCCAGGCGGTGCTGCGGTCATCAACATTGGCTTCAGTCACAGTTGGTCGCCCCGTTCTTTTCAAGTCTTCAACACTACTGGTCTCTTTAAACTTCCGACACCACTGTGGAATTGGAAATAGGGTTATGGCAAGACATGCACTGGCCAGGTTCATCACGAGTAATGGATATCACTGCCCATTGGAAAAAGATGTTCTACATGAACAGCACCTCAAAGAAGCCCTTGTGCATTTTGCAGCAGTGGCGGTTTTCGGAAGCAACCCATTTGGTGCTCGGACCTAGTAACAGACAACAGCCTCACAGTGTGCATGCAATGCCTGGTCATCTATGGTGACCGAGTAGTTTAAAAAACTGATAAAACTTTTCATGTGGGGTCTAAAGCCTATCGGTGGATGGGCCTGAAATCTTTAACTAACTAACTAACCACTGTTTAATGCTTTTAACATCCGGTGGTTCTCGTCGATATTTAAAGTTTCGCTAAACCCATAGTTGCCGATTTCGTTTAATTAAAGCACAAAACACATTGCGCTTTCTTCTTCAACGACGCCATTTTGGTTTTGATGACCGCAGCGCCGCCTGAACTGTTTGGAAAACCGTGCAGGAAAAAATCTTTATGAGTGTGGTTACAAATAGGTGAAAACTTGCATAGTTTGTGTACAGTGGATTTTTGTAAACAGGGAAAGATTTTATGGACACTCTGTATAATACTGTAGAGGTTGCCTATCAAAGAATACATTTAAGTTTTCGTTAATTAGCCTATTTTTTTCTTCTATGAGAAATTATTTTAATTTTTTGAGGGTTCTTCATATCTGCTGCAAAAGTCAAATCAATTACACATAACAATACCTGACATAACACGGAAGAGTGATAAAAAAAATACAAAAATAACAAGTCATCGCCTTTTTTTAATTATTTAAAAACAATGATGTGTTTTAGTCATTCACAAATAGGCCTACTGTTTAATTAATTACATTAATACACAAACAAAAATTTATTGAACAAAAAAAATTAATTGGAGTTTGAAAATAAAAAAAAAATTAAAATTAATGTGGGTTAAGATAAAGATTGCTCTCCACTGCGCATGTCCATTGTTGAAATGCGCAAAAGTCGAAATAAATGACACTTCAGTTGACAGCATCGTGCCACATGCGCAGTAGAGAGCGCCGTTAGCTTAACCTACATTATCTTTAAGACCAACGAGAAGTTGTTATAGGTTAAGGTAAGGTGGCTCTCTATGGCCGCATGTGCATTCTTCATATGCACCAATCAAAGTAGATGAATACTTCAGCAAATGTATTCTGCACATGCGCATTAGCGACCTTAACCTACATTTTTAATTGTTTGGTCTTAGCAATGTGTTGGATAATCTGTGTTCTATTGTTTGTACCAAAAGTTTGGATTGACATCAGGGAAAAAAAATATTACCTTGGGTCGTGTATCAGGCATTGGGTTAAGAGGGCTACATCGCAAAATTACTTCAAAAAATCTCCACAAAGAGCGCTAGCATCGTTTTAAAGACCTGATGTTAAAGACGTTAAATTTATTTTAAATACACATTCGCAGCAATATATTTATTTTTCATATTTAAAGTTGTCTAATTTTGATGGTTCAAAGTGCAATGTGCACTTTAAATATATGTTTATCTAGTGATAGCATGACAAAAAGTTGGTAAGTGTGATTCTATTTTTAAAAAAATATTTCAAAATCGTAAATTTTTAACACTCATGTTAAACTCCATTGAGTACGCGCTTGTAAGTAAAAAAAATTCATTAAAATGCTCAGTAAAATACCTAAAAATAATTTAAAAAACCAGAAAAAATCAGCACGTGTGCCAATGTGTTGGATTCACTGTGGTTTAATTTTGGGTTTTTTAAAATTATTTTTAGGTATTTTTATGAGCATTTTTATTTTTTACGAGCGCGCGTACTCAATGGAGTTTTAACATAAGAGTTAAAAATTCGCGATTTTGAAATAGTTTTTTTAAAAATAGAACCGCACTTACCAGTTTTTTGTCATTCTATTGGACAACTTTAAATATGAAAAATAAACATATTGCCGCGACTGTTCTGTATTTTAAAAATGAACATTTTTTCTTTAACATTGGATCTATGGGCTCAATAGAAAAACGATGCTAGCGCTCTTTGTGGAAATTTTTCGAAGTAATTTTGCGTTTTAGCCTCTTAAGCAACTTTGTGACAATAAATTTCGTTTTTAATTTGAAAAATTTGAAAGTGGTTTTTAATTCTTGTAAATTTTTTATACTATTATTTTACATTTTTTTCTTTTGTTAAAATTAGCAAATGTTTTTTTCTCTATCTTCAGGTGTTTTTTTTTTACGAATTTTACTTATTTATCTCGTTTTTTATGTTTCAGTTTAATGTTTTTTTTACATTATATATAATTAGTATATTGGCAAAGGTGTGTAATGTATTAATTTGAATATCAATGGTTTTATTATACGTTTTTTATTATTTGTTTTAATGAATTTTACCTTTTTTTTCTTAAGATTTTTCAAATATAATTTTAATTTTTAATTTCTGTCTTCTAATGTTTTCTCTCATCACACTTAATTTATGACCAAATTTGTGCTTTAAGTGTTATGTTTTCTATTTTAATTTGTTGAGCTATATATTTAGTTTTCTTTTAGATCTCTTTTTTTTTTTGTATTTTTTTGTTATATAATTTTTTTTTAGAAAAAAAAAATTCGTTAAGAATTTGGAATTATTATTTTTGTTTTAATTTTATCATTCCTGTTTTTAATTTTTTCATTAAATATCAATTTAAGATTGATATATGATTACTATGGTGAAAAGACTTGATGCTTTTTGTAATGAAAGAGGCAGGGTAGAGGCTAGAGTTAACCTAGACCTCTTAATTTCAAATTCTAGAACAAACCTAGCCTCTAATACCTCGTTTCTACTATAAAAATTAACCGCAGTTATGTCATTCAAGGTTATTTTTACCTGCAAGACATGCTAGACGTGGTACTGTTGGTGTGTTTCCATTTAAGTGAGACTTATGCCTAGTACACACCTGATAATTGAAATGCATTTAAATAATAAACGTGTTCTACAGAGAGCCCTCTGTGAAGGGGAAACAAACAATATGTCGAATTCAATTTATTCAGTTAATAATCTTGAAAATATTGAGTTAATACTTAAATATAAATAATAAATATATAAACTGTTTGACAAAATATTGATTTAGTATTTCAATTTAAAATATTAATAATAAAGTCAATTTTTATTTTGATGTTTATGTCCTTAACTGGATTCCGTATAATTCACCTAAACGCATTTAATTTGAATTCATTTAACTCATGTGTGTACAAGGTATTAGCTTTGGTTAAATGATTGTGTCACTTCCTGTTAAACAGTTGTGCATTTTGTGAAATTTTCAATCTTCCTTCAATCAAAAGAATTGAGTGTTCTCACTTTCAGCCATGTTGTTTGTGGGCTAAATTTGTTTGAACCACAGGAAGTGACTTATTTAACCTTTAACTCTTATTTGTTTAGAAATCTAACCATAGTTAATGTGTAACCACATTTGTTTCAACTAGAAAATTAACTGTGGTTAATTTTTTTTTAACTGCAGTTAATTTTTGTAATAGAAACAAGGTATTTCTTCTCAGTCAACCTTACTCGCAAAAACAAAAAAAAAAGCAAAAATTCTTTTTTGCCTTAATTAAAACAATTAAGAGGTCTTTGAGATATGCAGCTGAGATTGTATTTTTTAATTGAATTGAAAATTAAGAGGGGGGAAAAAAGTTTCTTGTGATTTTTTTTTACATGGTAATTACTAATAAGTTAATTGATATACTGTAAGTTATTCGAATTTATTGTTGCAACAAAAAAGACATTCATTTAAAAAAAAAAAAGATTTGACTTGATAACTTTGTACTGATTTTATGTGTTGATCAATTTTAATGTGAAGTATGTGGGGGTACCACCTTTGGTGGCCGATACTTGTGGTAACCAGGAGGGTTCACTTTAAACAGCTTAGGCAAAAGCGGGCGGCCATTTTTGTTTGTCAAGTTGGAAGTCTATGAGTGTTGTTACAAGAAAAAACATTTTTTGTACCTTATTTTTTTTTTTGCTTTTAAGGCAAAACGTACAGACGAATTTGAAAGTGTTTTTAGAATAATTAAAAGTAATTTTTTTAAAAACAATAATTGTAGAATTTTCTCATAGGTCTCACTTGACAAACAAATATGGCCACTTTACCTAAACTGTGTGTATAGAATCTTGCTTTAGGTACCATTTGTAAAATTGTCTCAAATTAACTTTTAATATTTAAAAAAACTACTCTTGTTAATGAACATTTTTTGCCATTTTGATTTCAATTTTTTCAAAGTGCTTCCTTCCTTTTTTGTTTTTGTTTTTGTTTTTTAATTTTTGTTTTTTATTTAGAACGCCTTGTTTTGTTTGTTGTAATTGCAATAATAAGGATTCCTGAAGAATGAGATTTTTATTTTTTCAAACTTTCCTTAAAAACAACAAAAAAAGTGAAACAAAATCTGAACATTTTTTTTCAATTTTTTTTTTTTTTCTGTACTTAGAAAATATGCTCAAAAGACCCTTTTCCCCCATATTCACTTAAACAACAATTTACTAGGACGCTAGGATGTTTGTGCAATATAAAACAAACGTGTTTCTCAATCTGTGGCCCAAGAGCTAATTGTGAAAGCGAGAACACTGGTTAGAGGTTATAGAACTCTAGTTAACAACGGATAGTAACCAGCCAATCTAGCTTCTAAACAGTCTTTATGATTAAAAAAAAGCATAAATTGCAAATTGCTTTAATGATGATGATGATGATGATGATGAGGATTGCATCACAATTGGCAATCTGGCTACAAGTTGAGAGGCATTTGTTTGATGTTGAATAAAAATCCGAGCCTTAACAATTACTATTTCAAGGAACTTTCAATGGTAACTTCACTGATTTCCAGGGTTGTGGTGGATTGATTTTTTTTTGAAAATTACATTGATTTTTTTTTTGTTCTTCACTAAAATCAATGTTGATTTAAAAACATTAATTTAAATCAGATTTTTTTTATAAAAAAAAATGTCAGAATTTTTCTTATCACATCTTAATCTTACATGAGTATTTTTTATTTATCAAAACAGCATGAATAATTTCATGTCTCAATTTTCAGTCAATAAGGGCCTTGACAGGCAAAACGATTTTTGAAAGACTTGTTGGCTACAAAATAAAGTCGAAAGTCGCTGAGGCTGTCGTCGCAATGTATTTTTTTTATGGAAAAACGCCAACCTTGGCACACATGCGACTTTAAAAAATCACAATGCAGTGTGTTTTGAAAGTGTTCTCGATTTTAACAACAACTCGACTTCATTTTGTCGCCGAAAAATGTTTCAAAAAGTCGCTTTGTGTCGTCGAGATTGGCGTCTTTTCATATGAAATACGTTACGACGATAGCTCAGCGACCTTCGACTTCAATGTTTTATCACCAACACCGCAAAAACGACTTTCAAAAAGAAGCGCGCGTGTGTATGTGTGTGGCAAAGCCCTTTTTAAAAGGACAATTTTATGAAATTTTAAATAAAATTTAAAAAAAAAAAATGTGATTTAAATAAAATTAAAAAATTCGCCTTTTTCGATTTTTGTAAAATAAAAATCATCATTTTTTTTTGTCATCCACCCTGGTTGATGATAACATAATAAAAGCGATTTTTAAATATTATGGTACTGTATTTTAATTTTATATACTTTGATTTGTACTTTTCAAACAGTAATTATTAATTAGGGAACCGGATTTATATGCCAATATCAAGCAAATGTTCACCCATGAGCCAATTGTGAAGTAACAAATTTCTTTTAGATGAACAAACTATTTGGTTTTTTATTTTTCTAGTCAAAAACACTGGTTATAGGCTAGAACTGTAGTTGACAAACCAAACCTTTTTGATTAGGATAAAAAAAAACCGCATAATTACTTCACAATTGGGCCCACAAATTGAGAAACATTTTGCTTTAATATTGCATAAAAATCTTGAGCCCTAGTAATTATTTCATGACCTAGAACTTTATTGTTTTTCATACAAAGTATAACAACTCTTTTAACTAATTAACCAACAGTAGTTTGTCCTTTTAAGGTATACATTAGATATGTATGGCAGAAGGGTTCAGTGATAATTGTATACCATTTTATATATATTTATATTATATCAATTCACATTTTTAAAAAATACTGATTCTAGTTATTAACTTTTATTAGATTTGGCACAGAAAAAAAAAATTGTGATTCTAATCACAAATTACTTTTAAAAATAAAACCAAAAAAAAAAAAACAAGACAAATATTCTAAATGGTTCAAAATAAAAAACATAATTTATGGTTATTCTGTGAAATTTTATAAGCAAAACAGGGGTTAGTTTACATTAACAATGAGACAGACTTCGCCTATATATTTAACATCTGGAGAAAAAAAACTTGTTATTTTAAAACTTTTCTCGCCATTTTTTGTTTTTGTCTACCTACAGTTAATACATATGAAACCACTGAACCCTTTGCTTTAATTAGTTAAATGACACAATTAACTCCTAATACCTAGTACACACCTGATAATTTAAATGCATTTAAATAATAAACGTGTTCTACAGAGAGCCCTCTGTGAAGGGGAAACAAACAATAATTCGAATTCAATTCATTCAGTTAATAATCTGAAAATATTGAGTTAA
Source organism: Brachycybe producta (assembly GCA_036925085.1). Taxonomy (NCBI): domain Eukaryota; kingdom Metazoa; phylum Arthropoda; class Diplopoda; order Playtdesmida; family Andrognathidae; genus Brachycybe; species Brachycybe producta. The sequence goes on from JAUPFP010000061.1 coordinate 858,974, forward strand.
TACTTAAATATAAAATATATAAACTATTGACAAAATATTGATTTAGTATTTCAATTTAAAATATTTAATTAAAAGTCAATTTTTATTTGGTGTTCATGTCTTTAACTGGATTCCGTAAAATTCACCCTAACACATTTAATTTGAATTCATTTAACTCATGTGTGTGTACAAGGTATTAATGATGATGATGATGTAAGCTAAAAGAAATCCATTGAGCAGATATATATATATATATACACAGTATATGTAATATTTGCAAGTTGGTTGTCAAGTTTGTAGCCTACCTAGTCATATTATTTTTATTATTATTATTATTATTATTATTATTATTATTACTATTACCAGGTGTTTGTTTGATTTTTTATGCCTTTTTTTTGGGTCATTTTTGTTTGAAAAAATTCAGTGCACCTTCATAATGAAATATTGTAACATTTTTTTTTTGACATTTTTGTTTTAAAAAAAATTTTGATATATATTTTAGCATAATAATAATAACAATTTGATGTGTTTAATTGTGTGTTTCAATCTTATCAAACTTAAAATGTTGTTTGAATCCGGCCACCATTTTTTTTTAAATATATAATTTTTTTTAAATATTGTCTTTTTTTCTCTGTATTTTTTTCTTTCCGACAAAAAAATAAATAAATGCCTTTCTTGTTTGTTAATTTATGATGAAAAAAAAAGTGTGAATAAATGAATTTTTTTTTTGTCTTCTTTTCCTAATCTTTTCAAAGTAAGAAAAGGCAACGTTTTTAAAATTGTCTTTCATATCAGTTTGTTATTATAAAAGTGTATTAATGGCGGTATTCAATAAAGTATTTTTGTTTGCCTGAAAAAAAAAATATGAAAAATTGTGTGTTTTTATTTTAAACTAGTGGGGTAACCCGTCATAAATGACGGGAGCAAAATTCACAGGCAATTGTGCCCAGCATTCGAATCTCTTTTCCTCCGCCCTTTTATGACATCAGACCAAGTAAACCAATTAGAAATTGATGACGTTCATAAAAGGGCGGAGCACAATTGCCCGTGATAAACTGTAGTTTAATTTTGCTACAATTACCCCCTCCCTTTTTTATATTTGGAAGAGAAAATGAGCTTTTCATTTTCTCTGGTGGCGCATGCGCATCGTTTGTTCCTTTTTTTACTCTGTTCATTTTAATTTCAGTCACCCCTCCCCTTTTTTCTCCCTCCACGTTTCTCTCTCCCCCCCCCCCCCTCCTTTTCCAATTTAATATCATGGGGTTCTTGGATGGGAAGGGTGCAACTTATAGTTGACCTTGAGGAGAAAAAAAGCAGTTCATTTGTTCAAATTTATATAAATTCTGACAAAGGTGTTTGTCCAGCGTTAGAGGCAAGACACCCATCCACACACACACACACACACACAGACCTGGGATATTATATATGTAATATATAATAATATATAATTGTTATTTTCATTTTTAGATCATTTGTTTTTTATCAGCATCTTTTGAAACAATTCATAAAGAAGTTCACCGAAGCAATCTGGTAAGTTTTAAGAGGCTAACGTGACAAAAATGACTTCGAAAAATCTCTGCAAAGAAACGTTAATTTTTAAAATACACACACGATCGCAGCAATATATTTATTTTTCATATTTAAAAGTTTAACAATTTTAAGTTTTCAAAGTGCAATGTGTACCTTTAAATAGATGCTGATCTAGTGATAAGAGTGACACAAAATTGGTAAGTGTTTTTCTATTTTTAAAAACTATTTTAAAATTGCGGCAGTATGTTTATTATTTTTCATATTTATAAAGATTTGCAATTTTAATTTTTTTAAAGTGCAATGTAAACCTTTAAATATAGGCTGATCTAATGATAGAGTGACAACACATAATGCAGCATACATCATAGGATTCCTTGAATCCCTTGTTTCATGTGGATATCTTTCAAAGTCAAAAAAAAATGTTGCTCAAAATGCTTCTCGTGTGATAAGGTCTTAAGCCGGTATTACACTAGCAACCTCTAATGCAATTCAACTTGCAATGCAACCTGTGATGTGACTTGCAACTAGAACTTTGTAATAAACTTCTATATCACACTATACAGCTGTCTAGTTCCCAATCAAGTTTTCAAAACTTCGTTTAAATGTCAAGGGGCCGACACATTCGGGTGAATCTCGTACGGTATCAGAAGCCATTTTACTTTTAATCCTGCATTTTACTGAATTTTAAAATTTCAATTTCTATTCTGGATATCCAGTAAAATTGCAGCTAAAAAGTAAAATGACTTTCCATCCACACGATCTGCTGTCAATCTTAGTGAAAATCGTACATGATTTTCTTCAATGTCTGCCCCCTTGGTTTGTGTCCTTTTAAGTGATCAACTAACACGGGAAGTTCATAAACCGAAAGTCATGAAACCGGGAATTCATTCAATGTTACATATGTCATTTCCGGCAAACAGGCCTGATTGGTTGTTTGTCAGACAGTTTACTTGAAAAGACTCTCAAAGTTAAACCTGTGCAACTAAATGAGACTTGAGTTTGACACTAGTTAAAAATAAAGTTTTATCCAGTTACATGTCATATCTGCACACTATAAACATTAAAGTTGCATGTCACATTGCACATTTTATTGCATTAAAAGTTGCTACTGTAATACTGGCTTTAGGTTTATTGTTAAGTTATTTATTAGATCTATTAAGCTTTTTCTGGAGGTTTTTTTTTCGGACCTTACCAGGAACACGATTATCTTTTGTCCTTTTTTAGGGGGGTGGGGGGAAGGATGGGTTCTCGTCAGTATTAATTATTTGCATATCGAGGTGAACTTTTACTGTCAATTTTACATCTTAAAAGATGCAGTAAAGGTTTTTACAGTGGTGGTGGACTTCCACTGGGCTTGGCCACTTTTAACCATCATCCTCAACCCTTTAAACACACACATGAACACTAAACTCCCAGAGAAACATTGCACATTCACTGAGGTATAAATTATTTCTACTTAGAGGTTGATTGTTATGCAAATTAATCCAAACACAGCTGAGCCCCCTACCTCCCCAATTTTTACCATGAAGAGAGAGAGAGAGAGAGAGACAAAAGCTCTGAGATGATAATTTATCTTTTTTTCAAAAACAGTTTATTGCAATTTGCAAACAACAAACAAATCTACAAAATGGACTAAAGCAATAAAGAAGCTCTCTCTTTGTCTCTCACATACACACAATATGAGTGAGTGAGTCATAATGTAATGATTCACTTTTACAAAGAAAAGGGTTAAAAGGGGTTTAAAACCCCCCTTAAAATAACTTTTTTTGTCATTGAGTTTAGATTTTTCTCGATTGTTTTTTTTTTGGCAATTCTCCTTGCATGTATTGCAAAATAAGGCTTTAATTATCAAGGCTTGGATATTCAGGAATAAAAATTCGTCGTTGAATTCGGGAGAAATTTCCGATTCAAAATATGAAAAAAAAAAAGCGGAAGAAAAACAAAAACGGAAAGAAGAAATGTTTTGTTTTCAAAAGGCCATTAGATCTACACCCAGAAATTTCATATTAAACTATTGTCAAGATTTACTCAACGATTGCCAAAATGATTTTTAAATTTAAAAAAAAAATAAAGTCATTAATATAATTTTAAAAAAATAATAATTAATTGCCTTATTTATTATAAATAGACTTTATCCGATGGACCAACAACATCAAACAACAGACATTGGCAATATAAAAAACCAAAAGTCTACCTATGTTTAATATGTTTATTTTTCATATTTAAAGTTGTCCAATATTAAGTTTTCAAAGTGCAACGCGCACCTTAAATATATGCTGATCGACTGATAGAATGACAAAAAATTGGCAAGTGCGGTTCTATTTTTAAAAACTATTTCAAAATCGCGAATTTCTAACTCTTATGTTAAACTCCATTGAGTACGCCCAAATAAGCAAAAAACTTCCATTAAAATGTTGGTAAAAATACCTAAAAATAATTTTAAAAACCACAATTAAATCTTAGTGAAGCCAACATATTAGCGCACGTGCCGATTTTTTCTGGTTTTAGGTATTTTACCAACATTTTAATGGATGTTTTTTTTTGCTCTTTGGGTGTACTCAAAGGAGTTTAACATGAGTTAGAAATTCGCGATTTTCAAATAGTTTTTAAAAATAAAACCGCACTTACCAATTTTCTGTCATTCTATCACTCGATCAGCATATATTTAAGGTGCACATTGCACTTCGAAAACTTAATATTGGACAACTTTAAATATGAAAAATAAACATATTGCTACGACTATGTATTTTAAAAATTATCTCAGGACTTCAACAGGTCAGGTGTAAAAGCAGAGCAACAATAGAATTTGTGCTGCCATCTAGTAACAATAATAGTAGTTGACAGTGTACCGGTAGGTATCATATTTAAAGTATAAAAACGTTTCGGTTTTTTTCTTCTTTCAGTTTTATCTATTGGGCACCATCCAAGAGAGAATTTTATTAAACTACAGAGGTAAATGTAAAAATTGATATGAAAATAGGAAATCTGCACTAAAAACCATGAGTGATGGGCGCATATTTGGCTCGCGGGCCAAATCGTTTTCTACGAATTGCTAGACGTTGGCCAACCTGCTTATAAAGTGAACAGGGAGGGGGGTCTAAACATAACCTCCTATAGATACAGGCCTGCCGGCTTTGAAATTTAGATACCCTTAAAATGGCCGCCATTTACCCAATTTACTCGCCAGGCGGCGCAACCTGTGAATTTTTACAAATGTCATTTTGTGTGTTCTATTGGTTTTGACTCATTGTTTAAAAAAATTGTGCTATACGGTGATTTCTTAAGAAAAATTAAGTTGGTTTCACTTTTGTTTTAATTTATTTTATTAATTTGTTCAAAAAATATTTATGTTCAATATAAGTGATTTTTTTAAAACAATTTGATTTTTCCCCCACAATATTTTTTTCTTCATATTTTTCTTTTTTTTTTTAATTGCATTGTTTAAAATTTGCTATAAATCACACAAATAATTTTAATTTAAATATATTTACATGATTAACAATAATAATCACTTGGGAATTTAATTAATTGGCTAATTAAAATGCATATTTCTTTCAAATTGAAATGTTGACCAATTTGAAATGGGAATAATATTATTGTTAATATTAAACACTCACACTAAGTGAACTTTTTTGCAAACAAAATTATCATTTTCAACCCAGATGGCCCATTCGACCCAAACGGCCCATTTAACCAATAGAAAAGCTGGTCGACCCACTAATTTTTTTCCATTGGTTTCTGTTGGCAAATTAAACAAATAGGCTACAAACAAAAAAGAATTTGTCTATAACCTATATAAAAAATTTTCGGCCAACAGCTTTCAGCTAAGGAGCACCCTGGTCGATGCAGGACTCTAACTCAAAGCGCCTCTAGTGTTATTTAGATGCGTAACCGGCGCCATTTTAATGCCCCATAGAGTCAATGGGAAGCTGACAGGCCTGTGTATATTATGGCTATGGCATAACGGATGCAGTGCTGCCATCTATTCAGTAGATTGTTAATCAACCTTGTAAAATATTTCATTAACATGGAACTTGTCGTTTCTTGATTTTCTGTTCGGTACTTTTCAACATTTAAAAGGAAATTTCGGTAATAATGGAAACATCTGACGTGAATTTTGGTATTTCGAGCGATTTTCGAGTAAGTATTTCGCACTGCAAGAGCGCGAAAAGAGGTAAAATATGGTTTTATTTTAATTATTGTGTGTTTTTTTTGTATAGCTCACGACTGACCCGAAAGCTGAAGTGGATTTAGCGTGTAAAGCAGGTGAAACATTTTCAAAACTTTATTACGAGACGATGGACAAAAGACGTCATGTAATTAATTCTACATCATTTCAGTTTATTGTACTTTTGTTCATTAATTTGTATCGTTTGTTTCATTCAGGTATTGTCTAAATTCTACAGAAGTAATGCGGAAGTCGTTTGGAACGGAACGAATGTAGTCGGAGAAGTAGCCATTGGTCAGTTTTATGATGGTTTGCCGGTCAGCGAAACTATTGTTTCATCGCTCAGTGCCATTCCCGTCTCGGGTATCTTATGATTTTTAATGAAAATTTATATAAATTTTAATTATTTGTTTGTTTTTTTGTAGACGCTGCGGGCAATTCAACGATCGTTTTGGTTCAAGTTGGTGGTCAAATAAGATTTCAGAATAGAACGCAAGTTCCTTTCTATCAGACGTTTCTTCTGACGATTCAAGAAGAAAAATGGAAAGTTTCATCGGACACTTTTCGCTTTCAAGAAAATGTTTAAAATAAATAAATACGCTTTTTTATTCTCAATAGATGTCGCTAAAGTCACGTAAATTATATTACTGTGGATTTTCATTAAATTTTATTTTATGTTTTTTTCATTTAAATTCGTTTTTTTTACGGAAGAGTTGAAGTTGTCGTGAATAAGCCTTACGAGGCTAAATCGCAAAATTACTTTGAAAAAATCTCTGCAAAGAGCACTAGCATCATTTTTCTATTGGGCCCATAGATCCAATGTTAAAGAAAAAATGTTAATTTTTAAAATACACAACAGTCGCGGCGGCAATATGTTTATTTTTCATATTTAAAGTTGTTCACTAGTAAGTTTTCAAAGTGTAATGTGCGCCTTAAATATATGCTGATCGAGTGATATAGTGACAAAAAATATAACCGCCCTTAACGTCATGCGTCTCATGTCTACAGAAAGTTAAAAATAATAGTGACGTTACACTGCTTGATAAAGATCCTTGTTAGACAGAGGAGCTCTACTACTGGATAATCTGAGGAATAATGTGACGTCGGAGGGGTTGAATAAAAATTTAGGCTTGTGTTATTTTCTCTGATTAAAAAAAATAAGGTAAGAAAAAGAAAGTGTTGAAAACGTTTTCTAACATCTCCTTTTATCAGACTAAATGAGTCAATGACACTTTGCTCAATTTGTCGAAATTGTCGTCAACCCTTATGACGTCACACGTTTCTTCTAAGAATCCTCTTACGACGAGGCAGCCAGGCAAGTTCAGTATTTTTGCAAGAAAATACTTCAAAGTCGTGACGTCATTTGTTGCTAGACGTTTTCAAAGGTGGCGTGACAATCGTTTCGACAGCCAATCAGAGTATACCTATAAGGAGTTTGCACCTGAAGCTCCGCCTTTTTATTGTTTTTTTGTATCCGTTGTTGGACGCCGTTTTTTCAACCGCTATTTTTTGAATAATTTTTAGATCGGGGGTTTTTTTTTTTCGTTTTTAACGCACCATCGCCGTATTTTGAAAGCAATTCAACAGATAAAACGATGGATGGAGAACGTAAGAAGGCAATTCTGACATGGGTACGTACTTCTTTTAGTTCGTTATCGGCAAAATTGAATCGATCAATCAGCTTCGACCCCTTAGCTTCGTGGTAAATTCTTTCGATTAGGAAGAATTTGAGCCTCGATGCCCACGAGTGTTGTGCAGATATTTCGATTTATTGCGCGAGAGACAAAATAAGCGTTAGTTTAGAGGCTAGCTTTTGACTATTCGAAAGAATTCGGCGTTTGAAGTACGTTCAAATAAAAGTAATTCAATTCGTGACGTATTTCACATTTGGCTTCTATGGGAAAAGCAAGGGGTTGGGATGGGGCGGGGCGATAAAGAAAGGGTCTTTCGGTGACCTCTGCCCTCTAATCAATTGAATCTGGACACGAAAATAATCTGCAATCTCTAGCTGCCATCTTATGTTAACATGTGGAACCATCGCGTCCACTTTTTAAGATGGTTTTTAAAGCGTAAAACGCTCCTTTGAACTCTCTTTGATTATTCTGTCTTTCAGGCGCAAAATGAATCATGGCTTGGATGTGTTTTAGAAACTAGAAGGGTAGCGCAATCACTTAAGGGGTATCTTCATGTTGATATCTTTCAAAATAAACCTTTTTATGCGTGTTTGAAAATGACCCAACTTTAAGCGGTCAATATTTTTTTTAAAATTTTTGTCCATAAAAGTTTATTTTGAAAGATATTAAGGGGACAGGATAAAACGGATGAACCGATGAACATCATGGGTAATCCTAAAGGCTAGTACACAACGGAATTCTTTGTTGCGATACATTGTTGCGAGACTACTCCGATTCAATGTTGCGGGGCAGATTTCGCAACTGACGCGATTCTGACCCGCAACATTGTTCCGTGTCCACACCTACACTCAGTGTTTCTTCCTCCTTCATGTTTTCAATGTAAATTTCATTGTAAATAATCACCAGCGGAAGTGGCCCTTGCAATATGGGCCTACACGGTAATTCATAAAAAGGGGCAAATAAAGCAGAAACGGTGGTGGGCACACAAGCTCTTCTCAGCTGAGAGCACATTCGGTCGGTCGGCCTGAAATTGGAAGATGGGGCAGGATTTCTAAATTTCATTTCTTTTAGTTACCATTGTAGTCAGGAGACCGTAACTTCCCACAAACACAATTTATACAAAAGGTCCTTAGTTAGTTTAACAATATTTTCAGTGGTCCACATCTTTTTTTTTTTTAAGTCTAGTACTAGACTTAAAAAACGATGTGGACCACTGAAAAAGACTCAAAAGGGCTCAGTTTTCTTTTAATTATTAAAGACGTCTTTAATAATTAAAAGCAAACTGAGCCCTTTGAGTCTTTGTTCATGTTTCAAAAGACGTCCGCACCATGCAATGCCCCGCAACAATCCTGAAATGTTTTCCATTTCGATGGGACTCAAAAAAACATGAATCTGAGCTGCTGTGATTCAGCCCCGCAACATTTCAACATTGTTGCGGGACAGAATCGCAACAGACGCGATTCAGCCCCGCAACAATGTATCGCAACCAAGAATCCGGTGTGTACTACTACCCTTTATGGGATTTGAAGCTAAGCTTCTAGTTTCTAAACACTTTTCTAGTTCGTAATTTTGCTCTTTCGAAAGGCAGAAAACAAAAAAAAAAAAAATCAAACTTCGAAAATCAGCCGTTCGTATAACCGTCTTAAATCACAAAGATTTTTTTTAATTTACATTTTTTGCTTTTTTCGTTTTAGTTGAATTGCCTTCAGATTGGCTCAGAAATAACAGAATTATCGCAACTTATTGACGGATCTCACTTTATTCAAATCTTAAAGATAATGTAATTTCACTTTTTCGGCTTTTAATTTTTGACGTTGTTTTAATAGATTTATTTCGTTTCTTTTCAGTTGGACTTCGAACAAAAAACGAGAGTTTCTGACGCTCGACGACTGGATCACATCGTTGCATTTGTTTCTAGATGGTTTTTATTATTTTAGAACGGATTTCAGGAGTTTCTTGAAAAGGAAATGACAGGATTTTTTTTTTGTTGATTTTTTTTTATTGTAGATTTCTATCGAACTCCTGTCACCGATGTCATCGATTTCGAACAGATCGCGAAAGGAGACGAATTAGAAATAGCGAAAGTTGGAATTAATCGATGTTAATTTTTTTTTTCACTAAACATTCTTCTAAACGATGTGTTTCTCTTTTTAGGCCACCGTTCTCTTGTTGTCAGCTACGGTTCACTTCGAGAACGATCGAAGGTTCGTCGACCTTCCGACTTGTCTCGATTCGAAGATTCAACATCAGATCAAACAGATTATCGAAGGCGTTCTCGTAGATGGCGAACAACCTCTGAATCATAATTTCGCCGAGATCTTGGTTTCGACTGGTAAATAAGATTGAAAAGCCGAAAGGCGATGTGAAGAAATAGATACTTTGTTCGTCTCTCCACTGCAGTGGCTTTTGTGTTCTATAAAGATGTCTCCCCCCCCCCCCCCCACACCCACACACACCTGCGGTTTTGAGAAAATTTATATTTTTCAAGCGAACGTTTTTCAGGAGAAACATGACGAAAAAATTCAAAGTGTTTTAGAAACTGGAATAGTTGGCGATAATGCTAAAGGTTTTTTAATGATGATATCTTTCAAAATCAACGTTTTTATGACAGTTTGAATAAGCCGAAAATAGTTTTTCGTGAAACGTCAATGGAAAAACTTAAAAACGGTTCAGTTTCAAATAAGGCTGTACCGAATCGATTTTTGCCGATATACTGCTAATCGATGAAAAACGGATTGGCGAACAAATCTTAAATGATTTCCGATCATTAACGCACTCAACAATTATTTCTGTTCTCCGATAAAATGGCAGCGGTGGAGGGTCAATCAATTTTGTCCATCCTCCAACTTGTATGCCGTGTGTGTACAGCTTACACTTTCTGTACCAGAAATCTGCTGTGAAACAAACTCCGACAGCAAAAATCGTTAATGAAAATCGGCATTATCGGCTCTTGTTAAATCGATCAGCATACCAATTTTTTTTGTGTCATCGGTTCGGTAAAAAGAAAAGTGTGATCGATACAGCCTTAAAATGTTTTATTTTTTTTAAATATTGTTACAGAAACACTTTTCGCATAATCATTTTTCATTTTCGTTTTGAAAACACTTTGAATTTTTTCATAATGTTTTTAAAAACGTTCGCTAGACGTTTTTGTGTTGGAATTTTACGAAAACGTTTATGGAGCATGTAGCATTATTAGCCCCAGCAGTGGCGCCATCCGAGGAGAGAAAAGAAAAAAATAAATATCTGCAAAGCCACCTTAACGAAAGAACTTCAAGGCTAACTTCAAAGTAGAAGAGTAAATTTTGATGACAAATTGATTATAAAATATTTCATGGCTTTTTAAAACTAATTTGCAGTTATTAACCAATGAAATGGTAACAAAAAAAAACAGTTTGAAACTGCTTTTTTTTTAAGATAAACAAGTATAAACTACCATTCTTGTTACGAATAAAGCTTAAAATTTGTTCATAACTTTCTTCAAAAGATGAGCTTTCTTTTCATTCTGAGAACTGTGGCAAAAATTAAAACGATTTTCTTTTCCAGACATGTTCGACTGTCTGATTTACGAGACTACGAGTCCTCGTAAGTCTTCGGGGGACGATTTGAATCGTTCTTTCGGCGAAAGTGGAGAGTCTAAAACGATTTCTCCGATACAACAGCTTCTGCAGTCTCCATTAATTCTCAACAAAGTATCATAATCAACATCTTATTTTTTTTTTTTTGGTGTAGTAGCTTTATAAATTGAAAATGGTTCGTTGCAGTTGAAATTGCGAGACAAGGATCGACATATTCATCGACTTGAAGCTGAACTTGATGCCGAACGCATGATGAGAGTTGATAACGAAGCAGAACTACAGAAACAGGGACTTTTAATCGAGTCTAAAGGTTTCAACGAGTTTTATTTTGTTACCCTTTTAAGAGTTTTAAAAACATTTTTTTGTTTAGAAAAAGCACTGAAGATCGCAGAAAAGGATCTGAGGACATTTCAAATGCAATACGAAGATACGAAAACACATCTCGACGAAACGACGGTCCAATTGGAAAGGTTAATTTGTGTTATTCGATTATTTGATAGCGGATTTTTATATTTTTGGTTTTGTTTTTTCCAGATTCAAATCGAAGTCCGAAAAGTGCGAGATTCTTATGGAAGAATGTAAACAACTTCGATCGGAACTTGATGCAGTTATTGACGATAAAATGGCGTTGCAAGAAGAGGTATTACATTAAGTTGCCAGACACTCAGAGGAATTATTTAAAAGTTTATTAATGTTTTTTTTTTTAGAACGAAGAACTTTCTAAGGCTTGTCAGTCCGTTAGAGAAAGGTTACGTGAATCGGAGGCTGTCGAACGAAAGCTGTGCGAAGTACAGGCTCTGCTAGAAGATCGTGAGTCGATTATCGTTGCATTGAAGTACGAGCAACAGGTTCTCTTGATGGAATTTCGTCAAATGCGTCAGATTTATAAAGAAAAGACTGCGATCTTGGAGAAAGAATTGGAAAAGAAGCGTAAACGGATCGATTTCGTTTGAATGTGTAAACTCAAACGTGATTTAAAATTGTTTGTTTTTCTGCAGCGGAGGCAAACGGAGAAGTAATGACTGTTGTCACCGAGACATGTTTACGAGAGTTACGAATCCTTCATCATCAACTTAAGGATCAATACGATACTTTCAAACTGTCGTCGGAGTCGGAGATAACTAAGTAAAAGAGTCGAGACGAGAATCGAGAATAAAATAAATACGTTGTCGTTCAAATTATTGCAGACTCGTGACCGAAAAGACTTCGTTGGAAGCCATCATTGAAGAAAAAGGACGTAAAATAATTCTTCTACAAGAGAAGAGAGCGAGATTATTAGAAGAGTTAAACAAACAAAATGTGCAAGTGAGCGAGTTAGCGGTTAAGATCTCGAAACTTGAAGAAGACGTCGAAGAAATGCTGGCGAACAAACTCAGATTGGAAGAAGAAATTGAATCAAAAGACAACACAGCTACGGAACTGAAGACGCAATTGGAATTGAAGGCGTTAGAGTTTCGTAACTTTGAAGAAAAGTTGCTCGGCGATTTGAATACGACGAAATGCGAACTGGCTCTTTACGTCGAGAAATGTGAGACGCTCGAGTCGGAGATCGGTCGTCTCGATACCACGCTACACGAACTACAAATCGAAATGGCAGACAAGAAATTAAAGTGGGAGTCGCAAGTGAAGTTGATGACAACGGAAAAAGAAACTTTGGAAAAAGAAATGGATGCTCGGAACGAAGATATGAAACGTTTGGTGGTCGAATTGGTAGCCAAAGAAGAATTGGTCTCCAAACTAAAAGAACAGATCGAGGTGGAGAATTATGCATATGAATTGATGGTTTTTGAACACGAGGCCACAGTTGATTTACTCCAAGAGCAGCTGTCGGAGCTCGAAAAGGAACTGTCCGATAAAATTTTTGAATTTCAAACCCTCGAGAACGTCAGAAGGGAAGAGAAATCTTTGCATGAATTACAGTTGATGAAATATACCGATGACATCTCAAAGCTTAATGAAGTTGTTTCGCAGAAGGACGGCACGATTGTGAGTTTAGATCGACAGATTTCTGAGGAAAGGGCTTCGTCTGAGCAAATGATCGTGGAACAAAACACCCAATTCCAAATTTTACTTAAAGAGGTGGAACAAATCGGATCTCGTTTGACTGAAAAGGAGGAGAAGCTTCAATTGACTGAAACGCACTTGAAAGAACATAAAGATGACATCACGAAGCTTCACGAATTCGTTTCGGAAAAAGACGGTACGATCGAGAGTTTGAATCAGCAGATTTCATGTCAGAAATCATCGTCTGAGCAAACGATTGCAGAATGCATTGCTGAAATTAAAAAGTTACAATCTGAAGTGGAACAGATCGGATGCGAGTTGAAAGATAAAGAAGATAAGCTTCAAATGGCCGAGTCAAAGTTGAGAAAATATACAGATGACATCACGGAGCTTCACGAAGTCGTTTTACTGAAGGACAACAAAATTGAGAGTTTGGATCAACAGATTTCCGATGAGAAGAGTTTGTCTGAGCAAATAATTGCAGAAAATAACTCGGAGATTAAAAGGTTACGAACAGAAGTGGACGAAATCAATTATCGCTTGAAAGAAAAAGTGGAAAAACTGGAGTTGACCGAAGTAGAATTGAAAGAACGTACGAAGAACGTCACGAAACTTGAAGAAGTTGTTACGGAGAAAAGTGGCATCATCGAGAATTTGAATGATCAGATAGATCGAGAAAAGGCTTCGTCTCAGCAAGTGATCGCAGAGCAGGACTTCGAAATTCAGAGATTACGAACAGAAGTGGAAGAAATCAGTTGTGACTTTAAAGAAAAACTGGAAAAATTACAAATGGCTGAAGTACAATTGAAAGAATATACGAACGACATCACAAAACTTGAAGATGCTGTTTTGGAGAAAAATTGTATCATCGATCATCTGAATGAGCAGATGTGTCACGAAACAAGTTCTTCGGAGCGTGTGATCGTGGAACTTAAGTCCGATATCGGAAAGTTAAGATCAGAAGTGGAAAATATCAGTTGTCGGCTGACTGAGAAGGAAGAGAAACTTCAAAAGGCCGAGAAAGAAATGGAAACTGAACGCGCTTTGGTGAACGCTGAGTTGTGTGTTCGTGAACAAGATCTAAAGTCGTTGAAATTAGAGACCGTTGAGCTACAACGTCATCTCGGCGAACTGCAAGAAAAGATGACGCTCGAGCAGGATATCTTATTGGAAACAGTTGAGAAGGAAAAATCAGCAGCTAAGAAACTCTTTGATCAACTGGATTGTCTCGAAAGAACGGTTCAAGAAAAAGATGAACTCTTGGACACAATGTCTAAGAAGTCGGAACACGATCGATTATCGATGGAGGCTACAATGCAGGTTAAAGATGACGAAATAAAGCGATTAGAAGCCGATGTTGTTCAGAAGAATGAGTCTGTTAGCGAGATTGAAAAACTACTGGCCGAAGAACGGGAGAATTTGGAGGAAATGAAAAGAAACGCAAAACTATCCATCGAAAAGCTGGAAAAGGAAATGTTCGAAACCGTTCGTGAGCTCGAGAAGTTACGATCGGAAGCCACCGATAAAGACGAAGTTGTTAAGACTATCGAGAAAGCTGTAACATCGTTGGAGGAGAGCCTGAAAAAGTCCGAGTGCGAAAAATTGTCTCTAGAGTCTCAACGGAAAGATATGAATGAAAAAGTTCTTGAACTCGAAAACGAGATTCATGAGAAAGACGATGTTCGAGTAAAAATGTGCCAAGAATCTAACGAGTTGAAAGAAACAGTTAATAAAACGCAGTGCACCGTCGACGGTTTACTGAAGCAAATTGCCGATCTTCGTGATCAAGTTAAAGAGAAGGAGGAGATTGAAGTAATGTGCAATAAAGAAAAAACATCTTTGGAAACTGAACTGGAATCTTTTAAATTGGGCGTACGGCACTTAAAAGACGAACTGGATGATAAGAGCAAAGAAATGGCAGAAGAGCGAGATAAACTTTCTCGGAGATTGCAATCTTTGCAACAAATCATTGACGGACAACGAGATATCATCATGCGACTAGAAAGAAGTGACTCGAAGGATTCGAGCACCAAACAAACCGCGGAAATGATCGAAATGGAATTTCTAAAAGTTACGAATCTGCACGACGTTGAAAAGGTTCGTCGCAGAAGCATTGATGTCGAATCTCGCTTAAATTTCTCCGATCTACGTGACATTAGTTTGTGTCGCTCGATGACTGTCAACGGTACTTTTATGGACTCGAGGAGGTTTGACTTTGATGTTCGAGAAGAAGTCGAAGATGTGACGAACAATCAGTTAGATTATAGTGAAGAACTTGGCATTGAAGACAGTTTGGAAGAGATTAGACCGCAATCCAGATTTACCAATGTATCGTTACAGCCTTCGTCGGGTGATAAGTGTGACCACCGGAGAAACTCTTCGAGCGAAATGGCGTTGTTGATGAACATGCAGGTATTCGTCAGTCAGGTTACGTTTAGGCATTTTCAGTAAATTTGTTGTCGCATTTTAACTAATGGCGAAAAATGAAATTATTCGATTTTTTTAATGAGAAAAAACCGTGCAACTTCATGTTCGTGAGGAAAAGAAAGGCCCAAAAGTTTGCTAGAAACTAGAATAGTAGGCCATGTATGCGTACTTAAAAGTATTTTCATGATGATATTTAAAAAAAAAAAAATTATTTCAATTTTAAAATGTTTTTCAAGGAAATGTCAAGGGAGAAATAATGATGATTTTTTGATTATTTTTAATGATATCCTCATTAAAATAATCTGATCACGGGCCACATAATTTAGTTTCTCATAAACTTTAAATTATTTTTACTTAAGAGGCTACATCACAAAATTACTTCGAAAAATATCAGCAAACAGCACTAGCATCGTTTTTCTTTGAGCCCATAGACCCAAAAAAATTAGAAAAAATACACAATCATGCTGCACAATATGTTTATTTTTAATATTTAAAGTTGTCCAATATTAAGTTTTCAAAGTGCAATTTGCACCTTAAATATATGCTGATCGAAGTGATAGAATGACAAAAAATTGGTAAGTGCGGTTCTGTTTTTAAAAATTATTTCAAAATCGCGAATTTCTAACTCTTTATGTTAAACTCCATTGAGTACGCCCAAATAAGCTAAAAAAGAAACACCCATTAAAAAGCTCGTAAAAATATTTAAAAAAAAAAAAAAACAGAAAATAAGAAGCACGTGCGCCAATGTGTTGGCTTCACTGTGGTTTAATTGTGTTTTTTTTTTTAAATTATTTTTAGGTTTTTTTTACAAGCATTTTAATGGATCTTTTTTTGCTTACGAGCGGGGTACTCAATGAAGTTTAACATAAGTTCTTATTCGCGATTTTGAAATAGTTTTTAAAAATAAAACCGCACTTACCAAGTTTTTGTCATTCTATCTCTTGATCAGCATATATTTAAGGTGCACGGTGCACGTTGCACTTTGAAAACTTAATTTTGGACAACTTTAAATATGAAAAATAAACATATTGCCGCCGCGACTGTGTGTATTTTAAAAATTAACATTTTTTTTCTTTAACATTGGGTCTATAGGTTCAATAGAAAAACGATGTTAGCGCTCTTTGCAGAGATTTTTCGAAGTAATTTTGCGATGTAGCCTCTTCAGTGATTCAGCTACCGTTCTATTTTTCTAACGAACTGGCAATTCCTTCTTATTGTTGATCCTGAAACGCGAAATAACCAGAATTTGAAAATCAGCTGTTCGTAGAACACTGTAACCATTTGAGTCTGAAACCACAGTTTTATGTCCACTTTATGCATTATAGCTTCATTGCGAGAATCTTCAAAAAGAAAACAAGGCGCTTTTTGGAGATAACCATTCGTTGCAGAGTAAAGTACAAGAACTTCAAAACAAACTAGAAGAACAGAAAGCAGCTGTTAAGGTCTTGTCATTTGTGTTTCTCGATTAAGTTCTGTGTTGCTTAATAGTTATGCTGTCTCTCGATCTTTCTGTCTACAGCTTCAAACGGATCTTCCTCACATTATTCAACGTCTAAAGGAACAAGTTTTCGAGAGCGAAAGCAAGAATGCGGTTGCTCTAAGGATGGTGAAAATTGAGTACGATTCCATGAAGAAGCAATGTGAGGCGACGAAGAAAACGGCTCAGGATTTGAAGAATGTCATAATTGAGAAGGAAACACTCTTAGGAGAACAAGCTAAACAGGTACACGAGTCTTATTTTTTATTTTTTTTTTTGGGTTGGGGGGGGGGGGGGGACTTATTGAAGTTTCAACGTTTAATGGTAGTTTTTTTTAACAATAGTTGGAGCAATATAAAATGTATTGCGACTCGAAGAAACAACAGCATTCCAATATTGTTGCCATGTTGAAGAACGAGAAAGAAATGTCTCATTTCCTGAAGTCGAAACTTCAAGAGGAGGAGAAGAAATGTGCTCCCTACGTGGAAAAGATCAGAGAACAGGAAATGACTCTTCAGCGACAAATTCAGGAGGTTAATTCCTGTTTCTTTTTTTATTTAAACATTATATTTACGAGATTTTTTTTTTTTTTTGAATTTTCAGAAACGAAGTATTGAAACGCAGTTGAACTTAGCATCTCAAAAGTTGCGTGACTTACAAAAGGGCAATACCGAGTTCGGTAGAGAAGAGTTGCAACATCACACTCGACCTTCGAGTAGAGCTTCTCATTCGATGTTGGCGAGACAAACGAGTACGAGTCTTAACACTCTGGCGAAGTATACGGCATCGATGAGAGAAACCGTCAGTGATGGACAATTGGCATTTGAAGATTTGGCTACAGAAATGTAATGAAAACGTTGATTTTTTTTACTGATTTAAAACAATTATTTTAAATTGATTCATTTTCTTTTTCTAAATCTGCTTAGGAGTGAAAGTGTCAATGATTGCGACAGTAAAGTATGGGCGTCTGCAAACGTATCGACTGCATCGGCATATCGTGCAGTTCCCGGTAAAACGTTTTAATTATTGGTGCAGGAAATCCATAAGAATGCTTTATTTTTCACTTTTTATTATGCATATTTTTTTTAATTATTTCTAATTTTATTTAATTTTAATCATTTCAATCGAGAAGAATAAAAGAAGGTGAATATAAATCTTTGAGAAATAATAACGAAAATATCTGTAGCAATCGATAAAAGATGGTTGTTCTGGTTTTTACTATTTAAAACCAAATTACTTTTCAAAGTAATTAATTACAATACAAAATTACATCAGTGAAAGACTTATTAATTACAGTTACAATTACTAAATAATTAAAATAAATTACAATTACCCATTTTCTTCAAAAGCACTTGAATTACTTTCAAAATTCACAAATCAAACATGAAAATGAAAATAATTTAACGCAATTGCAGTTTTCATTACAAAAGATAATTAATTACAAATAACATAGTTTCATAAATAATGTGGTGAATTACTAAAGGATGGGCTATATTAATTAATCAGTCAGTGATTTAAATCGCGATTTAAAATCTGCACCATGCCTAAAAAAAATGAATTGAAGGAGAAAAAATTGAAACGATTTGATCGGAATTCTTGTTTGAAATTTCTTCCATTTTTTTTTTTTTTGCAGCTGGAGCTGGCAATTACTTCAAGTGCGAAGACGAAGAGGGCGAATTCCTCAATTTCAGTTACCTAGACGACCTGAAAAGGGGAAAGTGCGAAGTTGAGGATCAGCACGGAAGGATAAGCGAGTTACAACGTCGAAACACTTTGTGCCTTCCACATCTGAAGACATCTTATCCGGTTGAAATGCAAATGCAATCCACTCAGAAGTTTACCGATAACGATCTGAAGGTTGTTTTTTTTTTCGTTGGTGGTGGTGGTTGTCGATACGAAAATCTGTTTTGTCGCTTTGTTTTACTGTTACGTGTTTATTGTAGGCTGGAGCTGCGGTCGAAGACAGTCTGTTTCCCTCTAAAAATGAAGCAACGGAAACAACCATGGGAACACGCAAAGTAGATTTCGTGACGAGTTGTTCGTTATTTGAAAAGTTGTTCATCTTCGTTACTACTTTATTATTATTTCAGAGCAAACACATTCAGCCTTCGTATCAGAAACCGGGACCTCCAACTCCGGGAAAATCTGGAAGGCAAGGATCATCGGTGGTGACCGAGAAACCAGTCAAAACACCGTCCAGTATAAAGAAATTAATCCAACGGAGTGTTTTTGGTACTCCAAAGAGGGCGAATCGAGAGAATGTGCCACCAGAAAAAACAAAGGTGAATTTTAAGTCAAAACCGATTTATAACTTTTTTTTAACACGAAAATAGATGCATATTATTTTTATTCAGCTGAGAAATTTGAAATATATTTTGAACTTATTCATATAATTATTGCAGTTCAACAATTTACTACTGTAAATTTAAATTCATGTTTATATAGTTTCGTTACAAACTGTATTCAGGTGGCTAATATATATATTGCTTTTGTTCATCCAGATGGCGCCTCTGCAGTGGCTAATGCTTAGCTCTCGAGACGTTTTTTTTTAAAAAGTTGGACGAAAAAACTTGAAGCGAACGTTTTTTTTAATAGAAAGAACAGTAACGTAACAGTAAAGTAACCTAGAATGGTAAAAGATACAGGCATGTAAAGGCAGAGACACGCAGACGTTAGCCCCGCCCTTTTTGTGAGCATCAGACCAAATATCAATAAATTGGAAATTGAAAGGGGCAGAGACTGTGACATCAGTCCAAAGTAACAAACCAATTAGAAATTGATGATGCTCATAAAAGGGTGGGGAAAACGTCTGCATGTCCCTGTCTTTACTTCCCTGTTAAAAGATTATGCTAAAGTTCTATTCATGGCAAAATCTTAAGAGAGAACCATTTTATAGCAGTTTGAAAATGACGAGTTTTTTGGTTTTTTTCATAGACATTTCAAGAAAAACTATTTTTGCCTTTTTTCAAACTGTTATAAAAAGTTTATTTGTTAAAGATATAATGAAAACAACTTTTAGCTTTATGACCAACTATTCTAGTTTCTAAAACACTACGATTTTTTTTTTCTCGTAATGTTTCTTCCAACTTGCCCTCAAAACTGCAGGTGGTGAAGAGGCCTGATATATAACACAATAGCCATGCAGGCGCGCCATCTCGAATTTCTTTCACAATGAAGTCTGAATAAACAACAACAAAAATCTTAAACTTTTGAACCGGAACCGAACTTAGGCGCCTTTTCTTCGTCTATTTATATAAAAACTTGAATTTCTATTCTATTGTTAAGCTTCGAATTATGTAGAATAAAAATGTAAAACCCAAAGAGAGAAACTCCCACAGTGACAATGAGATAGATACAGAAGTAATTGAACATTGAATTATATAGCTCGCCCAGATTAAAAAAATGAAAAATAATAATAAAAAAATTCCTTTCGCTTTTTACATTTTACAGTAAAATTACACGTGAAATAATTGAAAATTTATATATGAATATTGAATAAGGAAAATAAGACTGATTCCGAAATGTTAGAAAAAGTGCAACATGGATTTTCTGTACAACGGTATCTTCTGGAATGTCTCGGTTTAGATTACGAGCATAGGCTAGCCAGTTTTAGGTCCGAAATCCCTTACGGCCCTTTAGGCGTCTTTTCTTTTCTAATTTCTCAAAACCGTGGGTGGGGGAAGGTACCTCCTATAGAACATAATAGCCACTGCAGTGGCGCCATCTAGGAAGACAAACAAAATAAACATCTATTAAGCCACTTTAATTGATATTTTGCATCGCTGTTTTGTTTCTCAGGTGTCGCGAGCTCGTAAGAACATCGCATTCCAAGTGGGATTTTCTCCAAAGGTGAAGTCTGTCAGCAAGTAAGCTGCCGAAATTAGAACCGTTTCGAACCGTAAGACTTAACCGTAAAAAAAACTTTTTAAAATGTTTTTGACGTTCATAGACAACAGCCACTAAACAACAGGGTGGAACAAAGAAGACAACCACCAAACTGAAAATATTTAGTAATCCGTTTTCTGTGGAGCAGCCCGATGTCTTTATCGTTTAAACAGAAGAGATTTTGCTTTTATTTTACATCTTTTTTTAATATAAATTTTAAGAAAAAACGTTTTTTAAAGCTTAACATTAAAGTACTAGAAAATTGAATCAGTTTCACTGTCTTAAAATTATCATTGTAAAGATCTGATCGCGTTTCTCTTCTCCAGTTGTTCCATTTCGCGGAGAACGATTGCAACGTTGCATCGTAATTGGTGAAACCGTTTCAAAGACATCTGAAAAAGAAAAGTCGTATAAAAGCTCTTATTTTTTAAAACAGTTAAGAAACGGAAGTTTAGACCTCGAAATTACGAACTGTTCCATTGCTCAGAACTAATTTGACGACAATCGTCGGTTCGAAAACACGGCTCAAAGAACTAGTCGAAATGGAAACGTCGAGTCTCCACGTAAACTGCTTCAGTGTCGGTAACTTTGGATGTTGCAAAACCAAACAACGATTCATCTTCTTGTAACTTTGACACAACGAAAGAATGAGTTTTGAAGGAGAGAAATTGTTTTTTTTTTAAATGCCGTTTTGATTTGTTGTGAGTATGAAACCGTTTTACCTTTCACCAAAAACTATTTCCGTTAAGCGTTCTATGACTTCGTTCGATAACCTTTAGAGCAAAAAGACGAAACAAATGTCAGATTTTTTTTATAACTACAAATTACAATTCAAAACTTTACTTTAATTCTTCTAGATCTTCTCTTAGACTCTAATAAAAAAAGGAAATGTTCTATTTAGTGAAATTTTTTTTAGATTGTTAACCAGACCTGCACAACTCGATTGAGGGTGAAGACCATGTATTACCACATAAAAAATACAGGCAATTAGAAATCGGGACAAACGGAAGTTGGCTCCGCCCTTTTTATGATGACCGACAAGTTCTAATTGGTTTGTTGTGTGGTTCGACATTGAAAAGGACGGAGCATGTGACGTCAGACTACATAACCAACCAATTATAATATAAGGATATTAATATGGATGAACACAAACTTTAAAGAGATGAACATACTTTAAAGGAATGAACACTGTTTTAAGAGGGATGAACATGGTTTTATGGGGGATGAATATGGCTTTATGGGGAATGAAAATAATTCATTCCCCTTAAAACCATGTTCATCCTTTTATCCCTCTATGTTCATCCCTTTAAAATTTGTGTTCATCCATATTAATATAGTGTTCATCCAATTCTATGTGCTTTCTGTGTCGGGTTTTAGAGTTACACCCATTGTTCATCAGTTCATCTTTTTATCCTAACCCCTTTGTGGGCGCCCATGATCAAGTATGGCAACGTTATTTTATTGCAACGTAACTTATGCCAGTAAGGATGAAAAATCAATTTTTTTGTTACGATTGAACTCTTCAATTTTCACATGATTCGTATTTTAAAATTACAGCTATTTTCAAAATTTGTTGCGAACCGTATGTTGTGTAGGCCTGTGATCTTGACTAATAATAATTCTTTTCAAATGATTGTCTCAAAGAACTCTTAGAATAAATTTTAAAGAATTAAAATGCCATTAAGAGAAATTTTTTTAAGAGAAATTGAAAGCGCTTTAGAAATTAGGAGAGTAATTAAATCAACCACATCTTTAAAAATAAACATTTACCAAGTGCTTCTTTTTCTGCTTCTTAAGCGAAAAACGAAGAGAGAATTTTAAATTGCCATAACATTTTTTTTTAAAGATATCAATATGAAAAGCAAATTAAATAATTTATTATTCTCAATTTCTTCGTTTTCATTTGCATAGTTTTACAAATGACTACCAGGCTACGTATAAAACACCTTTTAAAAGGCTACATCACAAAATTACTTTAAAAAATCTCCGCAAAGAGCGCTAGCATCGTTTTTCTATTGAGCCCATAGACACAGTTGTGGCAATATGTTTATTATTCATATTTAAAATTGTCCAATATTAAGTTTTCAAAGTGCGATGTGCACCTTAAATATATGCTGATCGAGTGATAGAATGACAAAAAATTGGTAAGTGCGGTTATATTTTTTAAAAAACTATTTCAAAATCGCGAATTGCTAACTCCATTGAGTATATGCTTGTAAGCAAAAAAAACATCCATAAAAATGCTTGTAAAACATACTTAAAAATAATTTAAAAAACAAACAGAAAAATCAGCACGTGCGCGCGAAAATGTGTTGGTTTTTTAAAATTATTTTTAGGTATTTTGACGAGGATTTTAATCGATTTTTTTGCTTACAAGCACGTGCTCAATGGAGTTTAAACATAAGAGTTAGAAATTCGCGATTTTGAAATAGTTTTTAAAAATAGAACCGCACTTACCAATTTTTTGTCATTCGATCAGCATATATTTAAGGTGCACATTGCACTTTGAACCATCAAAATTGGACAACTTTAAATATGAAAAACAAACATATTGCCGCCGCGACTGTTGTATTTTAAAAATTAACTTTTCTTTAACATTGGGACTATAGGCGCCATAGAAAAACGATGCTAGCGCTCTTTGAGAAGATTTTGCGAAGTAATTTTGTGATGTAGCCTCTTAAAAGAATTGTATCATGTTCAATTACTTGATTTTTGTTCGATTTTTTTAGACTTTTCTTAGATTTTTCGATTATTCATCGATTTATCCAGCAGTCTAACATCACTGCAACATAATTCTAATGGACGTGACGTCACACTCATAGATAACAGAAATGTGCATCAAGAGTTAATTTTCATTCTTATACGAAATAAACCTCTTTCTTTAGTTTCGTTTCTGGTAATCTGACAACTGCTTTGATGGTGGTCAAGAGTCCGGCTGTGACAACACTGATCTGTTCTCGTTCTGTTTCGTTCACATCGTCACCAAATGCTCTCTCCATTACACCTTCGGCTACTTTTTTGCCTTCCAGCGAGCCCTTTACCACTGAAAACCAATTACATATCTTGAACTTTGTTTACTACAGGTAAAAAGACAAAAACATTTGACATTTTCGAATCCCATGCGTACTTACGTTGTAATATTTTCTGAAGCGTCTCGTCATCGACTTTATTAATAGCTTTAGACATTAACTTCACATCACGAGGTACGCTTGATCCAAAGAATGACATTTTTACCAAATAAAAACTAATAGAAAAAGCATACAAAAACAAAAATATACACGATATTGTACTGTAGGCGGTAAGAAATTTGTCGTCTGCTAGAAAGAAAAGTGACTTACATGACTAATCGATAAACTAATTCTGATTCTATATTATCTATTATGCTTCTTATTTTAGACCATTTCTCTTGTTCTGTTTTTGTTCATTTTACGTATTTATTTGTAAATAAACCCAAAAAGTATGAAACTTTTTATTAAATTCCGGTATTTCATTTTATCAGTGATGATCGATTATTAATGCCAGGCATCAGTCCGATAGGTAGCGCCATTTAGTGCTGTTCGATAATAATCCATAATTTCCCTAACCTTTTAGAATTTATTTATAAAAGGTTAAATTTACTAAATAATTTGTTATAGTATTGTGCGAATGTTTCAAACGAATAATAAACCGTAATTATTTAATATTATTTTAAATTATAATGTGTCTAAAAAGGAGTAAAAATAATATACAGAAAGATATTTGGTCACATGATTGAAAACATTGTCGATTAGTTATCTGACAGCACTGTCATTCATAGGTAAAATGGCCGCCGGTGGTCGTTCGTGTTTATGTTGTCTACGTTAAAAATGGAGTTAAAATAGTTATTTTGTTGTTGTGTTTCGATTTAATAGAGATAGTGCGACAATTTTAGTGGTATTCAGGTGTGAGGAATGGCCTCATCTGGTGTGTACGCTAGTACGGAAGTGATTAAGGGCGAGAACAGTGGTTCCGTTGCCGGCGGCGGCCCTTCTGATCTGAAACGGGCCGAAGACGTCGTCAAAATGACGATGAACGACAACCTCAAATTCGCTGTCCTCATTGGACTCATTGAAGTCGGTCAGGTCTCTAATAAGGAGGTGGTCAACTCAGTTTTGCAGTTGGTAAGTTAAATTTCGTATTTATGTTTTGTTTTAATTATCAAGTCCCCTAAAGTCGTTTTTGAGAGCACACTAAAGAAATAATAAGATGGGACCGCTCATAAGACGTCACTCGGTTTCTGCATTCTATCATTTCACAGCTATTTTTAAGAGTACTGTTGAGAAGTGTCTACATTTTATAGATGTGGCTTGAAAAATTGTTACTTATGCAACATTTTGAAGCAAAGGTTGTGATTCAGTTTTGTAATGGATATAAGTGAGGTTGTACAAGTATGGCGCTTTTATTCTTCCATTTAATTTTATACTTTATAGTAGTACTTGGGTATAACTTCACATTTATGTTGTAATGCCATCTTGAATTTTTTTTTTCTTCAGTTATTTCTATAATGTGTTTTGTGTGGTATGTTGAGAATTTTTGTGCTTAGCATATAAATTACAGATTAAATGGTCGTTTTTATGGTTGCTGTTGAATGCGGATTTCATGGCATATCTAGAATTCTACATTTTTTTTTATTCTTCGTCAGCGTATGTTGTACTTCTGAGTGGTTCTATTGCTCAATGAGCGCTATCTTGGAGCAATATGTTACTCGTTTATATCGCTGTGAGATTTTACATGATTACGATCGCCATCTATTAGTCACTTATGTCAACAATAGTGATTAATTTACCTTGATTGTACTTGACATTGTTTTTTTCTTCTTCTTTCTATTCATTGCTGTGTTTTTTTTTTAATTGGTTAAATAACAGCAATAAAACTCATTACTTAGAATTTGTAATAAAAGTATTACAGATGTAGAAATACAACGTTTTTGTTAGAACAACTTTCTGAATTTTATTATTCTAATGCACTTCCGTCATGCTTCATTTCATACTTCTGAGTTATTATTAATGTTATTATTATTATTAATTTATAAAGCTGCTTTTTATACTTGAATTGTGGACAGGTTTTTTTTGTTTTTTTGTTTTGTTTAGAGATAGGCGAGAAGAGCTTCCTCTGGTGGAGAACACTGTCACGAAGTGCCCCCCCCCCCCCCCTCTGCAGTCTTCATTAAAATACATTATGCTCTGGTTATGTTGATGTGTCTTAACGATGTTGAAATTGTTACAGAATGTGTTTACGTAATAAGATAGAGGTGCTGCGTTGTTGTGGCAAACAATTTAAATTCGTTCAGGGTAGGGTTGTTAGATTTATATATCAAGTGATGATATATATTAGGGGTGTCCCAAAAATGTCGATTAGAAATTAAAATTAAAAATCCGTGAATGCATACACAATGAAAAGTTTCTTTATTTATAGATAGATAGTAACATTATTAAAATTTTTGATAATTTGAACAATATTTAGAGATCCCCCAAGGGTCTCCAAGTTAGAACATTTTTTGGCAAAATTGGTAGTTTTGTTTCAAAATTATTATTTTAATTTCAATACATTAGGCCTATACAATTGACACACATGTAAGTAGGCCTAATATGTTGTAAAATTAAATAATACATAAGTTTTTGTGAATGTTTCTATTTTAAATTGAAATTTGTCATGTATAATATAAAAACTTATGGTAATAGCCATATAGAATTTGGAAGCCATTGGGGGAACTCTAAATATAGCTCAAATGAGCTGGAATTTTACAGGTATTATTATTTTACAAGGGAGAAATATTCTAGAAGGTATGCATTCTAATTTTCAAACTTTTGATTTTTTTGCGGAATCAGTCAATCTGCAAATTGTCTAGGCAATCTGCAAAACAACCAACCTGCTAGTGAAGCTGCATAATTCATTACCTAAAATTAGAGGTGGGGGACGAATCCTAAATTTTCTCGAATCCCTCGAACCTTGCGAATCTCGAATTTGACGCCAATATCTTGTCATTTTAGAACTAAAGAGACTTGGTAAATGAAAGTGAAATAATTTGACACTAATTGCTCCTTAGTGGAATTTATGATGTTATTAAACGGTAAACATAGAGTAAATAGGGCCAAATCAACCTAATTAAAGACTTCGGAATTGCAAACAGAGAGAATAAAGGGTGAAATTAATGTTAAAACATTATTGAATATAATATTTATCAGGATATATTGTTTCGGTAACGTTTTCAACACCGTTCGTGTCGATTCACACTGTATACGGTCAAGGCAGAGTCCGGTTGACCGTGGTCAAATATCGTACTATAGGTTTTCAATTGAAATCCACTGTGTTTGGAAAGTTGGCGTTCACACTGGTCACCGTACTCTCAGATCATGGTTTTCCATAGAAAATTTGACCGGTGCCCATGACCGGACACAATAACATAACCAGAGCAATTAATGCTCACGGTCGTTAGTGAATGAGGCAATGTCAAACGACAGGTATCTCTGCCCAGCAGTAAAACTTTGTTGGCCAATTAGAGATTGATAAGGGCGGGGCATGTGATATCAGACCAAGTAACAAACCAATTAGAAATTGATGGCGGCGCTTATTGTGTTAACCAGTGATTCTGCCTAATATGCAGGGACAGATTAAAAGGATCAACCGATGAGCGGATGAACAGTTGGTTAACTCTAAAACCCGAAACTGAATGCATATATAATTGTAGGAACACTATACTTTTTTATACATCGGTTATTCGGTGGGGTTACGTTAAATAGTTTGTTGCAGGGGTGGGGGGGGGGGGGCGTCTGGGAGGCTTAGTCCCCCAGAATGTAAAAAAAAAAACAGTTCGATTTAAAACATGATTTGTGTGTTCTGCACCCATGTTAATAGTATTCATCCCAAGGTTTTTGTGTTCATCCATTTCTATATGCATCCTGTTTCAGGTTTTAGAATTATCCATGATGTCGATCACGTTCATCGGTTCATCCTTTTATCCTGATCGAGGGATAAAAAGTTGAACATACTTTATAGGGATGAACATGGTTTTCAGGAGGATGAACATGGTTTTGAGGGAGCTGAACATGGTTTTGAGGGGGATGAACAGGGTCTTGAGGGAGATGAACAGGGTCTTAAGGGGGATGGACAGGGTCTTAAGGGGGATGGACAGGGTCTTAAGGGGGATGGACAGGGTCTTGAGGGAGATGAACAGGGTCTTGAGGGAGATGAGCAGGGTCTGGTCCCCCCCCCCCGTTCAATGTTCATCTGTTCATTCGTTCATCTTTTTATCCTAACCCATCATGTATATGTATAAAGTGCATGCACGTCACACAGTGTCACACGGGCACTGGGCCACATACGCACGTAAGAACAACTGTAAATGAATGACACACACACAGCATCCTTCTTCTTTATTCGTTTTTTTTTTGTTACACATGTTATTTTTGTGATCTATATTCTGTAATAATGGATTTTTGATGGTTTCAACTCAACAATCCTCTTTGTGATGGTTTAAATTACATTTATCTGGGGATTGATAACGAGGATTAGGTTTTCTATAGCTGATCTAAATTAGGATAGACACATGCATACACACATATTTGCTCAGAATTTCACAAACAAAACAAAACAAGCAAAAAAAAAAAAATACTCTTTAGAAAACAATCACGCTCGCTCAAAATATTGACGCACGCACAAACACAATATACGCGCAGATTTTCGTTTGCTACGCCCTTTTATGAACGTCATCAATTTCTAATTGGTTTGTTATTTAGTCTGACGTCGCATGCTCCGCCCTTTTCAACGTCGACCCACGCAACAAACCAATTAGAAGTTGACAGTCGTCATAAAAAGGGCGGAGCCAACTTCTGTTTGTCCCGATTTCTAATTGTCTGTCTTAAGACCGCACGCACGAAACGTTCTGATAATGAAATCGCAAACGTACAAATAAAGCCCTTATCACACTAGCAACCTCCAATGCAATTCAACTTGTAATGCAACCTGTGACGTGACTTGCAACTAGAACTTTGTAATAAACTTCTATATCACACTACATGCAACCTAGTTGCCAATCAAGTTTTTAAAACTTCGTTTATGTCAAGGGGCCGACACATTCGGGTGAATCTCGTGCGGTATCGGAAGCCATTTTACTTTTAATCCTGCGTTTTACTGAATTTTAAAATTTCAATTCTATTCTGGATATCCAGTAAAATTGCAGCTAAAAAGTAAATCCACACGATCTGCTGTGAATCTTAGTGAAAATCGTATATGATTTTCTGTTTAATGCCTGCCCCGCTTGGTTTGTGTCCATATTGGGAGCAACTAACAGGAAGTTCATGAAACCGGAAGTCATGAAACCGGAAGTCATGAAACCTGGAATTCGGTCAATGTTACATATGTCATTTCCGGCAAACGGCGTGATTGGTTGTTTGTCAGAAAGTTTACTTGAAAACCTGGTCTCACGCTAGTTAAAATGAAAATTTTACAATCAAGTTGCATATGTCATATCTGCACACTATAAACATTGAAGTTGCATGTCACATTGCACTTTTTCTTGCATCAAAAGTTGCTAGTGTGATAGGGGCTTTAGAGAACAGAGATGGATGGATAGACTCAGAGAGAGGAGCCGAAGGGGGGGGGGGAGGGAATGTTAATAGATTGCTAGATGCTTTTTCTCTTCAATCAATTACCTATTATTATAATATTTTCTTTCGCTTTTGTCTAATGGGTTCTCCTTTGCGATTTCATTTTATCAATGTTACTTTGAATGGAATCTCTTTATTCTTTTCTTTTTTGAGTTTCCAATGTTTATGGATCAATTTCTAAGGTTTATGGTTCGCCTATTATAATCACCAATTTGTCAGATGGTTTTATATTTTTCTTTCTCTTTTCATTTTATATTTGAGCAAAGATCGATTCTAATACAATGGTATTTATGCAAATACTGAGGTTTTTTGTTTCAGCTTTTGGAAAGAAAAAAAAAAAAAGGCGTGGGGGGGGGGGGGTTGGTTCGGTCTTATTTGCACTTGAATGGATTCATGTTAGCAGTGATTGCTCACCTTCAGGGAACTCTAATATCTCAATATATAAAATTTATAAAGAGCTGTTGTGATCTTTCAAGGGTGGAGTTGGTGTGTGTGTGTGTGGGGGGGGGGGGTTGTCTTCTTGGATATACTTATGAATAATTGAGTGATTTCAGTGCTTTAAGGGGTCGAATTTCTTAATGACTACTTAGACAAAGCTCTAAACTCATCAACTTTAGTTGTAAAGTGTCATGTAAGGCTAGTTTGATCCGATGTAAATAAAAAAAAAGTCTGATTTAAATCAAATAAATCGATTTATATTCAATTTTTTTTAAAAAATCAAAAAAAATAAAATCTGCCACTCTGAATACGTGTGTGGGACATTTGTGTCCAAAGACACTTGCCCTAACGGGAAATTTGCCCTAAAGTTATTTTCCCTAAAACCATTTTTGCCCTAAAGGGAAACTTGCTCGAAAACCTTTTGCCCTAAGACCATTTGTCATAAAAGGACATTTGCCCTAATCAGTAGTGTAAGTTTACGTCATTTGGCGGTTTTTTGTGCACCTGTGGCGTGCAGAACCAATTTAACATACTCCACCGAAAGACACTGAATCGTATTAAAAGAGAAAAAAAAAAAGTGGTTTTTAGCGCAAATGTCTCTTTAGGGCAAACGTCCTTTTAGGGCAAATGTCCCTTTAGGGCAAGTGTCTATATACCCCTGATTACACACAAAAGTACCACTTCTAGCCTGTCTACAGTTCACTATAAGGTTGGCTATGTAACTGTAGTTAATTTTTGTAGTAGAAACGGGATATTCAGCTCAAACTGAAAGATGGGCAACTTTAATTTAGAATTCTAACATTTAGACAAGGTGTTTCACACATCTGTCTGCCTGTGAAGAATAAATAGTGGGCGGAAAATGATTCGTTTATCCTGTTTTGACAGTCTTCTTTCATTTTTGTTCTGGTTTTCTTTTATTTAACAAACTCCTATTTTCAGATTTCTCTCGTTGCAAATATTTTAAAAGTCATTTTCTTCATTCACTTTTCCTGTTTTTGTGATTCTTTTTTCCTTTTCTCCTCTTTTCTTTTTGGTTATTATTTTTGTTGACGGTTCGTTGATTACGTACAAAACAAAATATATTTCAGAATAAATCTGCATAAAGAATATTGATTAACACACAATGTTATTTGTCGTATTATTATTATTATTACTATTATTATTATTATTATTCCTGTTATTATTATTACTATTATTAATATTTCTATTATTATTAGGTCAGGTTAAGCCTGGGTTTCCTAAGATAGCCGTACCATAAAATAGCAGGACGTAATATGACAGTAAATGACATCACAAAAAAAAACCGGTTTTCATTAGTGTTGTAAATTAAAAAAACCGTGTTTTTTTTTAAAAAAAAAAAAACAGTAAAGAAAAAATAAAAAAAAAAAACGGCGGGAAAAGAGAAACGCAAGAAAGAAAGTAAATTGATCCAGTTTTAAGTACGTTAGAAAAATCTACATTAAAAGTGTTCGTTTTTTTATAAAATCATGTTTTATTTACAAAAAAAAAAGCTGGGGGGGGGGGGGGGGGGGGGGTTGGAGAAAATGCAAAAAAAAAAGCCTTTCTTTAGTTTGTTGGTGGTGAATCCTGATTGGTTTCAGTTCTACGATAGGGAAAAATACAAAGTTTACATTAAGCAGTGAAATGCAAATTAATGAATTAAGAATAGAAATTATGTCAGATTCGTGATTTAAGTCATTTTAATTACCTTTCACTATATACGATAGGAAATCTGAAAAAAACATTTTTTAAATAAAAACTTTTAAATAATTTGTACATTGTAATCGAATTTCATTTTAAATTGAATTGGTTCTTAAAAATAGCATCATGGCTTCAATTATCTCCTATTTCATCTGTACTCTTTAAGACTCAATTTTGATGTTCGGTCAATCATTTTTCTTTCGGAGTCCTACGGACTCCTATACCGACTCCTACCAAAAATGACCGTCGACTTCGTCTACAGGCAATTAGAAATCGGGACAAACAAAAGTTGGCGCCGCCCTTTTTATGACGACCCGGCAACTTCTAATTGGTTTGTTGTGTGGTTCGACGTTGAAAAGCTCGGAGCATGTCATGACGTCAGACTACATAACCAACCGATTAGATGTTGCGTTCGTCATAAAAAAGGGCGGAGCCAACTTCTGTTTGTCCCGATTTCTAATTGCCTGTCTCCGACTCCACAGCACTACAGGCTAAAAATAGCTAGCCTGAGCGCATAATCTAATCCGAGACATTCAGGGGCCGTGTTTCTGAACAGAAATAAGTCAAATGTCAAAAAAGGGTCTTGTAATAGACCTACAAGTGAATTCTACGGAGCCCTGTAAAGGACACCCGTTGCCAATTCACAATTTGTCAATACTGAATTGTTGGTAATTCGTAATAAGTTAATAACAAATTGTGAATTTTCGATGCGTGTCCTGATCAGGGCTCCGTAGAATTCGCTTGTATTACAAGACTTGTGTTTGTCGAGAAACAGTGGCCCAGGAAAGATACTTTGTACAGCAAATCCCATGTTGCACTTTTTTCTTCTTCTAACATTACGGGAATCATTCTTATTTATTTTCCTTTGTTATTTAAAATCAATTTTCAATTATTTCACGTGTATTTACTGTAAAAAGTGAAAGCAAATTTTTTTATTATAATTTTTCATCTTTTGAATCTTGGTCGAGTTATAGATTTCAATAATCGATTCCTTCTCTATCTGTCACTGTGGGAGTTTCTCTCTTTGTGTTTTACATTTTTATTCCACATTATTTGAAGCTTAACCATAAAAATAGACAAAGAAAAAGACGCCTGAAGTCTAGACTTCACTTTATAAGACCCCGGTTCCGGTTGGGAAGTGAAAAGAAATGCGAAAGAAAGAAAGAGAAATTCGAGATTGAGCAAAAAAATAGCAGTTTTTTTAAAAAAAAGTTAAGGTGGCTGCATATATATTTATTTTGCTTTCGTTTCCACCGGATGGCGCTACTGCGGACTCTTAGGTTCTATGGGAGGTTTATTCCTCCAACCGCCGGTTCTGAGAAAATTTATATATTTTTTTTTTCAAACGGAGCGTTTTTCTGAAGACACTTCACTAAACAAAATTCAAAATGTTTTAGAAACTAGAATAATTGATGATAATGCTAAAAGTTTTTTTTATTGATGATGGTATTTTTCAAAATAAACTTTTTAGGGCAGTTTTAAAAAGGCGAAAATAATTTTTCATGAAATGTCAGTTGAACCCCCCCCCCCCCTCCAAAAAAAACACGTCAAAACTGCTATAAAATGTTTTATTTTTAAAGATATTGTGATGGAAAAAACTTTTAACATAATTTTTACCATTTTAGTTTTGAGAAACCACGTTTTAAGAAAACACGTTCGCTTGTCGTTTTTGCCGCAAAATCAATGTAAAAGAGGTCTGTTATTTTACCTTAGTCACACTTATATTAGAACTAGTGGGGTAACCGGTCATAAATGACGGGAGCAATATTCACGGGCAATTGTGCCCAGCATTAGAATTTCTTTTCCTCCGCCCTTTTATGACGTCAGACCAAGTAACAAACCGATTAGAAATTAATGACGTTCATAAAAGTTCTGAGCAAAAGAAATTCTAATGCTGGGCACAGTTGCCTGTGATAAACTAGTTTAATTTTGCTACTATTATCCTCTCCCCTTTTTATATTTGAAAGAGAAAATGAGCATGTCGGAATTTATATAAATTTAAATGAATAAATGAACCGCTTTTTTTCTCAAGGTCAACTATATGTTGCACCCATCTCATCCAAGAACCCCGTGATATTAAATTGGAGAGGGGGAAAAGCAAACATGTCCTCCACACAATAGATTTTATAAAAACTTAAAATACGTTCGTGGAGGACTGTCCTGGAAGGAGAATATTTCTTCCAAATATGGAGGACTGTAATCCACAGGTGGCAAGCCTATTTGCAGGTGTACTGAGTTGAATTGAATTAATAATCTAGAAAAGGGCCACCTTTAAACACTTGTTTGTGTTTAAAGGTGGCCCTTTTCTAGATTATTAATTCAATTCCGGAAAAGTCCAAACAAGTCCGGAAATTACTTCTGTTCACTATTATTATCTTTTTTGATAAATTAGTGTATTTTTTTGGTAACATCCTGTATTATTTGTGGGTGGTTTTTACTTCGGTAACGTACACAAGATACGTTATACGTCTTCGTCAGTTGAATTAACAATTGACCGGGGGGGGGGGGGGGTTGATCATGAGTCATTGCGACAGACATATTGGGATAGATTTTAAATGGGAGTCTATTTATAAGCATATTATTGACATTCAATGGAACAATTTTTTTCTTCCTCCCACGCATTTAATTGATTCTCTGCAACAGAGGCATACGCGTGCGTGATATACTCTCCTCGTAATATATATTCAGCTATTCAACTTCTTAGTTATTAGTATTATTACTCATTATTATTACTCTTAATAGTTGTGGCATTTCCTTGAATTTATAAAACTATTTGTTGAAAATATAGGAATTTTGAGCAATTGGGATCTGAACACACACACTCTCTCTTTCTGTTGAAATTTAGATTAGATGCGGTTGGTTAGAGAGGCCTTTGATACGGAACCCTGTAAAGGACATGCGAGATTTTTTTTTAAATCTCGACATTTCCACTTTTTCCAGAATCTCGACATTTCGACTTTAATCTCGACATTTCGACTTTAATCTCAACATTTCGACTTTAAACTCGACATTTCGACTTTAATTTCGACATTTCGACTTTAATCTCGACATTTCGACTTTAATTTCGACATTTCGACTTTAATCTCGACATTTCGAATTTAATCTTGAAATTTCCAATTTAATCTCGACATTTCGAATTCTTCCAGAATCTCGAAATTTCGACTTTTAATCTCTTATTCGGCCATGTTAATTATGCCATGTTTTGCGCACCATTCTCTTAATAATGAAATTATTGCAAGCGCCCTCTTGTAGCAGCAATAATTTAATTATTAGAGTATGGTGCGCACAACATGGCATACTTAACATGACCGAATAAAAGACATTAAATCTCGACATGTCGAGATTTAAAAGAAAAAATCTCGCCTGTCCTTTACGGGGCTCCATACTTTGAAGTGTAGGCTGTACCCATATGAAATGATATGATTCAAGCGATGATGAGGATTTGAGCTGGAGGGAGGGAAGCTAGCTATTAAGTGATGTCGTTAAGAGTATATACCGAGTGCCCCGGAAGTTTGGCGACAGAGAGAGAGCAAATTAACATATCTCTTCCACCCATTTTCTTCAAATCTCGTTGTCGTTTGAGATGGAAAACACGTTTTTTTGAAGTCTTTGAACTGTTTGAATTTGGAGAATTAAGGCATTGCCAGACGGGCGACTTTTGGAAGACTTTTTTTTTGGCGACAAAATGAAGTCGAATTGTCGCCAAAAACCGAACACTTAAAACAATGGGGTATTTTTAAAGTCGCCCTGTATCTAAAGAAGAAAACAAGAAACAGTGGTGCCGGTAGCGGAGATCGAAACACTTTCCGGAGATAGAAGCTGGAAAGTGTTTTAAAAGTCGCCTGTGTGCGAACGTTGGCTGGCGTCTTTACATAGAAATTACATTGCGACGACACCACCCCTCTTTGGGGGGGGGGACGTTTGTCGCCGAAAAGTCTTTCAAACGTGTCGCCTGTCTGCCAATGCCTTTATTCTGCAAGCAGCCAAGGAGGCCTGTGGCAGTGTTACAAATGTCCAATTTCAGCATGCGAAATGCGTTGTCAAAACTCGAAAATATTAGCTCCACTAACAGTTGGAATGTGTCTGCTGCATCTGCATTAATAATTGCATTCGTAGAAAATTAACAGTCTCGTTATGCAAATTGTTTTCATGCATAAAATCCTCTTCAATTCATTTGGATTTTTTCCAGCTTTTTTTTTGGAGTAATTAATTAAATTTGGGCAATTGATCGGATGTCTTTGAACTTTTAGGGAATGGTTTGAACTTTATGGAGTCTTAAATTCTAGGTAAATAGATGGTCTTAAGTTTTTGAACTTCAATGAAATTCTCTGAAAAAAAAAAACCAACTCAAAACTCCAAATTTAGGCAAATTGTTCGTTTTTTTTAACTTTGGTTCAACGTTTTTGAGTCTGAGGCCTGAATCTGGACTCTAGGCAATGGTTAGGAGTTTCTGGACTCCATGGTTCATCGCAAAATTACTTCGAAAAACCTCCTCAAAGAGCGCTGGCATCGTTTTTCTATTGAGCCCATAGACTCGATGTTAAAGAAGAAACGTTAATTTTTAGAAATCGGGACGAACACAAGTTGGCTCCGCCCTTTTTATGACTTTTATGACAACTGGCAACTTGGTTTTGCAGTCTGACGTCACATGCTCCGCCCTTTTCAACGTCGAACCACACAACAAACCAATTTGAAGTTGCCGGTCGTCATAAAAAGGGCGGAGCCAACTTGTGTTCGTCCCGATTTCTAAATGCCTGTCACAGTCGCGGCGGCAATATGTTTATTTTTCATATTTAAAGTTGTCCAATGTTGATGGTTCAAACTGCAATGTTCGCTTTAAATATATGTTTATCTAGTGATAGAACGGCAAAAAATTGGAAAGTGTACTTCTATTTTTAAACAAATATTTCGAAATCGCGAATTTACTCAATGGCGTTTAACACTACTCCATTGAGTAAGAAAAACACAGCCATTAAAATGTTCATAAAAATACCTAAAAATAATTTTAACAAAAAAAAAAAACGGAAAAAAAAATCTATAAACGTGTTCATTTTTCCTGTTTTTTTTAAAATTATTTTTATGAGGTATTTTTAGGTTTTTCTTACTCAAAGGAGTTTAACAAAGTTGAAAATTAGCGATTTTGAAATTTTTTTTTTGTAAAAAAAAATAGAAGCACACTTTTCAATTTTTTGACAATCTAGCACTAGATAAACATATATTTAAAATGAACATTGCACTTTGAACCATCAAAATTAGACAACTTTAAATATGAAAAATAAACATAATATTGTCACGACTGTGGATTTTAAAAATTAACATTTTTTCTTTAACATTGGGTCTATGGGACAATAGAAAAACGATGCTAGCGCTCTTTGTGGAGATTTTTCGAAGTCATTTTGCGATGTAGCTTCTTAAGGCGCTTTTTTTTCTAGTTTTTTGAGGTTCTGAAGTTTTTAGGGGAATTTGGAGTTTGGATATTGAAACGATCAAAAGCTGAAATTTTTATTTCAAATCGTGGCTGCCCCTTGTATATGAAAGGGGATCGGCAATCACTGAAAGCACCATTGCTAAATTTGGGAGTCCACAACATCCTTTTGGCAAACAAAGAATTATGCATTTTGCAATTATAAAGGTTGGATGCAAATCATGTTTTTTTTAAAAAATTCAAAAAATCGGATGTTTTTGATTTAAGTCGGAGTTTTTTTTTTTTAAATTTAAATTAGATTTTTTTTGTTTTATTTAAAATTTCACAAAATTGCTCTTTTCATTAACTGATATTTCATGCAATTCGCCTTGTGAAGTAAATTCATTTCATGAAGCCCGTTATACACCTACAATTTTTACTTGCATCTTTGTGTCAATTAAAATGATGAATGATTTGGTACATAAAATGTATAAATTAATTGATAAGTGTCAATCGGCGGTTATACACAAGTAAAAGTATTCGAACATTTGGGCGCAGCTGAAAAAATTCTGTTAGCCCCGCCCTTTTATGAGCATCAGACCAATAACAAACCCATAACGAACTGAATCAAACGCATAACAATCTTAAATAACGAATCAGAATGAACTTTTCGGGCTGTGCGCCCAACTGCTTCTTGTGTTTTACTTTGTTGAAGTCTTTTTGACCTCAAGACAAAACCGTAGCATAATGCAGTGGCGTAACCAAGGGGAGGTCCGGACCCCCCAAGATTCTTTATACATACCAAAAAAGAGCTTTGTTTATATTTGTTAGTTTTTTCTCAGTCTTTTTTTTTTTTCTCTTTCTCTCTCTACCTCTCTGTCTCTTTCTCTTTCTACCTCTCTGTCTCTTTCTCGGTCTCTCTCTCTCTCTCTCTCTCTCTCTCTCTCTCTGTATTTTTCTCTTTCTCTTAACCTGTACCTTCAAAACTCATTTTGTCCCACCACCATAATAGATGTTCTATTGAGCAACTTTTCAGCTAGTTGCCAACTACAGCAGACAGTGCCATGCTGCCCCAAACTACCATGTGGAACATTCCATCTGAAACCCAGCGCATATACTGTATATGCATCACCACAACTCTGCTACTTATTGAAGACAACTTAAATGCTCAGCTTCACCATACAATGGAACATGTGTTGTTGTTTACAGCAAAGTATGCTAGCAAATGAAGTCACCTGAGTGGTGTCTGAATGTCACGTGAGCACGTTATTTCCCTGGTTCCTTCCATTGCCACAGAAGGAAAAAGTTCTTCTCGGTTTTCCTCTTGACTTCTGGCATGGAACTTATGTTGATGCATATGATTTCAATATCGTTTCGAGCTTATGATGTGATGACGCTTGGCAACGGATCCACTCGACTGCGATCGCATTTCACTCATCATTTGATGAAACCCACAGCAACATACCATCACCACCAACAACCAACCAACCACCATTTGAAATTTATAATAATGAATCGATGACGTATTTGTTGTAGTCATAAAAAAGCCAAAAAAAAAACTCCATTTTGCTTAAAATTAAGCAATTACTAGACAATTTGCAAAATGCAGTTTTATGGCACTGAAAACAATGTGTAAATTGCCATAAATAATAAGGCCCAAATTCAAGAAGGGAATTTAGCACTTGAACTTCAACTTCAACTTTTAGAACAGGGGTTTTCAACGCTGAAAAGTGAATGAACTTTAGCAGGATTTTTTTATGGTTTTAACCCTGCTCAGAGGGCTAAAGTTGAAACTCCTTTTTGAATTTTGAGCCTCAACAACTTTTTCGAAGCCGCGCTAGGAGTCTGATATTAGTGTTGTAAAAAACCGTGTTTTTTTTCTTCATGTTTTTTTTTTCTAAAAAAAAAACGTTTTTTTTTATTTTCCTTATTTTCCATTTCCAACCCTATTAAGTGTTGAAAATGAAAGTGTTTTTTTACTATTTTTTTTTAAGTTTTTATTTTAAAAAATGTTTTTCAGATTTACTATCATATATATAACTAGTGGAGTAACCCGTCATAAATGACGGGAGCCAAATTCACATGCAATTGTGCCCAGCATTAGAATTTCTTTTCCTCCACCCTTTTATGACATCAGACCATTGAGACCAAGTAACAAACCAATTAGAAATTGATGACGTTCATAAAAGGGCTGAGCAAAAGAAATTCGAATGCTGGGCACAGTTGCCCGTGATAAATTCTAGTTTAATTTTGCTACTATTATTTCCTCCCCTTTTTATATTTGAAAGAAAAAATGAGTTTTTCATTTTCTCTGGTGTGCGCATGCGCGTCGTTTGTTCCTTTTTTACTCCTATCATTTCAATTTCAGTCACCCCTTCCCCTTTTTTCCCCCCTCCACGTTTCTCTCCCCCCTTCTACACTTTCCAACCTTTTCGCCTCTCCAATTGAATATCATGGGGTTCTTGGATGGGAAGAGTGCATTTATTCATTTAAATTTATATAAATTCCGACGTGGTTCAAGGTTTTGTTACATCCACACACACACACGCACACACACACACACACGCACACACACACACACACACACACACACACACACACACACACACACACACACACACACACACACACACACACACACACACACACAAAGACCTGGCTTAATATATAATAGATAATAGAAGGTAATTAAAACGACTTAATTCACGAATCTGACATAATTTCTATTCTTAATTCATTAATTTGCATTTCACTGCTTAATGTAAACTTTGTATTTTTCCCTATCGTAGAACTGAAACCAATCAGTAATCAGGATTCACCACCAACATATACCCAAAGAAAGGCTTTTTCATTGCATTTCCTCCCCCCCCCACCCCATGCTGTTTTTTTTTCTAAATAAAACATGATTTTATAAAATAACGAACGCTTTCTAACTGAATCATTCAGCAATCTCGGGGACACACGTATTTAAAACCGATCAATTTTCTTTCTTTTTTGCGTTTTTCTTTTCCCGCCGTTTTTAAATTTTTTTTTTCACTTTTTTTTTAAACACTTTTTTTTTTTAAATTTACATCACTATTGGATATACATGTACATGCAACTCAAACTGGAAAGCTGAAAAAGTCTGATAATTAGAAAATTTCTGTAAGAATTGTAGAATTTAGAAAAAAAGTTAAGCTGCTATTACACAAGCAACTTTTGATACAAGAAAACTTGCAATGTGACATGCAACTTCAATGTTTATAGTGTGATATGACATGCAACAGGAAAAAAAATTATTTTTTAACTATTGTGAGACTCAGTCTCACCGAGTTGAACAGGTTCAACTTCTGACAGACTTTTCATGTAACTTTCTGACAAACAACCAATCAGGCCCATTTGCCAGAAATGACATATGTAACATTGAACGAATTCCTTGTTCCATGACTGCTGGGTTATGAACTTCCTGTTAGTTGATCACAATATGGACACAAACCAATGGGGGCAAACATTGAAGAAAATCATGTGCGATTTTCACTAAGATTCACAGCAGATCGTGTGGATGGAAAGTCATTTTACTTTTTAGCTGCAATTTCACTGGATATCCATCTGGAATAGAATTGAAATTTTAAAATTCAGTAAAATGCGGATTAAAAGTAAAATGGTTTCCGATATACGAGATTCACCCGAATGTGTCGGCCCCTTGACATAAACGAAGTTTTAAAAACTTGATTGGCAACTAGGTTATTGCATAGTGTGATATAGAAGTTTATTACAAAGTTCTAGTTGCAAGTCACATCACAGGTTGCATTGCAAATTGAATTGCATTGGAGATTGCTAGTGATCATTTTAATGGACGTTTTTTTTTCTTATTTGGGCGTACTCAATGGAGTTTAACATAAGAGTTAGAAATTCGCGATTTTGAAATACATTTAAAAAATAGAACCGCACTTACCAATTTTTTTGTCATTCTATCACTCGATCAGCATATATTTAAGGTGCGCACATTGCACTTTGAAAACTTAAAATTGGACAACTTTAAATATGAAAAATAAACATATTGCCGCCGCGACTGTCTATTTGAAAAAAAATTATATTTTTCTTAAACATTGGGTCCATGGGCTCAATAGAAAAACGATGCTAGCGCGCTTTGATGAGATTTTTCGAAGTAATTTTGCGATGGTATCCTCCTCCTTTTAAGTAAAATGCTGTATGTGTAAGTAATTGTACATAGCGACATGCTTACGGTTTTTACCTCTAAGGAAAGATGAAACTGAACTTTAAAAACGTCACTCTTTTCTAGAATAGAAATTTTCTTTTCTAAAGATAACTCATTTTGAAAGACAATCTTTATCATTTCCAAAGTCTTTTTTTAATTGAATAAGAAACTTAAGAATGAAAATTTTTGAGGGCTTTTTTTCTTTCTTTCATTCATTCTTTCTTTTTTCTTCTCTGCAAGTTTGAAATCGATTTTTGTGTCAAACTTCTTTTTCTTTCATTCAAACTTTTTTCTTTCTATAAAAGAGGTGCAATAATAGGGATAGACCTCAGGTTCAGTTGGAAAAATAATAAATTCAACTTGAGGAGAAAAATTGAGTTTTTCAACGAGATTTTTCTCTTGATTTTTTTGTGTGTGTGCTTCTTTTGAACTTACGATGTGTGGAATACAATAGAAACATATTTTTCTTCCCTCCCCCCCCCAAAAAAAATCCATTGTACTCAATCGAAATTTCGTTTAGTTTTTTATTTTCTTAAAAAAAATCTAAAGTTTGATTTTGGTGTGTTTTGACCGGTGTCCAGTTAGTACTTTCACAACAGGCATTTAGAAATCGGGACGAACTTCAGTTGGCTCCGCTCTTTTTATGACGACCGGCAACTTCTAATTGGTTGGTTATGTAGTCTGACGTCACATGCTCCGCCCTTTTCAACGTCGAACCACACAACAAACCAATTAGAAGTTGCCGGTCGTCATGAAAAGGGCGGAGCCAACTTATGTTTGTCCCGATTTCTAAATGCCTGTCTTTCACACGCCTTATATTAATGATGGCGATATACAGTGCGTTTCATATATATAGACGCACCCCAAAAATTGGTTATAACTCGAGTTATAGTCAATGGATTCACCTGAAATTTTCAGCATAAAGAGATCATCTTATATTCTAAACTTTCTGCTAGGCAGAAATTTTTTTCTTTAAAAAGGTAAAAATTAAAAAAATTAAAAACTGGAAAATGACCGTTTCATAATTATAGACGCACTAATGAACTTTTCACTTTTATTAATTATTGTGACAAAATAACATGCTGAATCATTAAAAATAGTAAGGTATACAACTGTTATGATGTTTCAAAACTTAAAACATTATTTTTTTACAGAATTAAACAATATTTATAAGCAAATTTGCAGAAATTCTACCCCGAAACAGCTAAAATGGGACTTTTCAACTCTGCTATTGTAGTATAATCATAGCAATCTGTAAATCATTATTGTATGATGTTGTCCCAAAAATTCTCTGTAAGATTTAAGTCCGGGGACACCCTGGCCATTCGAGAGTGTTGATATTCTGGTTTCGTAACCATTGATTCCTTAGATTACTGGAGCGAACTGGTGCATTTTCTTGCTCGAATGCTAAGCTAACGCTAGGAAATC
Source organism: Brachycybe producta (assembly GCA_036925085.1). Classification (NCBI taxonomy): domain Eukaryota; kingdom Metazoa; phylum Arthropoda; class Diplopoda; order Playtdesmida; family Andrognathidae; genus Brachycybe; species Brachycybe producta. Next base: position 901,449 of record JAUPFP010000061.1, read on the forward strand.
GACTTTGGCAGGTCAGTAAACACTATCATAATATTGTCTGATAATAAACATTATTTTTTGGTTGGTTCAAATGCGCTAAATACTTCGCATATTGTTAGGCCACCACCACCGACATATCTGAGTGCGTGAAAAAATTCAATCTCGATGATTCTGACGTTTTTTTTTTCTTTCTTCATATTGGAAGGATGTTACGAGAAAAGCACAATATTTTCCTAAACAAAATTTCGGCAGTGGGGGAGCCTAATATTATGGGGAACATTTAGTGCCTTTCGAACGAGCAGCTTAGTTTTTGAAACACGAGCTTAGCATTTATTTCAACCCAAATAAATATCAGTGATTATCAGACAATGTTACGAGGGTATGTACTGCCATATTACATCGCTTCTATAGCATTTGCTTAGTATTCCAGCAAGAAAATGGCCCAGTTTCCTCCAATAACCTAACGAAGGAATGGTTACGGAACCAAAATATCACCACTCTCGAATGGCCGGCGTGTCTCCCGGACTTAAATCCTGATGAAAACGTTTGGGACATCATTGTACATGATGATTAAGCAGATTGCCATCATGATAATACAATATCAAAGCTGAAAATTGCCATTTTAGCTCCTTTTCAGTAGAATTTCGGTAAATTTGCTTATAAATATTGTTTAATTCTGTAAAAAAGAATGTTTTAAGTTTTGAAACATCATAACAGTCGTATACCTTACTATTTTTAATGATTCAGCATGTTATTTTGTCACAATAATTAATAAAAGTGAAAAGTTCATTAGTGCGTCTATAATTATGAAACGGTCATTTTCCAGTTTTTAATTTTTTTAATTTTTACCTTTTAAAGAAAAAAATTTCTGCCTAGCAGAAAGTTTAGAATATAAGATGATCTCTTTATGCTGAAAATTTCAGGTGAATCCATTGACTATAACTCGAGTTATAACCTATTTTTGGGGTGCGTCTATATATATGAAACGCACTGTATAATGTGGCGAAAATTTGTACTCGGTGAAAGTTTCAACTGGGTGAAAAATAACAAGTGTTTCCTATGAAGAAAATGTGTTAATGCCATATTTCTATTAGTAGGAGAAAAGAAATTTGATACGGCGGCGACTAATAACAGAACAAACGTGGTCCCCGCTTATTCACTATTATGGCTTGGTTCATTACGTTAGGCCAATTGAAGTGAGAAAACCACATTCGCTTTAACAAAACCATAAATTGGCGTTTCTCATCATTATTTACATCGAAAACGGCATTATAGTTAAATATATCCTACAACTAATTAAAATACATTAATTAACCTGAAATGATGAGAAGAAATTGAAGAAAAGTCGATGAAAAAAAAAAACACTCATCAAAAACGAAGGAAAAAGAAAAATGGCCACTCAAAAAAAACCGCAAAATGTACGAATAAGCACCGAAAAGAACGTTTAAACAAAAGTTGAATTTTTAATAATGACCCAAAAAAAGAGGTTGAAAAAAAGTTGAAATTGTTTCAACTTTTGTTTAAATCTTCTTTTTTTGGTGAATATTTGTGCTTTTTACGTTTTTTTGAGTCGCCATCTTTCTTTTCGATTCGTTATTGGTGAGTGTTTTTTTTTTTCATCGATTTTTTCTTTCAATTTCTCAACATTTCAAGTAAATTAATGCATTTTAATTAGTTGTAGGATATACTTAACTATTGTTTTAAAGAAAAATAACACGATTTCGGTGTAAATGTTGATCAGAAACGGCAATTTATGGTTTAGTTAAAGCGGTAGAGCGATTGTGGTTTTTTTTCACTTCAATTGGCCTGACATAAGGAACCAAACCATAATAGTGTATAAGCGGGGGGGTGGGGGGGCACGTTTGTTCTGTTATTAGTTTGCTGCCGTATCGAATTTTTTTCTCCTACTAATAGAAATGTCATAACATATTTTCTCGATAGGAAATGTTATTTTTCAACAGTTGAAATTTTCACCAAGTTCAAATTTTCGTCACAGTGGAATCAAGGCCTTATGCCTTGTTTCCACTTGGTCGCGAAAATTTAAACTTTTTTTGACAATTCAAACTGGTGAAAAACGGAACACAGTGGCCGTTGCCTATGATAGTGGATGGGCGTGGGCCAGGTGGTCTTCCATTTTTCACCAGTTGAATTGTGAAAAGGTTGAAATTTTCGACCCAGTGGAAACAAGGCATTAAGATCACTTTTGACTTTTTCAGTTGTGAAGATCAATCTTTTCATTGTTTCCCCCCCCCCCCCCCCCCCCCCATTCTTAATTATGAAATTTTAGAGCTCACTTTGAAAAAAAAAGATTATTAAAACTTTTTTTTATTCAATAGAAGCTTAATTCTTTTCTTGATGAACGTTTTTGTTTCATCTTTTTCACAAGTCATTTCTTGTGAATCTTGTTTTTGAAGGAGGAGGAGTGAGGGGGGGGGGGGAGAAACATGTTGCCATAGTAATATGTTAGTTAAACAACACTTGTGATTATGGGTCTTTTCTCTCTTTCTTTTCTTTCTCTCTGTCTGTCTGTCTTTCTCTCTCTGTCTGTCTTTCTCTCTCTCTGTCTGTCTTTCTCTCTCTCTGTCTCTCTCTCTCTCTCTCTGTCTTTCTCTCTCTGTCTGTCTTTCTCTCTCTCTCTCTCTCTCTCTCTCTCTCTCTCTGTCTTTCTCTCTCTGTCTGTCTTTCTCTCTCTGTCTGTCTTTCTCTCTCTCTGTCTCTCTCTCTCTGTCTTTCTCTCTCTGTCTGTCTTTCTCTCTCTCTGTCTCTCTCTCTCTGTCTGTCTCTCTCTCTCTCTCTGTCTCTCTGTCTCTTCTCCGCCTCTCTCTCCCTCTCTCTCTCCGCCTCTCTCTCTCTCCTCTTTTCTCTATTTCTCTCTTTCTCTATTTCTCTCTTGTCTTTCTCTTTTCAAGATATGAAGTGGCCATCATCATCATCATCATTTTTATACTGATTTATCATCATCATCATCATCATCAATGTTTGATCCTTTTTTTTCATCTTTTTGGCCAATACTTTTACACAAAGTCTTATTATATTCTCATAGGAGAGAATCTCACTATATATATATATATATGAAACAGTACGTGTGTTGTGTGTTTTGTTTGTTATATACAGTAGTACTATATAAGACTGTATATATCGGCTTATGTGTTTACTCTTTTATGTTTGCTTTTCTATTTCAAAACTGAGGGGATTTTTAGCTGTCCATTCATCCGTAATCTTGGCGTCTTTGAAGGTGGACGTTTCTGTTTCTCTCTCTCTTTCTCTGTTTCTGTGTTGTGCGGACTTTTTATTATAAATTTTTCCTCAAACTCTTCTTATTTCTTCGCCTGTCTTTTCTTATTTTTTTTTCTACTCTCTCTCTCTCTCTCTCTCTCCCCCCCCCCCACTTGAGGTGTGTTATTCTTCTTCTTAGTGATGTCACATGCTTCTTTCTCATTGGGTGGAAAATTTGAACGGAATATTTTGAGAACGGAAAAAAAAGTTGAGCTTTTTTTGTCCAACTCATTTTTAAGGAATTTTTTTCCGTTTTTGTTGTGATTTTCTGTGCGGGGGGGGGGGGGATTTCCGCGCGCGTGTGTGTGTGTTCCAGGCTTTAAAGAATTCCACTTGTAAATACAAGTTTTTACTGGGTTTTCTATGTTCCCATAAGTCCTCGATTTAATGCGGATATACGGCGCCGTGGATACACGGTTACGTGTGGATAGAGGATACACACAGATAACGGCGGTTGTGTGGTATTTCGACCAAAAAGATTCTCTCGTTATATAAGTTTATACAGGCTAGGTATATAAACGTTGCATTCTGGGAAATGTGCATGTTCATTAAGGTGGCTGAGTAGATGTTTTATTTTGTTTTCGTTCTTCCGGATGGCACCACTGCAGTGGCTATATATATATAGGTTATATAAGGAGGGGGTCTCTTCCTCCCCACCTGCGTGCGGTTTTCGGAAAATTGATATTTTTCTGCACTGCTTGGGTTGTTGTTAGAGGTTGTGTTTTTGCAAGACGGTGATTGGATGGCGTGCACTGCTAATACCAGCAGTGACTGGACAAGTGTGAAACCCAAAGCAGCAGCTGCTTGCTGTTGCTGCTAATAGCCAGCAGCAACCAGCGGTTTGTAAACCATCCTAGTGTGAATGCGCCTTAAGAATTGTGGAATTTAGAAAAAAAGATGTGTTAAACCTGGAAAAGTTAAGCCGCTATTACAGTAGCAACTTTTGATGCAATAAAACTTGCAATGTGACATGCAACTCTCTTGTTTATAGTGTGATGTGACATGCAACTGGATAAAACTTTCTAACAACTAGTGTCAAACTCAGTCTCATTGAGTTGCACATGTTCAACTTTGGGAGACTTTTCAAGTAAACTTTCTGACAAACAACCAATCAGGCCGTTTGCCGGAAATTACATATGTAACGATTGAACAAATTCCCTGTTTCATGACTACCGGTTTATGAACTTCCTGTGTTAGTTGATCACAATATGGACACAAACCAAAGGGGGGGCAGACATTGAAGAAAATTATGTACGATTTTCACTAAGATTCACAGCAGATCTCGTGTGGATGGAAAGTCATTTTACTTTTTAGCTGCATTTTACTGGATATCCAGAATAGAATTGAAATTTGAAAATTCAGTAAAACGCAGGATTAAAAGTAAAATGGCTTTCCGATACCATACGAGATTCACCCGAATGTCGGCCCCTTGACATAAACGAAGTTTTTAAAACTTGATTGGGAACTAGGCAACTGTATAGTGTGATATAGAAGTTTATTACAAAGTTCTAGTTGCAAGTCACATCACAGGTTGCATTGCAAGTTGAGTTGCATCAAAAGTTGCTAGTGTAATAGTGGCTTTAGAAACTAAAATAGTTGATGATAATGCAAGAAGTTTAAAAAAGCCAGTGTTTAATTCAAAATTTCTCCGAATGTAGGTGCTGCGATTATTTTTGGTGTAAAAATGGTTTTTGAATTGGTTTTTGTCCAGGTAATAAAAGTCACGTAAAAAATAATAGAAAAATAATTGCACGTGCTATGCTTATAAAAAGGAATCGGTGTGAATCCTGTAGATTATTGCACGTGGTAATCTTTTTGTTATTGCTCGAAATCATTTTTAACGAGAGTTCTTCAAACTTTTGTGGGATGTTTTTTTTAGCTCATTGGGAGTTAAAAACATTTAAAAATAGAAAGGCCTTTTCAAAATTTATATAATGCGACCACTTGAACAATGGCTCCATAGAAAAATACTTGTGTAAATGCAAGGTAGATGGCGAAAGCAACCTTCATAGGTGGCAAACTACACTTGCTAGTTAGTTGAAATAGCCTTTTAGCTCTAAACGCGTCCAAAACAATCCTATAATCATCACGTGACAAACTTCTCCACAACATTTATAGTGAAGAGAAAGCACGTGTAGAAATAGTGACACAATTAAAACTTTGCCACGTGAAAAAAGGAAAAGGCGAGTCTGAGTTGAAGTGTCTGCAGTACATTTCTATTGAAGGAGGGGCTAGTGGCGCTATCTAACGCTACAGGAACAAAATAAATGATCTACTTGCATTCTTAATGAACAAGCGGCTGAAACAGGCAGTTAGAAATCGGAGAGAACTTCAGTTGGCTCCGCCCTTGTTACTTCTATTTGGTTGGTTATGTAGTCTGACGTCACATGCTCCTCCCTTTTCAACGTCGAACCACACAACAAAACAATTAGAAGTTGCCGGTCTTCATAACAAGGGCGGATATATATAAAATATATAAATATATATATATATATATATATATATATATATATATATATATATATATATATATATATATATATATAATATATATATATATATATATATAAATATATATATATATATATATATATATATATATATATATATATAAATATATATATATATATATATAAATATATATATATATATATATATATATATATATATATATGTACATATATATTTATGTGTATTATATATATATATATATATACATATATATATATATATATATATATATATATATATATATATATATATATATATATATTTATGTGTATTATATATATATATATATATTGAGACGTTTGGGCCCGCCGCTTATTTTCGCTATGTAGCGTTTTTCGTTTTGGGGTTTTTTTTAACGTCACCCTGTACTTTATTTAGCTTCTGGGCCACTCGGTACTTTTGGTACCAACTGACCCAGATATCATATGGTTAGAGATTACAATCTGACCTTTTCGTTCCCCCTCATTTTTACTTCCACATGAGTGGAGTTATTCGTTTTTAATTCGATTTTGTTTTGATTTCTTCTGTTGTCACCTATGTGTGACAACAGGAGATGAATCATGGTTTTGGACAAATGGATCAATCTTTTGATTGGTCCATTTGGTCCAAAATATTGTTTTAACCAATTATCGAATTGTGCCCTGAGAATCCGACTTGTGGATTCTCAGGGTATATAAAGAGTACATTTTTAATGTCAAAAAGACGCTTTTTAAACTTCTGATTTATATACCGAACCTATGGCCGATTTTGGCCCGGTTCTTTTCTTTTTAATATTTTTCTAAGTGCTATTTTTATGTGTGTGCAAAACCAGTTCGCCGACTTTGTTTATCTTGGAAATAAACAGATTCTTATATTTAAACACAATCTGTGGTGTTAATTATTCAATATTTGAATCCGCGATTGTGAATTCATCATTTGCAGGTCTTCACCTATTTGGATACATCAAAAGGGACCCAACAGGTGCAAACCTGCAACGCACCAGTGAGTATATTTTTACACGATTCTTAGGGCAGATTTACGGACGAAAGTCCGAGAGATACAGAGATTAAAGATCCTCAAGACTGTGAAGTCTTTTGCCAGAGACTAGTGAGGACATAAAATAGACGTTATATTGGTCTAGTCCTCCCGGGCCAGTAGAATTAGTGGCCTAGCCAACCACTATCAATACGAGTGTAAACTCGCTCGTATTAACCAAAAAAGAGCAGATTCTACTAGCGGAAAAAGGTCCGTCACAATATATGGTGGAGGTGCGGGGTAGTTTATAAAACTTGCTACCTCGTTTTGCCCTAAGAAACGTGTTGAAAAACACGAGAATTATCGTAATTCAATTGTGCAAACAATTTTGAAACCAAACAAAATTTTTCGAAACATTTTTACGTTTTTATTGACACAAATTACGATAAATAATGATGAATACCAACGGAATAACCGCAAGGTTCTCCCAGCAACTCCAATACAGACGCCGACGTGAACAGCTCGTAAAGGAACGAGCGAAAGCTCGGGAAACACGCCGTGTTGCCCGAGAGACACGGAAGCAGGAGAAGGAGGACAAGCTGAGGGCCCTTGCGTCAGAGAAGCGACTCCAGGAGGAAGAACAGCGTGCTGAAGACGAAGAACGACAAGCCGACACCCGACTCAAGACTGAAGCATCTTCTGAGGCCTCTCGACGAAGCAACGAACAGAAGATGGTCGACCGGTTTGCCGAACTGATGAAAGACGCTACTCCTGAAAGTCGAGAAGAATTGGTAAGACGGTTATGTGGAGAATCGACTCCACGCCGCTTTGAACACACACATGAGAGAAATCTCAGAAATAGAAGCAAATCACCGACAGAATCCGGGCGAAAGCTCAGGCCTGAAGCTCCTGAATGGACTCCAAACCTGGGACCTACGCCGTATTCTGAAGAGAATTCGCTACATCCACTCCAGGGTTTTCCGAAGTATACTGGGTCTGAAAACATCCTTCTATATATCGAAGAGTTCGAAGATATTGCGATTGCGCACCAGTGGAACTCCCTGCAGCGATGCAGCCACTTTACTGGTCTCCTTCGAAAACGAGCGATCAAATGGCTTGCTCGTTTCCGCTTGGAATATGGCGAGATCAATTGGATCATGATGAGAAATGGAATTATAAATGAATTTCTGTTACCTGACCAGAAAGTGAGGATGAAGAACGAGCTGTCCGCAAGGACTCAGAAGGACAACGAAACCTTCAAAGTCTATGCGGAAGAGTATGCAGAGATGTATCGAAGGATACATCCCAATGATGACGACTCTTTGTTGATCTCCAGCCTGAGGAAGAGCCTGCTACCGTCTCTCAAACAGTATCTATTTGGGGCACCTAAAGACAATTTATATGACTTTGTTAAATTTGCAGCCCAAACAGAAGGAGAACTAATAGAGGAGAAGATGCTAGTATACAGGACGTCTACTGGTAACCAACCGACCCAGCAGCAGAAGCCTCAGCAGCAGAAGCAACAACAGCAGCAACAACAAAGGAAGCAGACGTGGACTCCTAAGAATCCGGCCACGTCTGAAAAGACGCAGGATTCACAACCAAATCGAGATGGTGGATCGAGACCCCAGCAGAGAAGGAAGTCTACTGGGCCACTCATCTGTTACCAATGTCAGGAGCCTGGACATCGAGCGTTCCAGTGCCCCAACGAACCGAAACCGAAGAAGGAGGAGAACAAGACGACTCCACCAACTCCAGTCAGTAGAGTTGATGAACCGTCGGAAACGACGGTGCCGAAAGTTATCCGCGCCGACGAAATCCATGTTCTACCCAATGGAATGAAGATGGTGCCTGTCCTAATAAATAATCGAACGCATTATTTCCATTTTGACAACCATCTGACAGCTTTAAACTACCAAGGGCGCCACTCGCACCCACAGTAGTGACGCCCGAAAAAGAAGATGTCCACGAGAGCCCGAAAGAAGAGGAGTCAACGAAACCTGCAAAGGTTGACGTCACGGTCCGACAGGACCAGATAACGAGAGGATCTATTGGTTTGGCTGCGGTCAACCATGCTGGGATGCCTCCAGGTCTGGGTAGCCTGTGCCAAAACGACAACAGAGAAGAGGAATCAACGACTCCTAAGCAGAGCTGTGCTGCGGTGCAGCTAGAGGACTCTCCACGACATAAAGCAGACTTTGGAGATGGGATCCACATCCGTACCATTCACGAAAATGGGAGCCGGCGGAACCCACTGCAAAGTGGGGCATCTACGTCGTTTGTAAAGACGAACGACGCCAAGATGTCCAATCGAGCAGAACAGATAGTAGTCTCAAAAGGAGCTACTTCTGTTAACAATCAAGCAGAACAGTGTGTGGCGAAAAAGAAAGTAACCACACCTGTTATAACTCAAGCAGAACAGAGTGTGGCGAAAAAGAAAGTAACCACACCTGTTAAGACTAAAGAAGAGCAAGTAGTTGTCTCAAAAGGAGCTACTCTTGCTAAAAACCAAGCAGAACAGGTAGTAGTCTCAAAAGGAGCTACTCCTGTTAAAACCAAAGCAGAACATAGAGTGGCGAAAAAGAAAGTAGCCACACCTGTTAATTCAGCTGCAGAGTCTAGTCTTCTCTGTCGGTTGAAAAACCAGTGTTGTTCGAAGACAATACAAGATGTTTGGACCAAGTTGACTGAGACAGTCACGCCTCGTGAACTTCAAGTCCAACAACAAGATGAGCAGACGGCTCCCAAAGTTCGTGTGAACTTCGGAGGTCGTGAGTTAGTGATGACTACCGACAGTGGTGCCGAAGCTTCTGTCATAAGTGAGTCACTAGTCAAAGAGATGAAGTTGGTAATGGATCCGCTACCTTTTCCGCCGAATTTGACTGGCGCCGGAGGAAATCCATTAAACATCATGGGACAAGTCATCGTGCCGATTCGAGTCGCCGAAAAACTTGTCAGAGGAAAGCTGATTGTCATCAAAGGACGACGTGAGGCTTTGCTGGGAAACGATCTCGGTAAAGACCTCAACCTTTGCCTTGACATGAACAAGAAGAAAGTGTACTTTGGAGAGGAACTGTTGCCGGACACTCTCCAAAAGAACCAAAAAGCAGAAGATTTTATTGAAAATCTTAAGAATAAAGAAGAGGAAGATCTGCAAGAGAAACTCCTGAATAAGGGGCCAGCTAAGCTACGTCTGGTCCAGAATCTCGTGCTGGATCCGAAAAAAGTTGCAATCGTCGAGGTCAATGCTCCTGATGATCTACAAGAAGGTAGTCTCCAGTTCATCGACTCGTGCGAAAGCACGTTCCAGCAGAGAGGAGTCAAAGTTTCTCCTGGGATCATTGAAGGAAGAGGAAAGTCTATCCTTCAAATTCAAATCTTCAATCCGTCTGGAGAGGTTATTCACCTCGGAGCCAGAGAAACGATCGCAGAGATCGAGGACGCCATTACAGCTCTTGATGTACCTGTGGGCCCCTCGATTTATAAAGTTGAAGCACAGAGTGACGAAGTGACAGTGCAAGACTATGTCAAATTTCAAGACAGTCTGAATGTCAACCCGAATCGTTCAAGAGAAGAACAAATGGCGATTCGGAAACTTCTCGGAGAATTTAGAGACATTTTTGCCTTCAAGACCTCCGACTTGAAAAAGACAAATTTGGCAAAACACGTGATTGACACGGGTGAAAACCCGCCGGTTCGAGAACCGCTCCGGCGTACTTCACCTGCTCAGAGAGAGATCATCAAGACGACACTACGTGATATGTTGGACGCCGGCATTGTAAGCCCATCCAAGAGTCCGTACGCAAGTCCGGTGGTGATTGTCAAGAAGAAGAATGGTCAGCATCGATTTTGCGTCGATTATCGCAAATTAAATGCTCAAACCAAATCTGACCAATATCCGTTACCACGGATAGATGACGCTTTCGACTCTCTGTCTGGAGCCACGATCTTTGCAACCTTGGATTTGATATCAGGTTATTGGCAATTTTCGGTGGAAGAAAGAGATCGAGAAAAAACGGCTTTCGTATGCACAAATGGCCTCTACGAATTTAACAGAATGCCGTTTGGTTTGATGAATGCACCTGCGACGATGCAGCGTGCTTTGGATTTGTTACTGGCAGGCCACAAATGGGAGACCTGCCTGGTTTATTTAGATGACATCGTCATCTTTGCGAAGAACTTCGAAGAGTTCATGAAAAGATTGAAAGATATCTTGGTGCTCATCAGGAACGCCAATTTAAGTCTTCAACCCAGCAAATGTTTCTTCGGAGAAGACGAGATCAACTACCTTGGCCACAAGATTAGTGCTCTTGGTATTCGACCTGATGAAGAGAAAGTGCAGACGATTCAAGGATTTCCTGCACCGAAAAACGTGACTGCCGTCAGAAGCTTCCTTGGAATGACCGGCTACTACAACCGTTTCATTGAAAATTACTCCAAGATCGCCAAACCAATGCAAGCCCTAGTCAAGAAGGACCTGGACTTCAAGTGGAATGACGACTGCGAGGTCGCTTTTGATGGTCTGAAGAAGGCTCTTTGCTCCGCTCCGATTCTAACTTTGTATGATCCGGAGGCAGACATTGACTTGCACACTGATGCTTGTGATTACCAGATTGGTGTCATAATTTATCAGTATGCGAAAAACGAAAGGAAACCTGGAGTTCTAGGTTACTACAGCCGAAAACTCCAAGGAGCAGAACGAAACTACGGAACGACTGAAAAAGAATGTCTTGCCATCGTTTATGGCATAGAAAAAGCCAGACCGTACGTTTTCAACCGGAGATTCAAGATATTTACCGATCATAAGGCCCTGTGTTATTTAAGAACAGCACAGAATTTAGATGGCCGATTGGGTAAATGGCAGATGAAACTACAGCCATATGATTATGAGGTAGTTTACAAGAAGGGTAAAATGCACGTGGACGCCGATTGTGTCTCACGTTACGAGAGCAACGTTCCTGCTAATTGGAAGCAGAAGAATGGAGAGATGGAAGCTCTCGAAGACCTTCACATCTTTACTGTCTACAACGATTTCCAGTGGGAACGGGAGCAATCCCTTGATGAAGAACTTCTCCTCATCAGAGAATCACTCCAGCAAGATCGACTGCATCCCTATCACAAGAAGTTTGCGATAGTGGATGGCGTTTTATACCACATGAAGTATGAAGACACCGTGCCAGTACTGACGTGTACTGTGCCCCGACAATTGAGAATTGGGATTCTCGAGATGCTCCATGATGTGCCTGAGGCCGGACATTTCGGATTCACCAAAACGATGAAGAGAATCCAGAAGAGATTCTACTGGAAAACAATGAAAGCAGATGTCGCCGACTATGTCAGGTCGTGCCACATCTGTCAGAGAACCAAACTGTCGCACCAAAAAGTACCTGGATTGTTACAACCAATCACTGTGGGAAAACCGACAGAGTGTTGGGGGATGGATTATGTTGGTCCTCTTCCGAAGTCAGTCGGAGGAGTTCAACATATTTTGATTGCAGTGGACTACGCGACGAAGTATTGCATCGCCAAAGCAGTGGCAAGAGCAACCGCTCAGGCAGCAATTGCCTTCGTCAAAGATAAAATTGTAAACGAATTTGGAGTTCCTCAGAAGATCATCACTGATCGAGGACCCCAATTTTTGAGTAATGAGACTCAAGCGTTTTTCAAGACCTACGCAATCCAGCATGCTGCCACGACCGCCTATCATCCACAAGCTGATGGGTTGGCAGAAAGAACGAACCATACAGTCATGGAAGTGGTGAAACGTCACTTGGATGTCCTTCAGCAACAGGCTGACTGGAAAAAGAAATTAGGTGACGCAGTTATGGCCTACAATCTGGTAGAACATAACTCAACGAAGTTTTCGCCATATCGATTAATGTTCGGGCGCGAGCCCAGGACCACGTTGGACAACATGATGCCACGCGCTCCTATCGTGCCACCGCCCGTAACAGACGAAGCAGAGCAGTCCGATCCAGCTTTGGATGCTGCTAAAAAGAACATAGAAGCTGCCCAAGAGGTGCAGAAAAGAAATTACGACGAGAAGCATCGTACGATTCCGGACTATAAGCCGGGTCAGAAAGTACTGATAAGAGATCGTGTGCCAAAGCCAGGAATGGCTCAGAAACTCATCTGGCCATACAAGGAACCCTGCCTTGTCACGAAAAAGATAACCGATCTAGTCTACGAGATCGAGTACGTCACTCGATCTGGTCTGACTGTGAGAGACACCGTCAATGTTCAGCAAATGAGACCCTATTTCGAGGCCAATGACCTGAGGGCTCCTCAAACAAACTTACCTGATGACATTGAAGAGACTACCAGCGCCAAGGAAGAGTCCGACGCTGATGAAGAACTTATCAACGACGCAGACGACAACTTACCTGTTGAGAATACTCCAGAAGTTCATCGTGAAGAAGAAGAAGAAGTTATCCCCGATGCCAGCCAAGAAACTCATCCGGAAACTTCTGAAAAAGAAGAAGAGGAAGTTCCAGAAATTCCTCTGGAACCACCTAAAAGAAAACGCGGGAGACCAAAGAAAACTGCTCCAAAAGAACCAGTCCAATTGGATTCCCGTGTGCGAACACGTGGTGGAGAGAAGAAAAAATATGCAAAAGCTAATTTACCACCAAGATGGGCGAAATTTGGCGTTAAAACGGCCAAATTAGACCCAGAGAGTCAAGAAGAAATTTCAAATGATGCAGAAATTCGAATTTGCCGCCTTGCGCAGCGCCGCCTGGTGGGAGAAATCGAGAGAAGAGCAAAAGAAGAGAAACCGGAAGTAGTTAATAGCTCCGCCTCTTCTGACCCGGAAATTAGACTTGGCAACCCTGTAGAACCACGTGGGGACGCCGCCGCCATTTTGGACGCCACTTTCAAATTCACTTCTGAGAGAGAAGCACGCGAAAGTAAAATTTCGCGATTTTCTACTGTGTCAAGTGTTAAAAAGTTTATTTTTAAGAAGAGAATGCCGCGTTCTTTTGGAGGAAAGTCTACAAGCAGTGAGGACTCATTCAATTTTACGGCCTTATTTGGAGAGGGCCACGATGATGATGTGATGGAAATCGAGGACGCCGCCCTAAAGACCGGAGCAGCCATCGCGGCTGAAAAGCCTTTAGGCAGCAATGCCTCGACTTCCAGCCAGGATAAGAATGATTCGGGCAACTCTTTGAAGAAACGGAAGAGCCCCGAATCGGAAGATGACTTGGTAAATCGTTTCGTTCCTCTAATGAGATCTCCGCCTCCTCAGTTAGGTGATCCAGAACTGGACATCTACATGGGACCAGCCCGGGACCCGAGACAGCAGTTCCCGCGACCCCCAGAGGAAATGGACACGCCGCCCGGCAGTGATGCCGAAGGGGGAGTACCAGCCGAATTGTACTCCTCAAATCGCCGGGGCCGCACCCGAGGAGAGAGGAATGCCGATAAGCGAGCCATGAAGGAGTGGATCGCTAAACAAAATGAAGAATGCGTCAAGAGGGGCCAAAAACCCATCGAAGTTCCGGAAGTCGGCACCGTGTTGCCGACCACCAGAAAACCAGTCCGTGATGCATCTCCTGCCAACAGTTGGGCCACAGTGGACGAGCCCACCGTGAGAGGATACCGGCCGGAGTTAACGAGGAAGTTGGTGCTACCAGGACCCATTTCGGTCCCAGCACCACCAAGAGAAGTATCGTCTACATCTCTACCGCCCATTGTCCCTTTCAGACCACAATCGACAGTGACTGTCGTCCGAGAAGGAAACAAGAGGAGGGAGGTTCACTTTGATCGTCAATCGCCGCCAAGGGAACGACAACGAGAGATGAGACGACCGAAAGGTCAGGGGTCCGCTGCCCGCCGAAAAGCTCGTCGGGACGAACAATTCCAAGGATGCCGAGGACACCCTGCCATTCCAACAGCAGTGCCATCTCAGGGAGCAATCCCTAAGCCAGCAGCAAAGCCTAAGTCACCGTCGCCTTCAAAGACGACACCAGAAGAGGAACAGGAGCGTCAGTTACGTCTCCTTAATAATGGTCTAGTTTCCTTTTCTAGACGCGGAGGACGACACGCACTCCGATATTTGGGAGTGTTCAACAGTAGGAGGGAGATTTCCAACGAACGACCACGACCCAGAAGAGATGTCCTCTGGACCGCCGTAGTTTTGGAGACGCCAGGATATCCCGCCGTCGTCGCACTTCATGCAAGCGACGAACCAAACATGATTCAGCTGATCCACCCTGGAACCCGGGAGCAATCCCGCACCAGGACTCTGGAGTTAATCGCCGAAACGATGTTGGCCACCCTGATTCCTGATCGGAACCAGGATCGACGATTTCGTCACCACTCGCCGAGGGCCATCGAGAGGGACTACTCCGCCACCCGGATGTTAGACTTCGTGGAAGCCACCGTACTAGCGACGTTGGAGCGGTCGACTGTCGTCCCGCTGGAAACACTGGAGCGACTCTACGAGACGACCACGGAAGGAGAGTTCGGGAGGAGGGATCGCCGCGGCCACCTATCGCCGGAGCCGTAAAGGAGGATGTCCACAAGGAGCAGTCATCGCCGGACCAGTTGGCGCGATGATTAGATTGTAATTTCCTAGTCAATATGTAATCAATTTATTTTTCTAGAGAATGAGTATTGCTGTGATAAAATAATCAAATAATTATTTATATTATTTTTCGAAACGTTTGTTTTTACCTGTGATACCCCTGGGTTCTTATCAATTTAGATCCAGTCGGGGGGAGGGGGATTTTAGAAATTGTCTTGGAAAGTAGGGTACTTTCCGCTTAGTCGGGGGGAGTGAGACGTTTGGGCCCGCCGCTTATTTTCGCTATGTAGCGTTTTTCGTTTTGGGGTTTTTTTTTTAACGTCACCCTGTACTTTATTTAGCTTCTGGGCCACTCGGTACTTTTGGTACCAAGTGACCCAGATATCATATGGTTAGAGATTACAATCTGACCTTTTCGTTCCCCCTCATTTTTACTTCCACATGAGTGGAGTTATTCGTTTTTAATTTGATTTTGTTTTCGTTTCTCCTGTTATCACCTATGTGTGATAACAGGGGATGAATCATGGTTTTGGACAAATGGATCAATCTTTTGATTGGTCCATTTGGTCCAAAATATTGTTTTAACCAATTATCGAATTGTGCCCTGAGAATCCGACTTGTGGATTCTCAGGGTATATAAAGAGTTACATTTGTAATGTCAAAAACGCTTTTTAAACTTCTGATTTATATACCGAACCTATGGCCGATTTTGGCCCGGTTCTTTTCTTTTTTAATATTTTTCTAAGTGCTATTTGTATGTGTGTGCAAAACCAGTTCGCCGACTTTGTTTATCTTGGAAATAAACAGATTCTTATATTTAAACACAATCTGTGGTGTTAATTATTCAATATTTGAATCCGCGATTGTGAATTCATCATTTTGCAGGTCTTCACCTATTTTGGATACATCAAGAAGGTCCCAACAGGTGCAAACCTGCAACGCATAAGTGAGTATATTTTTACACGATTCTTAGGGCAGATTTACGGACGAAAGTCCGAGAGATACAGAGATTAAAGATCCTCAAGACTGTGAAGTCTTTTGCCAGAGACTAGTGAGGACATAAAATAGACGTTATATTGGTCTAGTCCTCCCGGGCCAGTAGAATTAGTGGCCTAGCCAACCACTATCAATACGAGTGTAAACTCGCTCGTATTAACCAAAAAGAGCAGATTCTACTAGCGGAAAAAGGTCCGTCACAATATTTCACTTGAAAGCGTTTTAGAAACTAGAAGAAGAAGATATACTTTAAAAATAATTTTTTATGACAGTTCGAAACTGAAAAAAAGATTTAATTTTTGGAAATTATCAGGAGTTTTTTTTTATTTTTGATCCAACTTGAAGAGACAAACGATTTTCTAGTTTCTAAACCGCTTTAATTTTTTTATACTGTTGCTTCTAAAACGTATAGATTAAAAATCCATAGTTCTATTTCATACTTCTCATTTACATATTTTGCATTTGCTTCTTATGAAACATCATAATTCTTCATTTGATGTAATACATATTTTTAACCTAATTCAAAATTAAACGAAACTGTCTGATTATTAGCAATTGATTCAGAAATAGATGCTGAAATGCGAAATTTTTGTGTTCTGTCAGAATTATTAATAAATGAAGTTTTTCGTTTCTGATGGTTAATTACAGCATCATGATGAGAATGATTATCCGCAGTAATGCATTTCTTTAGAAACAATTTCTTGGTCAATGTGGACAGTACAGTAATGGTTTGCTTCTTTTCGTTGAGCTCGCAATTTTGTGTGTTGTAAGATTCAAAGTTTCGAGCAACTGTATATTTAACCAGGGTTAACATGCTCTCAAAATCCATTTGCCCAAATTCTGTCATTTTATCACACAATGTTTTCAAAAACCACGATCCCGTTTTACATCGAAAGGATACATAGCCTGGAAATAAATATTGTGAATTATTAACATTGTGAAAATTAATTGATTGTTCAATAGACAGTATGTGAGAGACCATTGCTACAATTTATTAGCAAAGTTTAAGAAGTGGCGCAGCTAAATTGTTTAGAATTTAATATTTGAGAAACTATAAATTAGACCTAGACAACTCGGTTGAGGGCGAGGGTCATATTATCCTCCAAAAAATCCAACTTATCTGAAGCAGTATACCTTAACGTAAGCACTATTCTAAACTATAATACGTCAGTGTATATGCAAGACTCTGCCACTCTCCCTGTACTAATCCACTCTTTTTCTTGTTGAGGGCGCCTTCATGAGAGTTTGCACAAGGGCGCCTCATACCCACGCAGTGGTGCTGAGCCTCATACATGGAGACCATAGTGTAAACATGACGTCTACTTATGCATGGTCTTTAAATTATCACCTAAACACTAAAGGCCACCATATTCTAATGTTCTCCAGAAAGCAAGTACATATGTGGACTAGACACTTGATTTTTGGAGAATGGTAGGCGGATCGAGCGAGCATAGCTAATATGATGTTCCCAGACGCTATATTTTTGTTTTCTTTAAGGATAATATTGTATAGCTTTTTTAATATCCGAATGCGTTCAATGCACATATTACCATATGTTGTACTGCGAACAAGTAAAAGCTCATTGTAGCGAGGAATAACTTCCACATTATCGAAATTCAGACAAGGTGCAGGTAGATGACATGTTGAATCAGTTACAGTTACTTTGTCCTCAGCTTCGGTACCAAGACATGCCTTGAGGATTTTAGGTTGAAATAAAGAAGAAAAAAAAAATGCAAAACGTTAAAAGAAATTAAAATATGAAGTTCTTATGTTAAATGCATAGAAATAATAAAATAGAAAATGTAATTCTTGGGTTTACAGAGTGGATGTAAACTTTTTGGGTTCAAAAACAATTTTAAGAAATTAATATAATGTTTGTAAATTTAAACGAATTAAAATATTTGAAAACCCCTATACTGAAGGACAGTAACGAAAATATAGTTCATGTTATCTGATTATTCATGTTAACCGTTTCGTGTTAAACGGTTTCCATTCGTACGACTCCGTAGTTATGAAAATATATTTAACACATTCACATACTATTCTAGTTTTTAATGAACTTTAAATTTTCCTCTGAAAACAAACATGAAAAAAATGTACTGAAAATATCACCTGAAGTAGGAATAATTTTGGTTTTCCGTGCCATTTAGACTCGTCCACTAAGAATGGTTCGTACAAAGCTGCAGTTGGATACCAACCGTCATGAGCTAACAATTGTCCTCCAGTACCATGAGTGTGTAAAACACAAACAAAGCAAGTGTCTTTTCCATAGTCTTTTTTCGACACTAAAATGATTTTTTCATTATATTAAAATTCACATTAAATTAAAAATAAATAATACAACCCTTTTCAATTCTTGATTTAATTTCGGAAGATGTTAAGTTATCTGAACTATACACTTCGAAATTTCTTTCCTTCCAAACTTTTTTCATGTTTCTTTTGTCTTCTTCCCAATAGTGCCGATTGTACTTCGAATTTCTGTATTCTCCATGATTAAAAATCAGAACAACTCCAGGACTTTTTTCATTGATGTTGTAGTTTAATTCATTATTTCCTATTGAACCTAAAAAAGACAATTTTATATAAAGGAGAACTATTTAAAAGAATAGTTTGATTATATTTTTTAATATAACATCGTATTTTAATAAATAATACAATGATTCATAATATAATAAATTATATTAATTACATTAATTCTTAACTACGAGTGTTTATTAAAAGTTTAAAAGAAAAACCATTTCTGTGTTTTGTAATCAATATTAAATTTAAACACTAGTTGAGTAACTGAATAAAGTGAGTGTTGATATCCTAAAAAATGAATTTTTTATGGCCGTTTTAGACATTACCAGACAATTGTTTTCGATTTTTGTTATCATAAAAAGTTTATTTTTTAAATATATTAACGTCAAAATACTCTTAAGTAATTTATTTATTAATCTAGTTTTTAAAACTCTTTTAAGGTTGCTTCTAAAAACAACAGACTAAGGGATTATTAATCATATTTTTTTTTTATAAATCTATTATTATGTTTTCATTGAAACTTTCAGAATTGTATTTCTTTTACCAGGTTGTGCTGTTTTGGAAGAAACTGCTTTAGGTTCAGGCTCAACAAAAACCTTAGCATCCACCATATCACATACTACATTATTAATAACAATGGAAACAATAATTAATAATAGTGTATTATAACTTATAATTAATAATAACAGGTATTAATAAAATTGAAGAAAAAACATTTAACTAACCCTTTTTGTTGTTATCCATTTTGAAGTTAACTTCAAAAATGATTACATTTACACCTCACAGCCTACAGAAATAGCAACAAAATGAAACTAAAGTGTCCATTTACTTATCACAGTTTTTATAGTGACTTTTGTGACTAATGCAATATCAAAAGTTAAATTGCATTAACATAATTGCTGTCGTTGGTGATAATGAAGTTTTCAGTATCACTTTCCTTATTTTCATAACTTTCAGATGTTCTGCTCGATACAATGTATTGATACAGAAAGGGATAACTTTGATAAGTGTAAATTAAAAGCAACAGTGATTGTCTGATTGATAACGCATAATATAAACAAACTCAATTCACTTTCGATAGTTAGTTGCAATTTTGGAATGACTTCTTTTGAAAGTTTATTTAGAATTACGCCAAAAATAAAGCTAAACAACTAAAAATGCTAAACTGTACAATAAAAGTACACTTAAGTGCTAAAGTCTTACATAAATTACATAAATTTTATATTCAACTTGCGAATATACATGTAATTAATTATACACAAATATATAAATAAAAATACAGTGAGAACTATTTCAGTCACATTAACCAATATTTTCGAGTTAACGGTTTCGTCTTAAACGAATTAAAATATATGAAAAAACCGTATACTGAGTTACAAGACAGAAAATATATTTCGTGCTATCAGATTTTTTTTCCTGTTAAACAGTTTCCACGGTACCTAATAGATTTTATATTTGTTTTATCAACCTAGAAAAATTGCAATATGATAAGAAAATTTATTTTTTCATTTTACTTATTCATATCATTCGAATAGATTAGACGTAATATTGACACAAAATGAGTAATAAAGTAAAATTGAAAGCAAAACATGATTTAAAACACTCGATAATTAAAACAGAAAAGAAACAAACTTATTTTCTTATCATTTAATGTTTATAAAAAAGCACACAAAAAATGAAATGAATAAAATATATTATACATGGATGCCCGGTACCTGAATTTGAAAGATAACAATGGGGAAAAACAATGGTTATTTAAATATTCAGAGATTCTGATTACTTCCTAAAAACTTAAAATTCTGTTATTTTAAAACTACTATAAAAAGGGTTTTTATAAAAGATAAATGTCAAAACTTTTATGCAAATAAAAATTCAACGAAATGCATTTCTTTTCTTTAATTGTGCACTTCATACAAATAAAAAAAAAATAAACCAAAAAAATTGCAAAATATGCTACATATTGGTTTTGATTTATATATAAATAAAAAATTCACATTAGATAGCAAAAGAACAATTAATTTTAAAATCGCTCAAATAATTAATAGCTACAGTCATCTGAAACAATAACAGAAAACGCAGAATTCTATTAATAAATGCTATTGTAAAAATTCTTTATGGTTTTTTTTTATTACAAAACCGTGTTTTTAAATGAGTAAAATTATGCAACTTTAAAAAAAATTATGCAATTTGTGCGTTTTATACATATTTTGTGTTAAACTGACATGGAATTATAGTGTAAACCTACCAAAGGAGATTGGAACTGTCATTAGGAAGTGTAAAGTTGAGCATTACTCAATTGGTCAATACTAAATATAAATAATTTACCCTAAGTAGGCCTACTATTTTTTTGCTTTTGTCCATCATTTTTGAACCAAATTTTATTTTGAATCGCTCTGTGGCTAATACCTTGTACACACATGAGTTAAATGAATTCAAATTAAATGTGTTTAGGTGAATTATACGGAATCCAGTTAAGGACATGAACCAAATAAAAATTGACTTTATTATTAATATTTTAAATTGAAATACTAATTCAATATTTTGTCAATAGTTTATATATTATATTTAAGTATTAACTCAATATTTTAGATTATTAACTGAATAAATTGAATTCGACATATTGTTTGTTTGTCTTTCACAGGGCTCTGTAGAATACATTTATTATTTAAATGCATTTAAATTATCAGGTGTGTACTAGGTATTAGAATGGACAGACAAATGGATGGGTGGGAATATGTTAGCTTGTTGGTAGACAAGGACAGGGTGATGGATAAATGGTACACAATACAACTTGGGCGCTCGCCTAAGGCGCAGGAGTACAAATTTTAAGCCTAAGCTAGTGCCTTAAGAAACCCTTGAGCCGGCGGCACATTAAATTTGATTATAGAGGGGTTCTTGGACCTATTCATACATGTATAATAAAAATATTAAAACAATTAAAAGTATATTATTCTAAAATATACAGCTGCTGTGAATAAAGAAACTTGTTTTGATTATGAAACAGGACTTCAACAGAAACCAACATATTTAATATGATATCATTGATATTATAATCGGGTACCTTTAACCTTTATTCATATATCCAGATATGAATATACAGTATGTACATGTAGATATAATAATCATAAGATTATCTAATAGGATATTTCACTTTCAGATTAGATATCGTATAAAATATAAATTTTCAAGTAGATTGTTGCTTTTTGGCTTTTATTTATACCTGGTGCATGTTCACAGCTAGATTAAATACTAAAATTAGAATAACTGTAAAAAAATAATTTAAAGTACATAATGGCAAGTGGATCAATTCAGACAGGTATGTAAATAATTTTCATAAATAATAATAAATAATTTTGTTAAGAAAATGTTTTTTTCTAGATTTTGGAGATCCTTTTAGATCACCAACAAAGAAAGAAAGAAGCGAAGTTGATGGAGCCTGTTTTTCAATGTCAACTAAACGAGAAAGTCTACTGTCAAGTAAAAAAAATTTCTAAGACTCTTCTTATTCTGAGTTTTCAATATAATTTAAAGAAAAAAATTGAAAGCGTTTTAGAAAGAAGAAAAACTCAGTGACGTAAAGTTATTTTCATGTTGATAATTTTGCAAATAAACTTTTTATAACTTTATAAAAATGACAAAATGCTAAGTTTATGAACTTTAGCTGACTTTTTTTGTTTTGCATTTTGGGCCAGAAGAAAGAAAAAAAACTTTAGAATTAAAAATTGACATAAAAATTTTTTTTATTTGTTAAAAATATTAATATCTTAAGCCTCTTAAGTGATTCCTTTATACTTCTAGTTTTTAAAACACTTTTAATTTTGTCAAATGAAATCGATGTCGCTTCTGAAGTTCTATTCAATATTTTGTATTGCTTGCTCATAAAACATCATAAATATTTAATAAATAAATAAACATGTAGAGTATAAATAAACAAAATAAATAAAATTTACATTATTTACTTATTTTTCTTATGCTAGGTGTAAAAGACGAAGTGTATCTGATGCCTTTGGAACGTGTTCGTAAAGAATACGTGTATAACACGGACAAAGGACAAAGAGGATTAGTTTACATCTTGAACCATTCTAAATTCAATACAAGAGCGAAAAAGGACGACAACTCGAACATTATGGCTAAAATAAGAAAGACCTGGGAAGAACTCGAGTTTAATGTGATCGAACACAATGACTTCTCTAAAACACAAATAGCATCATTAATGAAAAACGGTTCATTTCTTTTATCAAAATTTATAATTTGTCATTAATATTAAGTCCACTGATGATCACGAAATACTAAAAATGAAAGTTCTACAAGTGTATAACTACTTGTTAACTACTTTTGCTTAAACTTAAATTATGTATAATTTAATTAGAATTTAGATTTATGGACTAAAAAGTTTAATTTTAAATGAAAATGCAATTTTAATTGAACGTGACTAACACTACCGTACCATTAGACTATGCTCATACTTAGAAAGCAATTTAACTAGTAGTTTAAAAACATGTAGTTTAACTATTTTCCCATCTCTGATTAACCTTCCATTTGCTTCACGTACTAATCGACATATATTTACAGTGAGTTCTGCTAGCTACAATTATGCATGCTTCATATGCATCGTGAAAACGCAAGGAAAAGAAGACAACCTTAAGGCTAACGACGGCTGGTACAATGCCGAGAACTTGTGGAAGCCTTTTTTAGATAAAGACAATTGTCAATGGCACGGAAAACCCAAAATATTTATCTTAGAGGTAAGCAAAAAAAAAAAAAAGGTAATTCCCGGTTTCTGTTTTTATTTTTCCTGACTCTCTTCTCATCTTTAAAAAGGCCCAACGAGGTACAAAAGTAGACAAGGGAATTAAACTTGCACAATTCCAAAGTGAAGGGCCAATTGATGTTCCTGACTCGATAAATTATTATGCGGACGAACGAAGAGAAATGAAGCTTTACGGAATCCCACTTCATGCTGATTTCTTATTTGTTCACAGTACATTCAATGGTATTGTTACTTTATATACAGTATATATTTAACTATAGTACTTCCAAATTTATAAGTATATTAGTGGGGTAACCCATCATAAATGACGAGAGCGAAATTCACAGGCAATTTTGCCCAGCATTAGAATTTCTTTTCCGCTGCCCTTTTATGACGTCAGACCAAGTAACAAACCAATTAGAAATTGATGACGTTCATAAAAGGGCGGAGCAAAAGAAATTCTAATGCTGGGCACAATTGCCTGTGAGAAACTGTAGTTTAATTTTGCTACTATTATCTCCTCCCCTTTCTTATATTTGAAAAAGGTGTGCTTTCTCTGGTGTGCGCATGCGCGTCGTTTGTTCCTTTTTTACTCCTTTCATTTCAATTTCAGTCACCCCTCAACGTTTCTCTCTCTCCCCCTCTACACTTTCCAACCTTACCCCTCTCCAATTTAATATCATGGGGTTCTTGAATGGGGAGTGTGCAACATACAGTTGACCTGGAGAAAAAAATGCGGTTCATTTATTCATTTAAATTTATATAAATTCCGATGTGCTTCAAGGTTTTTGTTCTTGTTTGTACAGCATTAATCACACACACAGACCTGGCTTAATATATATATAATTATATATATAATTATAAGTAGAACAGTAGATACTCAAAGTTTCCAAAAAAACTTTAAGAATAAAAACTGAAAGTGTTTTAGAAAGGAGAAAGGGTATCTTTAAATTAATGTTATAAAAAAGAAATAAATGTTTGATGCCACGTTTGCTCAATGTAATTCGTTTACTAGTCTAGTTTCTAAAACACTTTTAACTTCTTAAAGTTACTTTTAAAATATGGCGTATCCATATTTCAATTTAGCTGCTATAAAAATTCAATTGCATTTTTTTAGCAGCTATAAAAATTCAATTTAAGTTCATTTTTCCTATAGAATTGTTTTCTGTAAATAATAAGGCTGTACCGATGTCACTTTTTTTTACCAAGCCAATACCGAAACGATCACACACAAAAAAAATTGGCATGCCGATCGATTTAACCGAGCCGATCATGTGGATTTTCACTACCGATTTTGGCTGCTTGCGTCGGTCAAGAGAGAAGCGGTTCGCACAAGAACGTCTGGAAAAAGACTTAAATTATAATTTTCGAGTTTACAAAGCAATGGCAAGACAACAATTTCCTTTTAAAGATGAATTAGTGATAAAGTTGGTAATAAATTGATTGACCCTCCACCGCTGAAGTTTTATCGGGGAGCAGCTGACCTAATTGTTGAGTTCGGAAATCGGTTAACATTTGTTCGCCGATCCGATTTTTGCCAATTAATAGTAAATTGGCAAAAATCGGCTTGGTACAGCCTTAGTAAATAATAAGTGTACTGCAATTTATGTAACTTCCCTGACAGGCTCACAGAAAAAAATCTGCATACAAAATTCTACATTTTTATGGAGATTTCTAAAACTTTTCTGCAGTTTTCTATGAATTTTTCTATGGATGCAAGTTTCGTCAAGTTCATGTAATTTCTTCTGTGTTTTCAGTATATTGCTGACGTTTAACCATTTTATTACGATCCTTCTCGCTGACCAAAAACTAATACTATGTAACCAGAAACTTGTAAAACTAATTCTCTTATAATCCACAGGTCACGTTACGTACGAAGATGAGAACGGAGTTCCAATCTTTCTTAACGAATTATGTGATGTACTTAAAAAACATGCAAAAGACATTGACTTCGAAAGTATGCTAACCATCGTCAAATACAAGTTATCTCGCTACAAGCTGGACGACACGAGTGAACCGTACAAACAAATGCCCTGCACCTTCTCAACTCTTACGAAAATATTATATTTTAGAGCACTGGATAACTTTGTCTTGACCGATGCTAAAATGGATATGATAGATTCTAAACAAGAAAATAACGAAAACGAACAACAACTGCACGAGCATCCCACATTTACAATTGAAGGGACATTAGCTGGTTTCGATGCTAGAAAACTTAATATAAACGTGAGTGTCTCATAAATTCATAATGTGAACAGAGTTGAGAAAAAAAGGTACTTTGTGAGCTTTTATTTAACATATATTGGGAAAAAAAACACACATGTCACACAACATAAACAAGAGATAAGTAACTTAATCAAAGAGGTGTAATTTACTAATTAGTTTCCTTTCAACGGTATGATGACATCACAGACAGTGGTAACAGCCGAAGAATTGTCGTTTGAAACTTTCTATATAAAAGTAACACAAGACAAAATCCTAAAACGTCAAAACAATTTCTACACAAAAAAAATGAAATAACCAGACGATGCCCACTCTCGGACATCTTTTGTTTCTTGTCCCACTTCCCAAATGAGCACTTTTTTTTTAAAAAAAAGGCCTACATTATAATCTTTGTTGATTTTTTTCAGAAATTATTAAGATCTATTTTATATTATAAGTAAACAGTTTTGTATTTACAGTAAAAACCGTTTAACACAAATATTCGGATAACAATAAAAATATTTTCGGTCCAGACAGTATTTTGTTTTCCACGTAATATATTGTAATTTGTTTAAAATGTGACGAATAATTCTAAAAAAATCGGTTAACACGAACACATTTCCCCGTCCTATAAAATAAAAATCTATGTAAAATCCCCTTTTAAACACAAAAAAAATTAAGACCCGTTTTCCAAATTCACTTTGAGATTTTGTCTTTTGAAAAGCCCTTTTCAAACACGAAAAAACCTTTAAATCAGTGGCCTTGGATTCCCAAATTTGCTTCCTTTCTGGACAATACTGAGAAATAAAAAAATAATGATTTTCTAAAAAGAAATGTAAGCTGCGCCAAATTGTAAGTTAATTAATAAAAAAATATTCACTTTCTTTTGTTTATAGTGTTCTATTAAATTTATGCTGTCGTCTTTTGATTATCATCATTATATCAGATACATGATGTAATACCATAATAAATACACCATAAAATGTGTTTTGGAAATTATTCTTTAATTATGTTAAACTCTTTATTATTATTTTATAATCTTTGATTAAATTATTTTTTTTTTCTATTCACAAAATAATTATATAATTTCGGTTTTATTCCTTCCATTTTGTGTTAAAAGGTTTCCACTGCATATTTCCACTAAACCTATCGACTCGTGTAAGAACACATGCTGAATTAAACAACTAAACGTGGTCGATAAAACAAAAACAAAAAAAGATAGTAAAAGAGAACGAGGAAACAAGAAACAATCGTTTCGGTTAGTAGTAAGACCGATGAGCTTAAATTCGTAACAACGAAATTGGAAGTGTGTGCGCAGGAAGTTATTCGTCGTAATTAATTTCTAGGCGCGCCATTGTTTCCAATGCTCAAGTTCAAATCGGCCACGTGGGCTCCGTCACGAGGTGGGCTCTTTGAACAATTCGTAACAATAATCAGGAATTAGCAACTATCGTCAACAACTCAATCAACGAGAATCAGTGATCGTCTATAATTAAAAGCTAAATGTTGAGTGAAAATCGTAAATGATACTCGTACCTTGACGTGGATCTGATTTTTCAGCATTGCAGAACGCAGAATCAATGCCTTAATTTATAAAGAAAAATAAAAAACAAAAACAATCAGAGAATGTGCAAACAGCTGAGATTCAATTGTGAAATATTGGAAAATCAACTGCTACTCTACAGGGGAGGAGGAGACTGGGTGAATGTTGTGTTATCTTAATTTTTTACATTTTCAATTGCAAAAAACATTAGTTTTCTGTTCATGTTTTGTACAATTATTAAATTTTCATTGTGTTTCATAATAAAATCGGCCCTATAGTGCAAAATCCGGCCCTCAAACTGTATGGGCCCATCGGGAAAATGCCCAATAAGCCAGTCCGAACCTGCTGCTCTATCAGTAGCTGCAAAATTGTACAAAATTCATAAAACATTTAATTATTTTAAAATGAAGCCGGAAACTACAAGAGCACCCTTTTTTTTCAATGACACGGTATGGCAAGGTACTAACGTCTTACGGTGACAATATTCAAAAGGTGAGCCTTTTTTGGTTTATGCTATCGTATTAGCCCAAATAAAACGCGGCCTCAAACTTAATGCGACCAATTAATTTTTCATCAAGGGTTCAGAAAAAGTGAAACATACCAGAAAATATTTCATCAAAAATATAACGCGATATAATGCGCCCAAATATCACGCGAGTGCTTCTTATATATATATACAGTATATAAAAAAGAACTAATTTAAAAACCTCGTATTATATTCAGGCTAATACGGTAATTTTCTTCGCCAATGTTAAAAGTCATTGACGTCAAAAATTTCCATTTTGCTAAGTACCTCACAGACTTCTGGAACATTTTTGAGTTTAAGAAAAAGTGTGCGAATTTTTTAATATGTTCTTCAGGTAACGCAAAATTTTCATGACGTTTCAAATTGTCGTCTGGTTGCTAGAGCCATGTGAGCAACTTAACGATGTGCATCAATTTATCTAATAAACCGTTTAGTTGCCCTAGTAAACCAATATGAGACATTCGACCCATTTCAATCAACTAAACTAAACTCACAATCTCATACAAATATTAAAAAATGAAGAAAAGTGAAAAACTCAAGAAACATGTTACAATAATAAATTAAGATAGAAATTCGCATCCTCCTACAAAACACTTCAAAAAATTATATCACAAAAACACACCAAATAAAACGTACCGTCGTTCGCCTTTGATATTCCTTTCCGATGACAAAAGACTTCTCGAAAGTTGTACTTCGTTGATCGACATCTTTTGCGTATAATATCTAAACAAAACGTTTTCAAGTGACAGGAAAGCCACCAACACGACTGTGACATACGACGAAATGATATACCTTGTTATGAGAATCAATGCGAGCTTGAATCTGTCCATCGAGAATGAGCTGCATCAACTCGTCTTCCAATGCGGAGACTGTCGTGTTGAATGCCGACGCCATCTTGTTCATGTCAGCCGAAAGATAAGGACTAAAATACTATTTAACAATAAATGTATAGTCAATTAAAACACTACAAAATGCTTTTTTTCGTATGTATTTAACACCTGAATGAGAGCTCTGTTCCGTATTTGAGTGTACAAAGTATTAACGTGCTGAGCCAAATACATATCCAAGAGCAAATTATCCTGAAAAAGAAAGTTACAAAACCGTTTAAATCCATAAAAGTTGTCCAATAACCAAGACCGAAACTGGTTATCCGAAATTACTTTTATGTTGTCGAGAAGCTTCAAACAAGAAGCATATTTCGATTCGTAAAATTTGAAGACAATATCACGAAGCTGTGGCTCCAATTCAAGAAACAGTTTAAAAGAACTGAAATACAAAACACAGTGTCACAATAATGACTGATTCGTTGCAGTTTGACATACAGTAGTTTCAAGACGTAGTTTCTCAGAAGACAATAATGAATTTGTTTCATGGTTTGCTCCATAACTTGCTTTTGAAGTTGTGAATTTATACACGATAAAATCCTAACGCCTATACAGTTTTTAATGAAACATACCTACTAGAAATAACGCTCTTCTGCAGTTCCTGTCTATCAAATGAAGCGAGAGCACACAATCCACCATACATCGCAACATTGCTAGCAGACAACAGCTAAAAAAAATTTAAATTACACGGTTAATTGTTTCCTTGAAATATATACTTGTGAAAGTACGAAAATCGAAAGATTACATCGGGGAAATCGCAGTTATCGATACTCGCTTGAAGAAAGTACTTTGCAGCTGTCTTGTACTTTCTATTAGCAAGTTCTGCAAGTCCAGCAGCACATTGGAGTTTAGTTAAAACGGTCTGGTTTCCATCTTTGCCGTGAGGCTAACGTTAAACACAATCAAAATCAAATAAAACTGAAAGTAAGTACAAAGTGACTTAAGTATTTATTTTCAAACCTTACCTCTGAAAACTCTGGAGTTCCCTCTGCTTTGTTAACATAACTAACAACATGAGACCAGTTCTGAAGATAGACGCTAACCTAAAACGCAAACAGCCAGCTCAGAATTTGAATTATCATCTTAAAATTCAAAGATACCAATTACCTTTATCACATTCAAACACATGTTAATGACGTGTTTTCCACTCGTGCAATAATCTCTCGCCCTCGAGTAACACTTGAGGGCATTACTTAGATCACCACAATCGAGATAATGATCACCGAGATCATCGTGTCCACGCCTTTACCGCACATACAATAAAAACAAAACACTCACTAGGGAATATTTTAGTTCGTTTCTCAACTCTGAAAATCGTACCGTATACTTTCTTTAATTGAGTTGCTCTTGTAGTTTTTAAGATCCGTATCAAGTTTTTCAAGTTTCAAAGCCGCTTTCTTTGATTTAGTCTCAATCCACTGAGAATCTAATGGCGGAATTCCGTTACCGGCGGCAATTGCAACGTCGGGAAGAATTGCAGCACTAAAACGAGGCAAGAAAACGAATGTAACAAAAAACGTAAAAACAAAATTGGGAGTTGTTTAAGTTTTAACCCAGTTGCTATCAGCTTCTGATGAATTTGTTGATACATATTAACGTTGAAAGTCGTTTGAACGTAGACAAGAGCTGTTTTCAACGCCTCAATTCTCAGACTTGGACAATGATCTGCGATGTAGATCAATCGATAAAGCTTTGCGAGACCCGAATAGCTGCTAGAATACGCCTCGAGATCCTAATAACGATCAAAATTTGAAATGTTAAGTACAAAACTCGTGGTTTATCGGTTAAAAGCACGAACGAGTGAGGTGTTTTCGACAGTGTACGGTTCCTCTTCGGCATTGTCGTTCTCTTCCGGTGGAGCGTCGACTTGCATCGGTTCAACCGAGCTCTTAACAGACAAAAATAGGTTCATTAAACGTTTAAAACCATTGTTCCACTGCATTCCCTACCTGAAATAACGAAACGGGCATCGGAAGTGGCATATTTCACAGGTTACAACATAAAAATTGCTGATTTCTGCCAAATAAATAAGAAAATTATAACAAAACGACGATAGACGTTGGAAGATAGAGCTAAATAGCGCCCCTAGTGGCAGATTAGTGGCGTAACAGCCTCGCATAAATAGTGTCCTTAGCCCTAGCGGCAGTTTCTTATGAGTGACGTGGTGCAGCACCAAATTTAAAATTAAAAGGCACCAATACACAAGTTACATAGGTACCTATGTAAGCCCTGGAGGCTCATGTGTGAAATAATTTTCAACGTACTATCTCTGAAATTTCAGCGATACTAAGTCTGAAATTTCAGCGATACTAAGTCTGAAATTTCAGAGATACTAAGTCAGAACAATTATAACAGACAAGAAAAACGATAAGGGAATTCCTGTTGACGAGATGGACTTTGAAATGAAAATAGTATACGTTGATAATTTCCAAAAAACAAGTATCGACCTGCTCGAGAAGGAGAGACACCGAACGGTAGATTTATGAAGCACGTCAGCTGGAATCTGTATGCGGCTGTAATGGATGTACCAAAAAAACGTCATAAGTTACTGAAATAAAATGTGAATAAAAATAAAAAGCTTGACAGAATTTTGTTTTAATGAAAGGCTGTGTTCAAAAGACTGTCACTAGTTAGCTTTATTGTTTGGTAACATAAAAATCAAGTCACAACCCCTGTTGTGAACTTTACAGTATGTGTTACAGTCGCAACACTGCAACACACCTGAGGCCACCTGTGTATGATCATTATTCATTATTCATGATATGCTAGACTTTGAATTTGCAAGATTATCCTAAAAGCAGCCATGCAGGACCCTAATAAATTTAATCAGAACGGAAATATACATAAAAAATGATACCACGCTCGGGAAAGATATCACATTTCAGAAATGATTCGTGGTGACACTGCATTTTCTGACGAGTCATACCCCAGCTTTCAATGTCTGTTCTAAACTTCTAAGGCAGTGTTTCTCATACTGTAGACCACCATACAGCAGTGTACGAGGTGGATCCACAGAGGGGACAATAGTAGAGGAAAATCAACTGGGCTAAATGTGCCAGTTCATGCTCAATAGGTCTTTTGATCAATTACATTGTTCCAGAAGTAAATTTTAGTGCATTTTATTTAACCAAAAATATCCGTTTTACAATAAAAGTTTTCATAACTTTTATTCAATGAAGGTCTTCTGACCTGCTGCTCGTGAAAGATTTGGAGCGAGTGTAATTTGGACGAAAAAAGTATCAAAAAGTATCCAATAAAAGTTCACACCTGTCCACTGGGAAAATAAAATTAACCAAACTAATTAAGTACTAATTCAGATGAGATATTTTCTATGCTCAACAATTCTATTGATTTTTCACATAAAAATCATCCAATACCAATAAAATAATTTTATACAAATCAGCACGAAGATTTAACAAAAAGTCAATTTGTTGCAAGATTCTCTCAAGCACTAAAATTATAAACATAAATTAAAAATTATTCAGGACCACTTTAACTATTTCTGCTTTCGATCACTGAGTATGAACGGGAATTCAGCGTTTGGTTTGGTTTTTCTTTTCCCCCCCCATAACATTCTGAACTTCCATCTGTTCGAAGGTTGGGTTTGTGTGAAACTATACCTCAGGAAGGAAGTTATTTTTAAAAATTGGACAACTTTCTAAAAATTCTTTTTCAGTCAACAGTGATTTTTTTGGTCATGAAAGTTTCGAGAAATTTCCCCCGCGGCACCTCTCACCTCTCTTGGGTACCCACTGCCTTAGAATGTTGAGGATATGGAAAATATCGTGGACATTCCGATTAAATCGAAGGGAGAATAGAATGGGAAGGTCGGTCATAGTAACCGGTATCCGCACTAAACAAAATGTTCATAATGGCTTGCTGAACTCCAATTCGTGCTGTAGGAGTATACTTTTGCATCTTTTTTACAATAAGGTTGCAAAAAATCTGACATTCATCATCATCCCCGTGATTTTTTGAAGCTGATGCCTCCAAAAGACGAACTGCTTTCTCGAATCTACCATCCACAGTTGTGTGTTTACGTTTTTTCCCGACATGGTTTGGAGAAGAAGGAACATTTTTGGACATCTGATCTTTCATCTTTGTTGGTGCTTGTGGTTTGCCGATGTCATCATTTGAGATCTATAAAACAATGTTACAAACCTGAAATGAATATTTTCTGCTTTTGTTTAAAGGCCTAAATTGACAGTTTGTATGAACGTTTAATGACATTGGCGTAACTTAGTTCATCATCCTTTGTAAATGAATTTCATGTAATTTACAGTAAAGGTCAACGTTTATTTCAAAATTTGCATTCTAAGGGCTCTTTAAAGGCAAAGAGGCAAGTATTTAAATAAGAATTCGTCTCATTAACTCATTGTCTTTTTTCGGTGGGTGGCTCATCTTAGATCTCATTTCAACCAGACACACCGTAAAAGACGGGCTTGTTTATTACAGTATAAATTTCAACTTACACTTGTTAATCTTTGTGTTGGTTTATCCTTTTCCCAAAAAAACATCAAAGGTTTAAATGCAAACCACGAACTTTGATACACGTCATCTTTTCCTATGAAAATTGAAATAAAGTAAGGATATACTTTTGTATTGTACAGTATATACAATATAGTCATGCGATATTTATTTGGTACCTGTTCCCGCTCGTATGCTTTTTTTAATTTTTGATTTCACTCTTCGAAGCGATGAAAGCAACCCAGAAATTTTTCTTCGGCAATCTTCCGTTGTTGTTTGTAATTCAAAGGCTATCTCCTCCCAGGCCTCATTTTTATTAACTTTATTAAAATGTTTGGGATGTTTTGGATCCCATAACAACACTTTCTCCCTGTAGACATCAATAAGACGCAGTGTGTTTGCCTCTGTCCACTCTATACATGAGGTAGTACATGCTAGAAGAATCAACACCAAGCAAACACAAACAAAACAAGAACGAATGAAAATGACCAAGTGACAAATAATTCTATGAAATCTGATATATGTTCGTCCAAACCTGTGTAAGTGGGTTCTGTACTATGAACGTGTAACATCTCTGAAGTTTCATCCAAAAAATCACCAGACATGGAGTGCGGTGACTCCGGCTGCATAACATCATGCTTGTTACACGGCATTTTTGTAATTATAGTACATAGTACAGTAGAGTCTCAATTACACAAGGAACCGTGTTGTCCGAGATAGTATTTTTTTATGCTTTTTTTGTTTGCGTCAATTCAACCACTTAGGTTATGGTTTCTTGCATTGCGTTATTTTAGAGAGTTGTTTAAATTCATATGTATGAGTGCAAAGAAAGGGGGATAGGTAGTAATAGGTTACTTTTTCGTGTTAAGCGAGTTTGACCGTATACAAGTTGCTCTTGGTCCACATTAGCTCGGATAATCGCGACTCTACTGTGTATAGTATAAATTTTAACTTACTGTTGTCATCGTTTGCTGCTGTTTATTCTTGTCCCAAAGGAACATCAAACTTTGAAATGCAAACCAGGAACTGTGATATACTTCTTCTTTCCATATGCGAATAAAAAGAAGCGATAATAGAAGTGATATATGTTGCTCTAATTGAGAAAATATTACTATGGAAAGGACCTTGGAGGCCATCGGCTCCTCGTCGAAAGAATACCCAGAGCTGGGCAAAATGCATTTGAAACAATAGTTTGAATTCAATTAAAACATGTATTTCGATAACAAAACACAAGATACTTTCAAAAACATGTATTTCAGTATTTGCAATACAAATATAGGCAACCTTGTAAGATACATTTCAAAATATAAAATACAGCTTATATACTAATAAAATAAGTTTTTAAAATACATCATCATAAATTGAATGTAGAATCACGGAACTAGATGCCAAGTTCGTGTTATATTCCATGAAAACTACTTAGATCAATGCATAGTCATCCAACAATTAAACATACTGACTTTTTCCTCTCAATTCTCTCTTTCTTGCAGTTCCACTTTTGTTATGATTTGCACGGCTTTTGCTAGTTAACAATAGCTACTAAGGTGACTGACGTGTCAGTCATTTATTTAATTTAGCCCGTAAGGTAGCTTTGAAAATGACAAGTTTGGTTGCACTAGTAGAAACATTGTAGGAGGCTAGTTGCTTCTATATTTTATGAACATCAGCACCCTTTGAAGACATTAGAACCAAAATAATAGCAGAACCATTGCGAGTATACTAGTGTCAAATTCTGCACTGTTTCAGTTTTCTGCGTCATTTTGGTTATTTCTAACATCGTTCTCCAGTCATCATTGTAGTTATTTAGAAGCAGAATAGAAAAAAAAACATGAATTTTATTTTAAAAAATCCAAAAAAATGAAAAAATAGGATTTTTTATGCTTTTCTCGTCATGATTTCGAAAAAAGCAGTATTTACAATAAAATTAAAAATTTAAATATATATTACATTTCATACGCAACACAAACACTAAATATGAACCAATGAAAGTTTTAAGAAACATGCCGTTTAATTATTTATTAACTTCGTAATTACAAATTATAATTATTAATTTAAAAGTTTCTAAAAAAACTTGTCATTTTAGTCATTTAAGTAACATTATACTAATATCTTATTTTTCCACTCTTAACACACTTAAAAATAACAAATAATGAAGTCTCAATTTTTCTAAAAAATTTATTTTAAAAAATAAAACAGAATGTTATATTTTATTTTTAATTAAAAAAAATCTTTTGATATAAATCACGAGATTATAATCAATACACCATGTCATGGCCACCACAAACGTTCCGGTAAACCTGTATGCACAGGTAGACCAGAGCGTGTAGATGATAAAACTAAGCTCTAAGCAGTTATTTTCACCTGCGCAGGCGACTGGAGCAAATATAAAAAAAATCATTCGATATGCATTCTTGCGTAGACAAACCGGAGCATGTGTATACCAGGTGCCGGGCCGTCGCAGACGGTAACAGAAAGTGTGAATAGTGACAGGCACGGTACACTACTGTTGTCAGATCGACTTACACAGGCCTGCCTGCACAGACAAACTTGAAAGGCTTATTGATCGGAACTTGTGGGTGCACAATGGTAGGCCGGTCGACCTGCACAGGCATCTGACAGGTTTACCAGAACGTTTGTGGTGGCCTTTAGTGACACTGTGTACTATTTAAATAGAAATACTCAGGATTGTCTTACCTGTACACATTGCACTAAATAAATATAGAAAACTGTATTTTCTAAAATTCAAAAATGTATTTCCAATACAAAATAAATTGTATTCGGGACGTGTATTCCAAAATACATGTATTTGCATAATACCCAGCTTTGCGAATTCCCATTACTGCAATGAATAAATACCTTTTCCTGTTTGTATGCTTTTCTTTAATTTCGCTTTCTCTCTTCGAAGAGATGTAAGTAACACCGACATTTTATTTCGGCATTCCTGCCCTGTTGTTTGTAATTCAAAGCCTATCTCCTCCCAAGCAGATCTTTTACTAACTTTACTGTAATGTCTGGGATGTTTTCCATTCCACAACAACTCTTTTTCTCTGTATGCATCAACAAGACACAATGTGTTTTCCTCTGTCCACTCCATACTAAATGGTATAATTATAAAATAATACAAATGTAATCAATTTGCTGAAATTGATTTAAAACTGCATGGCTCTGGCTAAATTGATAAAATGTATTTGAGTTTGAATAATTGCAATTCAAGCAGCGCAGGGTGTTTCCAACAAATTACTAAAACTTATTATTACTTGCGCACGGGGGTGTCACAAACTTTCGTAGGCCTACGACTTTTCAAAATTCAACCGCATTTTGTGGTTTTTTGCACTATGCCCTGCAAAGTTGCGGGCAACGTACCGCTAGTCGTGCCTTACAAATTGGCGGAAAAACTATACTTTGCCTAAACTGATGAAATGTACGAAAAATAACAAAAAAATACATGATATACTTCAAATAAAATTGTTGATACAGGCAAAAAATGGAATTTGCGTGAACTAATGAAATAATTTAATGAATGGCAAATAATGAAGTGCTTCAAAATGAAATTGACAGTCCAGTAGTGTAACAAACGAAAGTTACGTAGTTACGCCTAAATATAAGCCATAGCCACCTACAATACCGCCCCATTGAAGGGTGGGGGGGCTAGGTATAAGCTCAATAATTGACCATATGCACAAACAGCGCCTCTAGTAGTATATACCGAAAATACGGCTGCTTAATCATAGCCTCCTATAGATACTATAGAATACTATGGCGTAAAATAAAACAAAGTCAAAAATCAATATACTATTTCTAAAAATTTTTTTTCACATCAACTGCGGTTTTATTTTTCTTGGCATGTAAAAAATAACTGTCGCTTCTAAATTCGACTATTGAACGTGAAAGCAACCCCACGCAACCTATGCACCTGAATTCCCATAGAATTCCATGTTAACGATTTTAGACTATAATAACCGTCCCTTGGCTTACTTGCTAGAGGCGCTATTTAAGCAAATAGTCAAATTGACCATTTATTCTTTCAAACCTTGTGTAACCACGCTCCGTACTGTGCACGCGTATCAACTTTTAAATTCCACCAAAATAAAACGCGTATTTGTTCATGTTAAGCACCGTTTAAGCCACGTCCACGCCTAATTAGATTGCGTTACGTAACGCGGTGCAGCACGTTACGTGCAAGTGGTTACGTGGATTTGTTCCAAGTCTTACACACTCTAGTGATGGGCGATTTCGATTCGATATTTTGATATATCGATACTTTTTAAAATATCGAATATCGAAATTTTTAACTCAAGTTACTCAACTTTCTGAAAGAAAGCTGTTATGGAAGCCCGTTTGGGACATTTCGCGCTCAATAATATTGTGCACAGCACAGTGCACACACACACACAATAATACTGTGCACAAACATTGATTAAAATGTCCCAATTGGAGCACCAGTGAGAAAGAAGTAATTTAGTAAACGTGCACAATACCTTATTGGCAGTGGCGTAGCTAGGCTTGGTTGCGCCCCCCCCCGCCGCGTAAAACTTTGCGCCCCCCCCCGGGCTGCTTAAAACGTTGCGCTCCCTTTAAGTCCCCCTCCACTTAGCCTCATACTGGGAGGAGGTGCTATTTTGATGAACGGCGGATCAGTAAGAACAGTCGGAAGGTTAGGTTTAGTAAAATGAAGCTTGTTGCAGGGGGCCTGGGGGGCGCAGCCCCCCATTTTTTTAGTGTTATTAAATCAAATTTGTCCATTTTTCCGACCGTTCCTCCCATTGAACAAATTACAGAACAGTCAGAACAATGGACTAATTTGATTTAATAATTCTTTTAAAAAAAAGTCGGGGTCTGCGCCCCCCCCAGACTCCCTGCAACAACTTAATTTTACTAAACCAAACCTTCGGACTGCTCCTACTATTTTTCCGACTGTTCGTACCGTTGTTCGGACCTTTCCGCTGTTCATCAAAATAGTACCCCCCTATAAAAATTTCTAAGCACAATAAACGAAATGAAAGTCGATTTATATTTGAAAATAACTGAATAAATTAAGCGAGTGATTAGGAATCACTCGCTTAATTTATTCAATTATTTTTGAGCTAGCTACGCCAGTGCTTATTGGTCGAGAGAAATGGGGTGGGGTTTTCCTGCTTGAAAGACACTGCCCAGAATGACGACACAGGATGTCCCCCTGTTTTGGCTGCTTTTCATATATAAAAAAAAATTTTAGATTACAACACTCTTTATGATGTCGTTTATGCAAGGATACTACATAATAGGATGAAACACTTTGCCCCTTATAAACTGGAGTCTATATGTATATATACTCGGTTTTTTGGTCCCAAAGTAGCTGGAGCCACCATCTCCTTTAAAAAAATTTTTTGCCAAAAAGCAAAAACTTTTTTTGGAGGTTTTTTTGGATACATGGATTGTTTTTGAATTACTATGTAGTTACGCTTTCCTAAATAAATAAATTTAAATACGTATTATTTCGAGTTTGTATTACGATAAAAAATACAAATAAATGGATTAGACTTTCTCGTTGTCAACTTTTCTTTTAGAATACGTTTAATCCCAGGATTTGGATTACCATGCAATCCCGAATTCTGGGATTAATAATCTTCATGATTTTTGCAAACCCTAGTTGTAATACATTTATATATAGGCCTACATTATAATAATTGGGACATTTTAATCGATGTATGTGCACAATATTATTGAGCGCGTACGCAATATTATTGAACGTAAATTATTGTGCGATTGTCCCAAACGGGCTTCCATAGATATCGCCCCTCACAATACCATAGCCTACTATAGAAGGCTATGACTATACGCAGTTAACACAGCTTAGCGGCGACTAATTTGTATATATTAGCTGCTAATTAGTTAGCCGATGTCTAAACGTTGATAGTATATTTTTTTAAATTTATTTAATTAAATATAAATAATAAATTTATTTGTTTTTGAAGTCCAAGTTTATGTCAATTTTATAAAAATTTACTTCCAAA
Organism: Brachycybe producta; assembly: GCA_036925085.1. NCBI lineage: Eukaryota > Metazoa > Arthropoda > Diplopoda > Playtdesmida > Andrognathidae > Brachycybe > Brachycybe producta. Next base: position 940,580 of record JAUPFP010000061.1, read on the forward strand.
TAAAATTGAATTGTCGTTATAATAAAAAATATCGAAGCGTCAAAGACTAGCAGCTAAAAAAAAATAAAAACGTAGCCGCCGCCAACACTTTTACTCATTCGTTTACTGGCGGAGCACGTTGAACACGCGGTTTTGCTTTTTGTCTCCCGTGAAACGTAGTTTTCATTTACTGCGTAGAGGAGAAACATTTAAACATCGTTAATTTCACATTTTCAGAAGCAAAATGGTAAGGATCGTTGTATATCTTATGCATGAAAATTACAATAAGTAGAATTTATGGGTTTTTAATGTGTTTTTTTAGACAGAGGAAGTGAATCCGAAAGCGTATCCATTGGCTGATGCCGCCCTAACTACCAAAATATTGAATCTAATTCAACAGGCGGCCAACTACAAACAAATAAGAAAAGGAGCAAACGAAGGTATTGAGATTAGGAGGCAATTAAAAAAGCTATAAAATAAAAGGGATTTGTGTTTTACAGCAACAAAGACGTTGAATCGTGGTTTGTCCGAGTTCATTGTAATGGCTGCAGATGCGGAACCGCTGGAAATTTTACTTCATTTGCCACTTTTGTGCGAAGATAAGGTACGGAAACGAATAAGTAACGATATGTAGCTAGTTTAATCTATAAAAACATTTTTTTTTCAGAACGTTCCTTATGTTTTTGTGCGCTCCAAACAAGCTCTTGGAAGAGCTTGTGGTGTTTCGCGACCCGTTATTTCGTGCAGCATTACAGTAAATGAAGGGTCGCAGTTGAAACAACAAATTCAGTCATTGCAGCAAGAAATCGAGAAGCTGTTGATTTGAATCTTTCATATTTTTTTTTTTTTTTGCACTTTTTCATTTACCGGTTTAATTATAATATTAAATCAAATGTTTCATTTTTATGTTTTCGTTATTTGATTGTGCGATAAATAAAGAGTGGTGGAATTTCCATTTTTTTCTTCTTCTGAAAATAGGCTTTTATTTTCGTTATTTTTTTTGGAAATAATCGGTATTTTAAAATGTTTTAAAAGGTAGACGAAGGTGGACGAAAGAAAGAAATGTATTCATCCGCGTGAGATGAAGTTCAATCGGAGTGCTCTGAGCTAACACCGAATTAATTTTGAATGTTTTTAGGTGATGATTGTTTGCTCCGAGTGCACCGAGCATAAAGAAATGTTTCTTTTTATCATCTGTTTTTCTTGGTAGTGACGCAATTTCATTTCTGCTAGAAACTGCGCCGGAGGAAGATGGAATGTTTGTTTTTGGTGAGTTTTGTTTGTTATTATTTACTATTTATTGAGTTTGTTTTCATTCAATTTGTGAATTTTTATAATATAATATGGTGACCATGATGTTGAGACGTGATAATGAAGAGTGTAATAACTTGTAATGAGACAAAAAACGCTTGTTTTGTTGTATCGATGTTAATTTTGGCGCCATAAAATGGCTGCTTGTTTTTTCTTGACGCGATTAGAGCTCGTATCTTCTAGTAATCTAGTAGCTGTTTCATTGCGCAGATAATGATGATGTTGATTTAAAAAAAAAGTTAATTTGGCGCTTTTATTGTAAATACGACTAGGTAAATAGCCTTATTATTATTACTTTATATTACTTTATTTTTTTTTATATGTGAAACGAAGCTCTGTATTCAAAGTTAGATACATTATTAATTAGCTGTTCATGAAGTTCAGTTTCTTTTCTTTCGGATGATCTCAAAAGGTCAATTTTTAGACTAAAACGGCCAAGATGCAATTTTTACTGTCAAATAACAGCTTTGACCTTTAAAAAATCCAAGTGGCGCTCTGACAAGAATGAACGAATCCTAAATTTTCTCGAATCCAAATCCTAAAAGGTTCTCGAATGTCTGGAATCCTTCATATAAGAATCTTGTGCTATTCATTGATATTGATATTGGTGATCCGCGTTGTAACAATCGCCGGTTTTTTTGTTAGTGCACGCTTCTATTGGACGTCAATGGAGTTAAAACTAATTTTCCCAAGGTTTTTAATAATTTTTTTGGGTTAGGATTCGAAAGACGAAAGAAGCGCGAAGATTCGAATTTTCGAATCTCGAATATTTGTCAAGCTTCGAGGATTCGAATGGCCCATCCCTAATTTTTTTATTAAAAAAAAAAAGATTTAAATCACGATTCAAATTTAAATATACATATGTTACTATCAATCTGCGGAATCAGTCAATCTGCTACAACAACCAACCTGCTAGTGAATCTGCAAAAATCAACATTTAAAATCTATTGAATTTTCCAGATTCACTAGCAGTTTGGTGGTTTTGCAGATTACCTAGGCAATTTGCAGATTGACTAACATACACAGTATATTACATTATTACACGCACAACACACACAAAGTTTTAAGAAGTGTGCCATTTGATTGTTAATGAACTTTATAATTGCAAATTATTCATTTATGTTTATAGTAATTTACAAATTTAGCTTTAGTTTTGAATATCTTATTTTCTAGCTGATAACATAGATCAACTAACGACTAATAAATAGCAAAAGTCTCAATTTACCTAATTTTTTTAATAAAAAATTGATTTTTTTAATAAAAAATTTATTTTTTTAAAAATCTCTTTTAAATAATTTGTTTTAAATCGCGATTTAAATCAATCCACCCTGCTCTCAAGCCACAACTTTTACTCCTTAAGAACGATAAATGTATTGCAAACAAAACTTACCTCACGACTCTCTTAAGTAGGCTCTCAAACCTAAATTTTGACCCTCCATCCAGTCTGGGCCTGTGTGAAGTCCTCGGTTAATTAAAAAAGCCTAAAAAAAGGCCTAAGCCGGGCCTCTCTTAATTGTGTAACATAAATTTGTGTTTACCAAAATTTAACAGCTGCTTAAATTTCAAACATGTTTGCATGTTTGATGCTAAACTGAAGTAATGCTGCTAATTTTTGGGGCTCGCTTTGCTCGCCACTAGAAAAAAATATATTTCGGGAAGGGGGTCAATTGCTGATTTCGAATATTGCCGATCTGTGATTTTGTATCCAGTACGTGCCTAAATGTAGGAGGCAAAAAAAGCACAGTATTTTTTGGCACCATCTCTAACTTGTAAATTAATAATAAAAAACGCTTAAATTTGAAAATGCTACTTTATTTTGTAAAGTTAGAACTTAGAATCATAAATCCAAAAGGCCCATCTGTGCCAGCATCTGAAAAGATAATTTTTTTTTTGCAGATGCAGAGCAATAATTGCCACCCTAATGGCGCAGTCACACTAGGCTGGTTTCCCAGCCACTGCATGTTGCTGCTGGCTGGTTGCAGCGCTCTAGCAGCATAGTCTGAACTGCTACTATCAGCTGCTTTCTCCAGCGGCTAGTGATTTTAACAGCGGCTGGTGAAGTTGGACATATCCAACTTTAGCAGCTACCAGCTGGTCATGTGACTCCCTTCCTGCTGCTGCCATCTAGTGTGAACTTTTTGTTGCTAGTAGTGGCACTAGTGGTAGTTGAAACTCCACTGCTTGGGTTGGTTGTTGTTAAGAGTTTGTGTTTTTGCAAGACGGTGATTGGATGACTTGCACTGCTAATACCAGCAGTGACTGGACAAGTGTGAACCCAAAGCAGCTGCTGCTTGCTGTTGCTGCTAATAGCCAGCAGCAACCAGCGAATTGTAAACCAGCCTAGTGTGACTGCCGCTTTAATGTTGCAATGTTGACTGGTTTACAAAGTTCCTTTCTTGTCCAGAATATTATAGATTGAGATACATGAGACTGTTCCGCAGCATTTTCATTTGCCGCCACTACATTTGCTGCTTTTTCTTTGTGTTTATTGTTATTGCATGGCCATGGCTTTTGAAAATGTTTCTGAGTGATAAATTTACCTTTTTATTTTCGTAATATATATATATATATATATTTTTTAAATTATCACTTTGAAATTCTTAACAATATAATCAATTGAAATAATCATGTTGGTTATAAAACAGAGACAGAGAACCCCTTCCCCCTCGTTCTCTCATAATTTGGCCCAGACAGAAGTCCAACTTATATAATTATATGCCTAATCACGCTTAGCGGTTCTAGTGAGCTGTAATTTCAAAGCATTGATGCGTTTTTCACGCCCGAATTTCATTGAAACAGCAATAATAATAAATTAATAATAGACTCAAATAAGGCACACGAAATCTTGTCAATTATTTATTGATTTACAATTGATAAATTATTCACAGTGGATTTTCTATATGGAAACTTTTTAGCTTAAATCAATAGTTTTAATATGTGTGCACGTTTCGTTGCCCCCAATTTTTATTTAAAAACTAAAGTTGTACTGTTATTATATTGTTTTGCCTACTTGAGTTGCTATAATATTGAAGATGAATTTCAACAAGCGTTTAAGTTTACTTGAACCATCGTCAGTGACACCGAGCACAGCGAGGATTTTGGTAGCGAATGTGTCAAGGGCGCTGTTGATCTCGTCTCCTTCCTCCGTTCCTGGAGCCAGTGTCACATTTAGCTGGTGGAGTCCAACGTCGAGATATTCGCCGAAATTCACGAAACCCTCTTTGAAAAGATATTCTAGTACAGCTTGTAAGTGTGTAGCCGACGCATCCGTTTCTTCTGTTGTTGCTTCTTCGGTCTCCGTTGTCGTTGCCTTAGCTGGTTCTTTAGTTGTTGCTTCTTCGGTCTTCGTTGTCGTTGTTTTAGCTGGTTCTGTAGTTGTCGTAGGAGCTGGGGTTGTTGGCGTCGTAGTCGGAACTGGAGTTGTTGTAGTTGGGACTGGCGTTGTTGTAGTCGGGACTGGCGTTGTTGTAGTCGGTGCAGCAGTCGTCGTTTTTGTCGTTGTAGTTATTTTTGTTGTTGTTGTCGGCTTCGACGTAGTACGTACCATTTTTCCAGGTTTGAAATTGGCAGAAATAGCCTATTGTAAACGATATGAAGGTTGTCGATGCTACATTTTAGGCCAACAATCAAAAGTTTTCTGATCGACACTCAAGTTTCAGTCTGAGCGCCTCTAATCATACACTTCATACCTTTAGGATGCGAAAAGGAGACCATTCTTTGCTTTCCTAATGAAAAGAGTACGGTTAGAGGTGCTCAGTGGCAAATCAGCTTTACACTTGTCGTACAATTTTACTCTTTCGGTGTTACAAAGTTAATACTGGACAGAAAAAACCGTTCGTAAGTTTGTAACACTGAATTCAGTAATGTCTATAGTTTCAAAAAAAAAATGAAACAATTATCTTGGTTTTTAAAATATATTAGGGCCGGAGGTGTAATCTAAAAATGTTGTATGTCGGTATACAAGTGTATAAAATCAGGAGGTGGTAGTGTATAATGGTGCAGTGGTGACCTGGGAAAAATGGCCCATGCAGTAAACAATTACTTCACTGTTCTCTTTCCTGAACTTTTCAGTTCTTCTTGTGGTTAGATTTTTCATTATTCATTTTGCCAACAAAAGAAAGTCATTTTTTTTTTCATAAGAAATATTTATTTGGATTCATTTTTTTTAGGGATGGGCCATTCGAATCCTGGAATCCCGCGAATCTTGAAAAATATTCGAGATTCGAAAACTCGAATCTTCGCGCTTTTTTCGTCTTTCGAATCTTTCGAATCTTAATATAAAAAAAAATATTAAAAACCTTAGTAAAATTAGTTTTAACAGAAGCGTTCACTAACAAAAAAAAAATCGGCAATTGTTGCAATAGATTACCTTGTGGCGACCCTGAGTGCCACACACACTTTTTTATTATTAATAATTTAATATAATTTCATTTATTTGTAATTTCTTAATGAATAATACAGAATTCTTATATGAGGGATTCGAGAACCTCTTTTGATTCGGATTCGAAAAAATTTAGGATTCGTCCCAACTATTAATTTTTTTGGACCTCATATACTTGAGCCACACCAAACTGACAAAACAACAACAAAGCAGAAACTCTGTGTTTCAAGATAAATTGGCAATAAATCTAAAACATTTCTGCTACTTTTTTGTTTCGTTTTGTTTTGTTTGTAATTTTACAAAAAAACAATGTGTTTTGTCTTCAGCATACTGCTGACAGTTGTTTCAAGTTTCTTTTGTTTTCAAAATCGGCTTTTTTCGAGCGTTTTTGTTTTGTTTTCGTCCCGAACTCGTGTTGCACTTTTGTCAACTTGATGTGGATCGAACTTTAGACTTTTTACGTGCATTGCATTTATTATGAATGCATTGCACGTGAAAAAACAATCAACAACGCCCTCAAAACACCACTAATTAGGGTTTCTTGTTTGTTAACTCATTCTAACTTTAACGGACCTACTCCAATTCCATTGATGTTTTCTATAGTCCGTTTTTTTTCTGATTTCTTGAACTAGAGCTAAGTCGACTAACAAGTTCCATTTTAATTAAAATTCATCAACTGTGATAGGCCTATAGCACTTTCTGCAGAGTTGAGCTTGATTGTTCAGCACAGGGCTGGCAACTTATTGTGATTACAACTTTTTGTTGTTGTTAACAATGCTAGCAGTTGAATATCAATCAATTATTTCATTAAGATTCTAATGAACACAATTCATTTTCCACAATTTTCTTCCATATTTTTTTTCAGAATCACAATTTTCAAAAAAAAATTCCGAAATTTTCACAAAAATGTTTATAAAGTTTCTTTAAAAAAAAAAGAAGTAAAATTTGCAGTTTTATTTTTTCAGAATTTTAATTAGACCTTAGAAAGGGACACTTGCCCTAAAGAGACATTTGCCCTAAAACGATTTTCTTGGCCTAAAATCATTTGCCCTAAAGAGACATAAAACCTTGTGAGGTCATAGTGGCATAAACATGATACTGGTACCTAATGGGACTGGTGATGATGATGATGATGATGATGATGATGATGATTTCGACAGTCTGCCGAAAGTGGTTATGGGGGTATATTGGGTAATACATTGAGGGTCAGTTATCGTTAGAAGTTTAAGAACCTCTGCTCTAGAGTCTAA